>SKCR01023998.1:0-314676 GCA_019454045.1 Zanthoxylum bungeanum | reverse complement strand
ATGGTCTCCCGAGGATGATCGACACGTCTTCGTCTTCCTCCATATCAAGGATAATAAAATATGCTGGGAAAATGAATTTGTCAACTTTGACCAGCACATCTTCAACTACACCTCTCGGAAATACGAGCGTTCTATCAGTAAGTTGTAGAGAGACTGAGGTGGGTATTGTTTCTCCAATCTGCAGCTTCCTGTAAATAGAAAAATGTATCAAGTTAACACTTGCACCTAAATCGCACAAAGCCTTACCGAAGTCATGTTCTCCTATGGTGCAAGGAATAGTGAAACTGCCAGGATCTTTCAACTTTGGGGGAAGCTTCCTCTTAATGATGGCGCTGCATTCTTTTGATAATGCTACTGTCTCGTAATCTCACAATCTCCGTTTTCATGAAAGAATGTCTTTCATGAATTTGACATAGCTGGACATTTCTTCCAACGCTTCTGCAAATGGAATGTTTATATGCATCTTTTTGATCACCTCCAAGAATCGAGCAAACTGCTTGTCCAATTTGCTTTTCTGGAGTCGCTGTGGAAAATGTGGAGGTGGAGTGATTCTTTCTTGATCTTTTTCCTTTGCTTCTTTTTCCTCCATCTGTGGAACTGTTTCGCTGCTTTCTTTTGAAACTTCCTCAATGGATGCCTTGATTCCAACATCTTTGTTTATTTCAGTACCAATTTTCAAGGTAATGGCTTGACATTGTTCATTCCATCGGTTCCTTGGATTTGGTTCTGTGTTGCTAGGAATGTTACCTGGCGGTCTGTAACTCTGAGCGTTGGCCAGTTGTCCCATTTGATTCTTCAGTGCTTTAATAGAAGCTGAATGGCTTTGATTCAATACTACTTGATTTTGTACCATAGCTGCTAAAGCATCATATTTTGCTTCTTGTTTTTTCAACTGGGCTAGAACTTCTGTTATTCTAAGTTCTTTTTCATGCTCATGGCATTTGTTTTGTTGTTGGAATCCAGGTGGTGGATAGTTCTTTTGCCCTGAATTGTTGCTCCATGCGAAATTGGGATGATTCCTCCACCCTGGGTTGTAGGTGTTGGAATATGGATTGTTCCCCTGTCTGTTGAAATTGTTGATATAATTCACCGTCTCTTTATGTTGGTTTGGCTCTAGTTCTGGTGCTCCTCCATATGGTGAACTTGTGGATCCAACATTAACCTTCATATTAAGAGTTTCCAGATTTTTGCAAATCATATCCAGCTTAGAATTCAGTGCTGTGTTGGCTGCAACTTCATAAATTCCAGCAATTCGTTGGATCAAGCTCCTTTCTGTTGGCCACAAAGGGTTTTTGTTGGCCATTTCTTCAATTAGGTCCCAGACTTGATCTTCTCCTTTTGCCATTAGCGCTCCTCCAGCAGCAGCATCAATTGTGGTTCTCATTATTCCAGAAAGTCCATTGTAAAAAGGTTTAAACTTGTAGCCATTTTACAATCTCATGGTGAGGACATTTCCGGAGTAAATCTTTGAATCTTTCCCAAGCTTCGCAGAGGGATTCTGAATCTTGTTGCACAAAGGATGTGATATTATTCCTCAACTTTGTAGTTCTGGCTGGTGGAAAGTACTTTGCAAGGAATTTAGTTTCTAGAGTGTTCCAAGTTGTGATGGAACCTGCTGGTAATGAATGTAGCCAAGCTTTAGCTCTGTCTTTCAAGGAATATGGAAAAACACGCAATCTCATTGCTTCTTCAGCTGTTCGGTTGTAATTAAAAGTACCGCAAACTTCCAGGAAGTTGTTGATGTGGGCATTAGGATCTTCAGTTGCGTTCTCCCCAAACTGATCTCACTGCTGAATCATTTAAATGCATGTTTTGATGTCACCCGCATTTACTAGTAAGGGAGTAAGTAAAATACAGGAAATGAGGCCGTCAACCATCGAAATGGTTCTGTCTCGAATGGGAATTAGTGGTGCAACGTGCAAAGGTTCAGGTTCCATATTGATGATTGATTCTTGACTTTCTCTCATTTCCCTTCTCAACTGTCTGATGGTTCTTTCAATCTCTGGGTCAAACGGTCTGATTTCAAAGCTTCTGGTACGTCTCATGTAGTGTCTGAGAACCTGAAACATAAGAAAACAGAAATAATAAGTGAAAAGAAAATTAGATACAAGTAACGTATCTAACCTCAAAATTAATAGTAAATGATAAATAAGTCCCCGACAACGGTGCCAAAAACTTGACCAGTGCAATCACACGCGTATAACGCAAGCGCACGTATCGTTCAAGTAGTATAAAAAGTATCGATCCCACGAGGACTTAATACCTAAACTATTAATTTATGAAGCCAAATGTTTACAAGTATCTAATGGATTGATTGTTTGATTGGGTGGTGACTTTAAACTTAAAACAGAAAATAAAATTGTGCAAAAGGAAATTGAGGAAAATTCAATATTATTAAACTATCCAAGGTTGTGAATCTTTTCAATATCTTTTTAAAAGATGAAGTGGTTATTTTACGTTTGTGTAATGTATCGGTTTATTAACCTGGAACACGAAATTATGCAAAAGCCTATTTCGATGGTTAGATACAAATACCCAGTGTAACTTAATTAATCATATTCCTATGTCAACCTAGTTATCTGAATTCATTAAATTTAAGTTCCAATTATGGCTACACTCGCCCGACAGGTATATTCCTATCATGTAAAGAAATCTATTAAAGGGTTATCTATCCTCAAGGAAGATCGTAGGCTATTGAGTCTAGAGTTTAAACCTAAAATCCATTTTCCAAGTTCATTTTAAGTTTACCAAATCAATCTTATTAATGGCCAGTTAACAAGAAGCATTAAGCTTAAGACTCAAACTGTAAATTAACCTCTTATAAACCAGTGATATTGGAATTCATCACAACCCCAGATAATAGGCTTAGCTACGACACATATTTACAACTACTAAAAGCTTAAAAATAAAAGACATAAAGTAAAGTGCTGAAAAGTAAATGCTAAAAATTAAAAAGGTAAAAGTACAATGAAAGAAAATGCTGGGGTTAAAGGATCCACTTCTATTACTACTATTTTAGATATCTCTCTTAATATAGTATATTAACTTGTGTGATATTACCAACCAGCCATATAGACGGTAACCTAATTAAGTCAAATTAATAATTAATTACCAACCGACCAACCAGGCGGTATCCATGCTTAGTCAGGTTAAAACCAATTTATAAATAATTACCAACCGGCCAATATAGCGGTATCCTCATTAAGTCAGGTTTTAAATAGTTATTATATTATAATTAAGGGAGATTAATCTAAATAGCAATAATAAAAGCTTTACCTTTTACCCCAACAAGGGGGAGTTACCTCCTCATTTCTGAAAAGTAAATTGCTGAAAAGTAAAGAAAGAAAAGTATTGTGCGTAACAATAAATTGCAGAAAGTAAAGACTGAAAAGTAAAGAAAAGAAAGTGCGAAAGCTGAAATTAAATACTGAAAGCTGTAAACAAACAAGATACAATCTTCTTAGTATTCTTAAGGAATTACAAAGAAGAAGGTAGGAATTCAAATCTGAAATTCGACCTTCTATATATAGGTAAAAAAATAGCTTGCGCGTCGCGACGCGTGGATTGTTCTTGCGTTGCGATGCCCTGACGTGGCACGCGCTGATTGGATGCTTTGATCTCTTATCTGCTGACGTGGCGATGAGGAATATATCGGCCCAATAGAATGCTAACACGTGGCAGATTTGGATGATTAACTCAATTATTGTGCTGACATGGCGATGACGTGGCGATATGGATTGTCTGCAGCATGTGATGATGACAAGTGGCGTAATGTGATTTATGGATGATGACGTGGATGACACGTGGCATAATGACTTGGTATGCTGCTGATGTGGTGATGACGTGGCGGACACGTGGATGACACATGGCTGATGATGATTGTCGGCAACATGTGATGGTGACACATGGTTCGGTGCATGTTAGCAGATTTGTTGTGATGTTGACACGTGGCAGACGCACGTTAGCATCCGGCGCATTTTAGCGGTGTATTTTTGCAAACTTCTCAGATTGTGACACGTGTCTCGGCACACGTTAGTAGTCTTTGGCTCAGGTTAGCAGTCGTGACGCGCCGTTCGTGTTGCGATGCGTGAATTGACCATTTTACCATTTTTTGTCATTTTTCACTATTTTGGCCCCGAATCACCTCTAGAGAGTTTTGAAACTTTATTTATCTACAAAATAACACAAAACACATCAAAATATTCACAAAACTCAAGAAACTATACAAAATATTAGGTCAAATGAGTGGGAAATAGTGATATATTTACCACTCATCAGAGAGGAAGAAGGAAAGACCTTCTATATGTGAAGGACTATGATGGATCGGTCTTTCTGGAGCAGAAACCAAAAGCAATGTCCGATGAAAAGTGGAATAATCTTCAATAGAAGACATGCAATACTATTCGTTAGTGGATCGACAATAGTATAGTGAACCATGTTAGTGAAGATACTAATGCATGTGTCTTATGGAGAAAGCTGAAGGAGCTTTTTCGAGCAAAGACTGGCAACAACAAGCTGTACTACATCAAGAAGATGATGAGGTTGAAATACGATGAAAGTACAACTGTGTTGGACCATATCAATGATTTCGTCGGCACCATGAAAGAATTTTCTGGATTGGACATAGACTTCGGTGATGAGGTAAATGATTTAATACTTCTAAAGACGTTACAAGAATCTTGGAAAACGTTTAGATCCACGGTGATAAATTCAACCTCGGATGGGAGTGTCACACTGGAGATGGAAAAAACCAGAATCTTCGAGGAATAAAAGAGGACGAGAATGCAAGGGACAACATCAGTCTCAACCTCAAAAGCTTTAGTGACTGAGAAGAACAACAGAAAGGGGAGGAGTAAAAGCCGAGGCCTAGGGAGATCAGACAAGAACCAAAGTAAATCAAGAAAAAGAGATATAGAATGCTACCATTGTAAAATGAAAGGCCATATGAAGACGGATTACTACAAATTGAAGAATGAACAGTTCAGAGACAACAACAGAAGGGATAATGACTCTAACCAAGAAAGAGTTGCTACTGCCACAACTGACACCACCTCCAAAGAATTACTCATTATCTACGAGGAAAATATTGTGAATCTTGCCAGCCATGAGACCAGTTGGGTAATAGATAGTGGCGTCTCCATACACGCCACATCTCGCAGAGACTTCTTTTTATCTTACACACCAGGTAACTACGGTGCTGTAAGGATGGGGAATGACGACCAGTCCAAAGCCGTCAGTATTTGAGACATCTGTCTTGAAACAGACAATGGGACAAGGCTAGTATTGAAGGGAGTCAAGCACATCCCAGATATCCAGTTAAACCTAATCTCAACAGGTAAGCTGGATGATGAAGGCTTCTGCAGCACCTTTAGTGGCGGAAAATGGAAGCTCACTAAAGGATCAATGGTGATGGCACGAGGTAAGAAAGACTCAACACTGTATTTGATGCATGCTAAACTTTCCAATAGTAACATAAATACAGTCAACAGTACTGAGGCAGCCGAGCTATGGCATAAAAAGCTCGGTCATATGAGTCAAACGGGGATGGAAGTACTGTGCCGACAGAATGTTCTTCCAGGATTGAAGAACTCACACTTATAGAAGTGTGAACACTGCATGGCTGGAAAGAAGAACATGGTGTCCTTCCAGAGCTCCCCGCCTACGAAAACCGGAGGTACTTGATCTCATACATTCAGATGTATGTGGTCTGATGTAGAAAAGAACACTTGGTGGGTCACTTTATTTTGTGACATTTATAGATGATCATTCAAGGAAGATATGGGTATACACCTTGAAAATGAAAGATCAAGTGTTGGGACTGTTCAAGGAGTTTCATGCCCTGGTAGAGAGAGAAACCGTCAAGAAACTAAAATGCATCAGAATAGACAATAGTGGAAAGTACAGAGGTCCGTTTGACCAGTACTACAAGATGCAAGGAATCCGATATCAAACGACACCTCCCAAGACACCTCAGCTGAATGACCTAGCTGAGAGGATGAACAGAACCTTGTGCGAAAGGGTCAGAGGCTTGCTTTCACAAGCCAAGCTACCGAAGACATTTTGGGGGGAAGCACTCACCACAGCCGTACATGTTTTGAACATGTCCCCAGCAGTCGCACTAAAAAGTAATGTTCATAATCAAGTCTGGACAGATAAAGAAGTGTCATATGAACATTTACATGTCTTTGGGTGCAAAACATTTTTACATATCCCAAATGATGAGAGATCCAAACTTGATGTAAAGATACGACAATGTGTCTTTATTGGCTATGGTCTGGATGATTTCGACTACAAACTATATGATCCTGTTGAGAAGAAGATTCTCAGAATCCCAGATGTTGTCTTCGTTGAAGATCAGACTATAGAAGATATCATAAAAGAGCAAAAGACAATGCCCCAACAATACAAAAATATTGATGTGAATCTAGAACCTCATACACGGGTGCCATTACATATTGAAGATGAGGTTCCCAATCATGAGGGTCCAAGTGTTGAAGCTCCCAGAGATGATAATCATGATCAACCACCAGTACCAGAAGATACACCAACAGTTCCACATAGAAGGTCTGACAGAGAAAGATGACCTTCAATGAAATACTCTGCATATGAGTATGTGTTGCTTACTGACGGGGGAGAACTCGAGAGCTACAAGGAGGCTGTGGAAACAGAGAACAAGGAAAAGTGGGAGGAAGCCATGCAAGTTGAGATGAAATATTTACATGACAATCACACTTTCGAGTTGGTGAAATTGTCAAAAGGCAAACGGGCTTTGAAGAACAAATGGGTGTACAGAGTGAAGCAACAAGAACACACTTCACAACCCCGGTACAAAGCCAGATTAGTTGTCAAGGGATTCAATCAGAGGAAAGACATTGACTTTGATGAAATCTTCTCTCCAGTTGTGAAGATGTCATCCATCAGAGTGGTACTCAGCTTAGCAGTAAGCCTCGACTTGGAGATCGAGCAGATGGATGTCAATACCATATTTCTTCATGGGGATCTGGAAGAAAAAATTTATATGGAGCAGCCAGAAGGCTTCAGAGTCAAAGGAAAAGATGACCATGTGTGCAGACTCAGGAAAAACCTCTATGGTTTGAAACAGGCATCGAGACAGTGGTACGTGAAGTTTGAGTCAGTTATGGGGGAGCAAGGATACAAGAAGACTACTTCAGACCATTGTGTTTTCGTTCAGAAATTTTCTGACGATGACTTTATCATCTTACTGTTGTATGTAGATGATATGTTGATAGTTGGCCGGAATCAATCGAGGATTGATGATTTGAAGCATTAATTGAGTAAGTCTTTTGAGATGAAAGACTTGGGGCCAGCAAAATAGATTTTTGGCATCAGGATCGGTCGTGATCGAAAAGCTAAGAAATTATACTTATCACATGAGGAGTACATCAAGAAGGTACTTCAGTGATTTCAGATGGACAAGGCTAAATCGTTTATCACTCCTCTTGCTACCCACTTTAGATTGAGTATGAAACAGAGTCCCTCTATTGAGACAGAGAAGGAGGAAATGAAACAGGTTCTATTCACCTCAGCAGTGGGAAGTCTCATGTATGCCATGGTGTGCATAAGACCAGACCTAGCACACGCAGTTGGATTGGTCAGCCGGTTTATGTCAAATCCAGGAAAAGAACATTGTAATGTTATCAAATGGATAATGCGGTATCTTCGAGGTACATCCAAAATGAGACTATGTTTTGGAAGCAACAAGCCAGTGTTAATGGGCTACATCGATTCAGATATGGCAGGTGATGTAGATACCCGTAAGTCTACTTCGGGATATCTAATTACTCTCTCAGGGGGAGCTGTGGCATGGCAGTCAAGGTTGCAGAGATGTGTGGCACTCTCTACAACAGCGGCATAATTCATTGCAGTAACGGAAGCTTGTAAGGAATTACTGTGGATGAAGACATTTATCTAGGAATTGGATTTCAAGCATGAGAAGTACACTTTGTACTGTGATAGCTAGAGTGCTATCTACCTTGATAAAAATTATACTTTTCACTCGAGGTCAAAACATATCGATGTGAGGTATCACTGGATACGGGACGTCCTGAGTTCAAAGCTGTTAGAACTCAGAAAGATTCACACTGATGAGAATGGTGCCGATATGTTCACAAAAGTTTTACCGAAGGAGAAGCTTGAAATCTGTCGTGCCATAGCCGGGATGACAAAACTCTCCATATAGTCAAAGTATGGAGATACAGAGAATTACGATTGGCCTGATCCTAACTCAGGGTACGTAGGCAGTCATACAAATGCAGCCAGGGGTTGATCCTTTTGAGGATCCGGTTTAAGAGATTGATGGTCGGCTCAGATTTGCAAATCTTCACCGAGGGGGAGATTTGTTGGAGTCTAGTAAAAGCATGCATTTGCATGCATCACAGAAGCTAGCATGCAGACTTCTCCAGCATGACAGAAGCTGGCATAACACGTCATGCGTTGCCAGCTGATGAAAGTTTTCCAAAACGTGTGCCACTGTAACACACGTTTTGGCACTATAAAAAAGAGCCTAAATCCCATTTCTTAAGTATCCCAAAATCTGTGAGTTGAATATAGAGAGTAAAGAGTGTTTGAGAGGTTTTTTGTAAAATTTTGGTTTAAACTTCGTAATTCATTTATCCTCTATAGTGATTGTTTATATCACAACAAGATTAACTTAAATCTATACGTTGATATATCATGGTGCGTGGTAAAATGCCCGTACGAAGATAGTTGTGGCCTTAAGTTTCCTAGGAGGGTCTTGTTCCAGCTATTTGCCGAATGCCGAGTGCGATTTTTGTACCCAAAAAAATCTATTCGTTGTTATTTATATTTAAATAAAAAAATTTAAATTAAAGTATCCTCACCCTAAGATAAAACGTTAGAGTCTAGTTGTTTATTATGCGAAACCTTAGGGGGTCAGAGTGTTTTTTCCCCCAAAGTAGAGAAAGAAGAATATCGGTAGCATGAGTGCAGAATATCAGCGAAGGGATTGTCTAGAAAGAAGCTAAGGGATGTCGTATAATAATGAAATAATTAAGTGGAATTTTGTCATCTTAGTTTCATACATTAAGTGACATTAACACATAGTAATTAGCATTAATAGCAAAAATAGGCAAATTGAGGGAGGCAACATTATTTACAAAGCGGAGACACCGGCGCTAACGGAGCCCTGCCTTGGGCCTGCTATGGGGAACACACTCCTTGGGGTTTGCTTCCAACTTTTTTTTTTCACCAACAAACAATCTCATTCAAGAATTAGGTGCGATAGACATAAGGATAACCTTATTCTTTAATATTTTAACATATACGTTAAATTTAAAATTAACCAATAATAATTGATAGAGAAAATTATTAATTAACCCATATTATATATTAATTGACTGAATATATTAAATCTGTTCTTTTTAAATTTCTCTATATTACAATTACATAATCTCTGTTTTCCTTTTTTGAAGGGTCATGACTAATTCATTTGTTCTCTTTTTGAAGATTTTTGGAAGAGTAAAAGAAGCTTTTTTTTTTTTTTTTAATAAAAAGCCTTAAAAATAAAGCTCTCCGTGTCTCTCTCTCTCTCAGTACTCATGTTTGGGGCGATAAGTTCGCGTGCCACTACCTAATTAACAGATTCTTCCACGCCTGAATAAACCAATCCCATTTCTCATCACCAGATCCTAGGACTTCAATTTTCTTAAATAGAGTAAAGGGTCAAAAGCTAGCTACCTCAACTTTGGCCTTTTATGCAAAATCTCACATCGTTTCATTTGAGAATGATGTATTTGTAAGTGTTGAGCAACCTTCAATTCGAGACGTGTTTTGGGTGGTTTGCAATTCAAGCTAAGAATAAAATCATAAAGAGGACGGGTCGGGCCGTTGGAGTGTCAAACTTCTAAAGTGAATAATTTCTTATTAATTGGCCCGGACCACTAAATCCGTAGATTAATGTAATCGATGGTAAATTATGTTGAAACTTTAGATTAATTACGTGATAATATAGCTTCTTACTTGAACGTGAATAACTCATCTACTAGATCATTCACAGTGGAAACAGAAATATTCAAAGATCATATTTGTGGCATTTTAATGTCTTTTTGTATAAAGGGTGGACAAAAAGACACCTATACTCATACAAATAATAATGCTTTATCAAGAAAAGAAAACATTCATATGACTGTTTAATTTGAAGCTTCTACTCTTCCTGTGATCTTTTGTTATAATATTATATCGTAGCCTAGTATAATATTGAGAATTAATTAAGAAAAATTTCTTTTGACAACTATGAAGATCTGAGAAAAAGCTTCAAACAAAAGAAGACACCATTGAATTCGCATGAAATGAGGGTGGAAAAATAAAAAGGGCAAAGAAAAGTGAAGTGAACTTTTAATTAAGCTTTTGGAAAACTGAAGTTGTTGGGTATGTTTCAATCATGCATGGCAATTTGGCCGAAGTTTCTTGCCAGCTTGTGGTGACCCTAGAGCTTTAAGGTCACTCAATGGATGAATGCTCTACATTCCCGAATCTACAGTGTGTATAACGGTTAAGTCAGAAACTAAATTGTCAGGATTTGAACCCACACCCAAACCTCAGATACGATTCGTCTGTGATTTAGAGACTCGTCCTAGGACCAACTGTCCTAGTTCTTGTCAGCTTGTGGAGACGACAAAAAAGAAAGCACTTTTCTCTATGAGGACTCAAGTTGCTATGACTCTATTTTATTAGCTGATTTAGCTTCCTAGAAGAGACCAAAGTAGGGCTTTGTGTCAGCAATTAATTAAGTGTATTTGCAAGAAATGAGACACAAAGCTCACCCTTTTTAGGGTTACATGGGCACCTGAACAGAGACCCTAAGTCAGTTTTTGCACACTTCTGTCAATCTCAGAATTCAAAGTTGCTTTTCGAAAATTTGAGTAAAGATGTCATGTAATTTTTCAGGTACACTACACTTTGAACAAATATTGACAAAAAAAAAAAAAAAAAAAAAAGAAAAAAAAAAGGAAAAAGAAAAGGCCAATCAACTGTGAAGGATTAATAATCTAACACATCTCATGTTAATTAGCATCATGGATTACATGACATTTACATCTCATCAGCTCAAGTTTATGGGTTTCATATTTCTGCCGTATATTCCCAGAATTTGCAGAATTATGTGATTTTTCATTTCCTCAATAGTAGAGGAGGACAAAAAAAATTTGAATTTGAAATAACCGAATAGAACCCAAAAATTGAACTAAACAAATAATTTTTTTTTTAATTTTAAAAATAATGATTTGATTTTTTATCTAAAAAACTGAATCAAATTAATTCAATTTTTTAATGAAAAATCGAATTGAGAATTAATTGAATAATTTTGATTTTACTAATTTTTTTAAAGTCTAATAATATTTTTGTTGTTTTACATTTTATATTCGTTGCATTATTAATTTGTTTGACGTTTAGTGATGATTAATTTCATGAAATTTTTTTATTCACTACAAGAAATATCAAATTTTGTGACTACTAATTTGGTCACTGAAACTGATAAAAATAAATTAAAAAAACCAAATTGAATCGAACGAAATTAACAACTAAAAATAATTACAATTTTTTAAAAAGAAAAAAATCGAATGATTACTTTTAAAAAATCCAAATAATTATAATTATAATTTTTTTAATAATTATATTGAATCGGACAGTGTCCACCCCTGCTCAATAGAATATCTCTCTAAAAACAAGTACCCTGAGTAGTTGGCTTTGCTTCTCTTTGAACTATATAAATGTATTGACGAAGCACATAAGGAACAAGTTCGGTGCGTTTGACAGTTAGAGATAGTCTTAAAGAAAACGTTAACGCTAGCGAAATGTTCTACCAAACGCACTATATGTTTATTAATTGAAAATTTAAGAGACAAAATTAGGGTTTTGACACACTTAAATATTAAAATCTTAAATAATACAAAATTACTAAATGAATCATCCCAATTATTATAACATAATTAAAATATCTTAATCATAACAAAATAAGGGGAAAAACAAAATTCAAATACGAAATCTAAATAAAAATCCCAGAAAATTTACAAAAATAGGAAAGAAAACTTCTAAATATAATTTGAGACAATCAAGAGGAATTTAGAAATGATCTGTTGGACCAAACAACATAACGGATCGGCATCATATGCGCCTTTTTGATAGCTTCAAATCAATATATTATGGGGCCAAAACGAACACTTATATCCTAAGTTTATGGCCCCTTATGAAGGATCCAACTGCCCTCCATTATTGTCCACAATTGTCAAGGATTGATCACCACCATTGCCACCATTTTCAAAGGTTTGGTGCAACCACCAAAAATGGCTAAAAGAACTTTAAGTAGTTTTTGTAAAGTTTGTAATACTTGTAAATTCTATTTTTGTAGTAACAGAATCGGTTTTTCCTAAGAAACACTCTTTATTGATCAGAGAATCACAACAAGTGATATCAGTAGCTTTGGTTATAAATTGGGGTCGTAAAACCGAAGAACATAACTAGGTTAGAAAAATTTGGGTTTCGGAAAAGTTGTCAAAAATCAATTTTGAGCATATCATCCGTTTGTTCACATCGAGACGAGCACGATGATATTTTTCGGTGATCAAAAGGAGATCGGAGAAGCCCGCACGCGCCGAGCAGAAGCCTCTCCATGCGCTTCCAGTCGCAGCACGCACCACACGAGCGTCTGAAGGTTGAAGACGCTGACGTGTCTGCCACATAAGCACACATCGGCACACAGTCATCGCCACGTTGGCATACAATCAGTGCCACATTAGCGCACAGTCAGCACCACGTCAGTGCACAGTCAGCGCCACGTCATTAGCACGCCAGCAAGGATTCTGCCACATCAGTGCCACGTTTTAGCCACGTCAGTAGCGGGTCCCATTTATGCCATATCAGTATCCACGTGTCTGCCACGTCAGCATACTTGGTAAATTTCATTAAGCCCTCTGAAGTCTCTGAAATTTATATTTTAGCCTCAGAATTTTAGAAATTTATAAAACGACCCTTGAGTCGGATTTGGACCAACGAATAGTAAAATCCATCATTTTCGATCATTCTGGACGTAACGGTGACCTCTGATTTATATAAATCATCCCTGATTTTGTCCTATTTTCTTTTTAAAATTTAAACTTAAAATGGAAATGGAAGATTCTTCTTCTGGTGTGATTTTCAAGCTAACAACAATCAATTACTCTCTATGGAGGCCTCAGATGATAGATTATTTACACTGTAAAGATATGTTCAATATGATCGAGGTGAAAGGAGTGAGATCAGATTCTGTCAAAGAGAGTGACTGGAATAAACTCAACAACAGAACTTTGGGTCAGATTAGGCAGTGGATTGGCTATAGTGTCTTCCACCACGTAGTACAAGATACAAATACTTACGAAATGTGGATAAAATTGGAAGACATGTTCTAGGCCAAGACAACTCGGAATAAAGCCTTAATAATGAAGCGTTTGATGAATTTAAGGCTATGAAGTGAAATTTCTATTACAGAACACACCAATGAGTTCCAGAGCATGGTGAATCAATTATTTGTAACAGACATGCAGCTGGGAGATGAAGTACAAGCCCTCATAATACTTAGTTCTCTTCCTGATAGTTGGGAGACATTGGTGGTTACTCTCAATAATTCGGCTCCATGAGGCAAACTTACCGTGCCTATGGTAAAAGATGACATGTCGAATGAAGAGTCCAAGAGAAAAGATGTTGGCTCAGAATAGACAAAAGCCTTCATCACAGAAACTCAAGGAAGACATCGAGAAAGAGAAATAGAGAGAGACAAAAGCACAAACAGAGGTAGATTCTCAGATGGAAGAAAGGCCACTTATAAGTGCAAAGCCACTTAAAGAAGAATTTTCTAAAACTGCAACGAGAGTAGGACCAAGTCAATCACCAGCCGAAGAATAACGAAGGAGAGACACTAGTTGTTGTCTAAGGATATGTAGCGTTATGCTCCATGCAGGAAAAGAAATGCATTCACAACGTAACCCAAGATGTTGGGTGGGTGATAGATACCAGCATACCACGTTACTCCTCACAAATATTTCTTCACAACATACAAAGCTGGAGACTTTAGTTCAGTGAAGATGAGAAATATCAGTTCCTCTGAGATAGTAGGAATGAATGATATTCAGTTACAGAAAAATATTGGGTGTGCATTAACTTTGAAGGATGTCCTGCATGTTCCATAACTTCAGTTGAATGTACTCTCGGGGATAGCCCTTGACAAACATGGTTATGATAGTCACTTCAGAAATGGCACATTGAGAATGACAAAAGGTTCCATGGTTGTTGATAAGTGTGATTTTTACCCACTTATTCCGGCATCTTTAGCTTATTATTTTGTTATATTTTGATATATTTAATGTCATTTATAGTTTATTTTCTGTTTTTATTTATAGTAGCATTAATACATGGATCCTGGGATAATTAAACGTGCTTTGGGGACCATACGGGAGAATAGGACACAACGCAGGAACAAATGCATCATTCGTGCCCTGGCACACAAAACCCAGCCAATTTCCCGAGAGATTGGCGCCTTAGCGCCATCAGTTCCACAAGTAAATGGCGCCAAGACGCCACAAAGCACTAATTGCTAATGGCGCCAAGGCGCCACAATTGAATCAATTGAAGACAAAGGCGCCATGGCGCCAGTAAACACAAACAAAAGTGGCGCCATGGCGCCACTTACTAAATGAAGCAAAGCGCCCAGGCGCACTCTCAAGCAGCATTCTTACACACATTTTCCTGAGAGTTCAGCGCCCAGGCGCCAATTTGATAAGAGCTACACGCGCATTCCAGGATTCGATTCTTAGGGTTTTCAATAATCCTAATGATACCTAAAGACTCACAGCCTCAACTATAAATATAACAGTCCATCCAACATTCAAGGAGGGGCTAATACAGAACACAAAACACAGAAACATATATTTTTAGAGATCCAATGAGAGGATTGAAGAGCGACAAGAGGAGACAAAGGCTGTAACATCCGAGGAGGAAGAGATTCAATTCGGGTTTTATTTTCTTGTTTCTTTCTTAGAACTCTAATGATTTCCATTAGATTCATGGCCTGTTTATTATTGTTTTTATCTTTTGTCATGAATTAACTCCTTATTTCTGGAGAATGATGTAATCTATACTTGAACCTTGTATTGATTGTTAATTTTGTTATGAAGTTTTATTAATTTATTTATATTCTTTTGGGTTTAATGCTTCTTGATTGTTGGCCACAATTGAAGATGATGAATGTTTAGAATCTATCACTCGAGAGAGGGGATTTTGAATAGATCTAGAGAATATGACCTATGATTCTATAGAGTTCGAGAGAATCTGTAGTCCTTTGAAGTCGTTAATATAGAATCACAAATCATAATGAGTTGTTAACTATTAGATTTTTATAGAGATATCAAAGTCTATAGTTGATGATATTTTCACTCGGCACTCGAGAGAGGGAGTGAATATTTTAGGAGTCTTGACTTATAAACAATATAACTGAACAAAGATTAATTGGCATAACAATTACATAGGTGATAGTTAGGTGAAATCAGGATCCAAAATCTCTATCGTATTAGTTCCTCATATCCAATTGTTTTTATATTTATTTATTTAATTAAATCTTTATTAATTATCGTCTAAATAAAGTTAGGATTATCAATTGTAGTACTTAATGCGAGTTAACGCAATCCCTGTGGGTTCGACACTCTAAACTCATTTATACTAAAACTTGACACAGTACACTTGCGGTACGATATAAAAATATCACAACAAGTTTTTGGCGCCGTTGCCGGGGATTGTTTGTTCAATTCACATTAATACTACTACCAAGTAATCTTAGCTTTAATTTAGAATTTTATTTTTATTTTTTATTTTTGTTTTTATCTTATTTTCTTTATTTCCTTTATTTTTGTCTTTTAAGTTTTATTTTTTTTCTTATTTTTTATTTTATTTTATTTTTTGTTTTATATTTTTCGTACAAGGTGAGTTTGAAAAGAAGTAATGGCAGATCCTGTTGGTGCACTGATAGCTCAAGTATCGTCCCTCACGACTCATCTAGCAGTATTGACAAATCAAATGGGCCAACCGTCTATTGAAGCTACTTCTGCTAATGGAATGCTTTTATCCAACAGAGGAGTAGGATTTGAACAAGTATAGTATGTGAACAATCGGAACTTCAACAACTATAGAGGCAGTCTTATGCCTAACTTTTATCATCAGAATTTTTCATATGCTGATATGGAAAATATTTTGCAACCTCCTTATGGCTTCAATTATCCAAGAGCTGAGCAGAAACCTTCCTTAGAAGACCTCATGAGCATGTTTGTAGCTACAGCTTCAGAGAGGTTTGAGAGGAATGAGTCAAGACTAGATAACTTTGAAACACGAATGGGCAATATAGAGGCAAATATGAAAACTTTAGAAGCGCAAATTGGGTTGCTTGTTTCTTCCATGGCCAATCAACATACATGGGTGTTTCCGAGTGATATTGAAGTCAACCCCAATGAGCAATGTCAAATTATAACCTGTAGGAGCGGAAAAGAGTTTAAAGACACCTCTCAGGACTTAGGCAGTAAAGAAAATGAAATGGTATATCAGGAGGAAACAGTAACAGAAGAAGAGAAAATAGGTGAATTGATAATGAGAGGTCAATATGAAGAAGTCACCTTCAGTGTTTTCAGAGCCATGCCGAGTTCTCAAGGTGATGTAGAATGTCACATGATAAATACAGTAGAAAAGGGAGTTGTAAACACGCAGGGTGAATCATTTCAGCGACCTATGAGCATAATACAGTCATCTATAAAGGAAGATTCTCTGTAGCTAAACCTGAAACCACTCCCAAAGCACCGTAAAAAGACGAAAAGAAAGGCCAGTTCTCACTTGGAGATGATCCCTGGAAGGTTAAAAAGGAAGCCGAGCCAATTTTGCCGAATGTGCAGTCCAAAATTTCCAAATGGGAGACAATCTACATATTTTGAAGGACCATCTATGGATAAATCACCACAGCCTGCCAAACTGTCTTTTTCATGTCATAAGAACCGGTGGATACCAAAGAAGAAACCAGATGAAATTACCCGGTTCACTACGTTTAAGCCACCATAACCATTTGGGTGGTTGCGTCTGGCTGAAGACGTTAAACTTAGCGCTAGCAGGGAGGCAACCCTTGCATTTAATTGCATTTATTTATTTTCCTTATTTTTAATTTTTATTTTATTGTGTGCTATTTATTAATTTGGATGTTATTTACGTAGGTAGCACGAGACACACAACACCCGCGCAACCAAATTCTAACCAGCAAGAGCCTGATCAACTTCATGCATGGTAGTGTTGTTCCTCACTATTGTTCTTTAAATTTTTATCTTACATTCTGGACAATACAAATTTTAAGTTTGGGGGTGTGTGTATGTTGTTTACTTGCTATTTAGTAATTTAAAAAAAAAAAAAATTTGTTTTAGTCTGTGATAGTAAAGCATAAATCCTGTGATGATATTGTTTGTTTATGGGTGAAATTTTAGAAACAATAAGTGCCCGATTTACTTTTATCTGATGCCTTGAATAACTGATCTATGTTAGACTCGTAAGCACTTAAAAATAGGTTTTTAGCAGTAAAACTTAAGTAGTTGACAAGGTGACTAGTTGACGAAATTGCATGTCGATGAATGACCGTTTGCTTAGATATCTATCTTGATTTGCTAGTGTTATGAAGTATGGTATAACTAAAAAGAAAAATGTCTCTAAAGAAAGAAAATAAACCACCTATAACCGATAAGCGTGAAGCTACCCATGGGCGAGTATTAGGACCACCATAAGGAGAAATGGTGAGGACCACCATGAGGAGAGATGCTACCTTAAAGGGTAGGTGAGTTGAAAAAAAAAAGTGCAAAAATGAGAAAAGAAAAAAAAAAGACAAGAAAAAAAAAAAAAATCATACCATACTGAGCTCGAAATAAAGCAATTACAGAGCATAATTGAGATATCTAGGTTGGTTTGACCCATCGATTCTAATTTTTAAACGAAATCATTGAGTTGACTTACATAGGAATCAAGCTGTGAATGAACCTTTACACACACACACACCGTGAGTCTAGCTTAGATAATTTATTCGAGAATTTGGATTCGATTTGCAATTGCGTACTTTGAAGGTTCTTTAATTTCATTTATAAGCTTTCTTTGAGGAAAATTTTATGCGCAACTGTCGGGACTATCTTTTGTTATTTTTTATATTTTTTGCATGATTGTGTGAATGACGTTTGTGGGTGTCGTCGTTGTAAGCCCTCACGAGACTATAACTCGTCCACTAGGGCCGCCTAGGGGTTTAAAGGCTTGTTGCATATGCTAAATGGAATCGTGATCCCTACAAAAGTGGCTTAGTTAATTTAGTTATTTTTAATTATTTATTTGAATTTAGTTTTTATTTTATCTTTTGCTCGGGACTAGCAAAACCTTAAGTTTGGGGGTGTTTGATAAGTGTGATTTTTACCCACTTATTCCGGCATCTTTAGCTTATTATTTTGTTATATTTCGAGATATTTAATGTCATTTATAGTTTATTTTCTGTTTTTATTTATAGGAGCATTAATACATGGATCCTGGGATAATTACACGTGCTTTGGGGACCATACGGGAGCATATGACACAACACAGGAACAAATGCATCATTCGTGCCCTGGCGCACAAAACCCAGCCAATATCCCGAGAGATTGGTGCCTTAGCGCCATCAGTTCCACAAGCAAGTGGTGCCAAGGCGCCACAAAACACTAACTGCTAATGGCGCCAAGGCGCCACAATTGAATCAATTGAAGACAAAGGCGCCATGACGCCAGTAAACACAAACAAAAGTAGCGCCATGGCGCCACTTACTCTCAAGCAGCACTCTTACACACAATTTCCAGAGAGTTCAGCGCCCAGGCGCCAATTTGATAAAAGCTGCATGCGCATTCCAGGATTCGATTCTTAGGGTTTTCAATAATCCTAATGATACCCAAAGACTCACAGCCTCAACTATAAATATAACAGTCCATCCAACATTCAAGGGGGGCTAATACAGAACACAAAACACAGAAACAAATATTTTTAGAGATCCAAGGAGAGGATTAAGAGCGACAAGAGGAGACAAAGACTGTAACATCCGAGGAGGAAGAGATTCAATTCGGGTTTTATTTTCTTGTTTCTTTTTTAGAACTCTAATGATTTCCATTAGATTCATGGCCTGTTTATTATTGTTTTTATCTTTTGTCATGAATTAACTCTTTATTTCTGGAGAATGATGTAATCTATGCTTGAACCTTGTATTGATTGTTAATTTTGTTATGAAGTTTTATTAATTTATTTATATTCTTTTGGGTTTAATGCTTCTTGATTGTTGGCCACAATTGAAGATGATGAATGTTTAGAATCTATCACTCGAGAGAGGGGATTTTGAATAGATCTAGAGAATATGACCTAGGATTTTATAGAGTTCGAGAGAATCTGTAGTCCTTTGAAGTCGTTAATATAGAATCACAAATCATAATGAGTTGTTAACTATTAGATTTTTATAGAGATATCGAAGTCTATAGTTGATGATATTTTCACTCGGAACTCGAGAGGGAGTGAATATTTTAGGAGTCTTGACTTATAAACAATATAACTGAACAAAGATTAATTGGCATAACATTACATAGGTGACATTAGGTGAAATCAGGATCCAAAATCTCTATCGTATTAGTTCCTCATATCAATTGTTTTTATATTTATTTATTTAATTAAATCTTTATTAATTATCGTCTAAATAAAGTTAGGATTATCAATTGTAGTACTTAATTCGAGTTAACGCAATCCCTGTGGGTTCGACACTCTAAACTCATTTATACTAAAACTTGACACCGTACACTTGCGGTACGATATAAAAATATCACAACAGGTGTAGCCCGAGGACATAATTCTGGCACACTATACAAGACTAATGTGAAGATATGTGCAAAAAACCTCAATGTAGCTGAACATGAGGCTTATCAAAATCTATGGCACCAGAGATGGTTGTCTACCTTGAAAAAGAAGGATCTAATAACTGTCTGCAAGAATGTTGCTCTAGATCATTGCAATCCCTTTCTATTCGGTAAACAACATAGAGTCTTCTTTAAATTATCTTCTACGAGAAGATTAGAGTTACTCAATCTCGTGCACTCTGATGTTTGTGGTCCCTTAGAGGTTAATTCACTATGCAATAATAAATACTTTCTGACTTTCATTAACGATGCTCCTAAGAAAGTGTGGGTGTATTTTCTGAAAACAAATGATCAGGTTCTGAGATATTTCAAACTATTTCATGCCATGGTAGAGTGTGAAATATGAAAGAAATTGAAGTACATTCACACACATAATGGAAGCGAATACACATCCAGAGAGTTCGATGCTTACTATGGAAGCCACCGTATTCGGCATGAAATAAATGTTCCACGCACTCCATAATATAATGGTGTTCTGAAAGAATAAACCGCACCATTATGGAGAAAGTCAAAAGCTAGATTAACATGGCTAAGCTGCCAAAGTCATTATGGTAAGAAAATGTTCATGTCGCTTGCTACATGATCAACAAATCACCATATATACAGTTGAATTTTGAGATTTCGAAGAAAGTGTGGTCTGGTAAGAATCTTTCATATTCTCACCTTAGAGCATTCGACTGTTTAGCCTTTAGACACGTATCCAAGAAGCTCAGGCAGAAGCTCAATGCAAGGACTACTCAATGCATCTTCATAGGCTATGGAGACGGGGAATTTGGATACAGGTTATGGGATCCGAAGGAAAAGAAGGTTATAAGAAGTATGGATGTAGTGTTTCTTGAAGACCAGACAATAGAAGACATTGAAAAGCCCAAGATGTCTTCTGACCGGCGTAAACACACACATATAACGCAAGCACATGTATCGTTCAAGTAGTATAAAAATATCGATCCCACGAGGACTTAATATCTAATCTATTAATTTTATGAGGCCAAATGATTACTAGTATCTAACAGGTTGATTGATTGATTTGAAATGGTGACGATTCTAAATTTAAAAGCAAGTAAATAAAATTGTCGAAAATAGGTTTTAATAAAATTCAATATTAAAAACTATCTAGGGTTGTGATTTCTTCCAATATCATTTTAAAGATGATGTGGTTATCTTAAAGTTGGGTAATATATTGATTTATTAACCTGGAACACTAAATTATGTGTAAGCCTCTGTCGATGGTCAGACATAAATACCCAGTTTAACCCAATTGAACCATATGTCTATGTCAACCAAATTATCTGGATTCATTAAGTTTAAGTTCCAATTATGGCTACCCCCGCCCGACAGGTATATTCCTATCCTGTAAGGAAATCTATTAAAGGGTTATCTATCCTCAAGGAAGATCGTGGGCTATTGAGTCTAAGGCTGAAACCTAAAATCCCTATGTCTAGTTCATTTTAGATTTACCAAATCAATTCTATTAATGGCCAGTTAATGAAAAAGCATTAAGATTAAGACTCAATAAATAAATCTTTATATTACCCAAGCTATAATCTAACCCCTTATAAAACGGTGATATTAAAAGTCATCACAACCCCAGATAACTATTTTAGTTACAACACATAACTAGGGCTAGTAAAAAACTTGAAAATAAAAGACATAAAGTAAAAATGCGGTAAAGTAAATACTCAAAAGTAAATTACAATAAAATAAAATGCTAAGGTAAAAGGAATTACTTTTACTACTACTAATTTAGATATCTCCCATAATAAAATATATAAACTTGTGATAACATTACCAACCAGCCATATAGGCGGTATCCTGATTAAGTCAAATTAAGTCTAACCAGCCATTAAGGCGGTAAAAAGATTTGTCCATGAACCTGCCATATAGGCGGTAAGAAAGTTTAATTACCAACCGACCAATCTGGCGGTATCCTTTTTAAGTCAATATTTTAAATTGTGAATATATTATATTTAATGGAGATTAATCTAAATAGCAATAGTAAAAAAATTACCTTTCACCATAGCTGGGGAAGTTACCTCCTCATGGTAAATAGTAAAAACTGTAAAAAGTAAAAAACAAGTAAATTACTATTATTACAAAACGTAATTAAAATTAATTAAAAAACTAAAAAAAACTAAAAAACTAAAAATTAAAAGAAAGTAGAGAGAGAAACTCTCTCTTTATATCAAAGAGATGAGAGAGAGTGGTACAACAAATTCTGAAATTTGAAGCTGAATTTATAAGCGCGGGTAGGCTTCCAGCGTCGCGACGCCAAGGCCTTTGGCGTCGCTACGCCAGCTTCTGGCGGCGTGGCACACTCTGGTTCGTCGATTTGCAGATTCTGGATAAGCTGATAAGGTGACACGTGGCGAGGTGGTTGGGCTTCAATTATTGTGACACGTGGCGGCTTCTGATTTGTCGATGAGATTCTTATTCGCCACATGTCAGATAAGGATTAGATACTCAATGATTGATGCTGACGTGGCGCTGACGTGGCAGTGATGTGGCGGTGACGTGGCGACACGTGGGAAAGAGACTGTCGGCACCGTAGGATTGCGACACGTGGCATTTCCTGATTGGCTGATAATGACGTGGCGGTGAGGTGGTAGTTTGACTTGGTCAACCTGGTGATGTAGTTGATGACGTGGCAATGACGTGGAGTGACATGTGGCACACGTGGCGATGATGACTGTCGGCACCGTAGGATGCTAACATGTGGCACGTCGCATGTTACCAGATCGGCTGTGATGGTGACACGTGGCACGGCGCACGTTAACAAAGTCAAACTTTTCTCAGATTCTGATTTGTGGACCCGGCGCACGTTAGCACTGTTCGGTGCATGTTAGACGTCCTGACGCTGAAGGTCTTGGCGTCGCGATGCGGGAAATTACCAAAATGCCCTTTTCGTCCAATTTTCACTATTTTGGCCCAAATCACCTCCAGAATGTCCTGAAACTTTATTTATCTACAAAATAACACAAAACACATCAAAACGTTCACAAAACTCAAAAAACTATACAAAATATTTGGTTAAATGGGTGGGAAATAATGATATAAATACCACTCATCACACCCCCAAACCTAACATTTTGCTAGTCCTCGAGCAAAACATATAGTAAAATAACATAAATAAATTAACTAAGCCACTTTCGTAGGGATTACGGTTGCATTTAGCATATGCAACAAGCCTTTAAACCTCTAGGTGCCCCTAGTGGACGAGTTGTAGTCTCGTGAGGGTTTACAGCAATGATACCCAAAAACGTTTTACAAAAGTAAACATGTAATAAAACTAATGCACACAAAAGCAAAAAGACAAGCGAAAAGAGAATAAAGAAGTTAGTGACTAATCAGGTGAAACTTATACTCCAAGTTACAAGTTGTTTTGTTTCATTCTAAATTACCGAATAAGTAAATTCTCCGATTATATTTACCATTCTCCATATACACAGCCAACATAATATTAAACAACTCATTTTTGCCCACAACAGTCATAAGTGCAGTTGATAAGAGAATAATATTTTTGTCCTAAAGTTCTATCAGATTTCACACATTTTTGTAGCAATGGAATAATTTTTCTCATTTTTCTGATTTTTTCTTTGATTTTTTATTTTCTATTTTTTATTTATATATAATACATTCCGTCTATGTAGCGAGTGTTGGGTCGGTGACTCCCAAACCAGTTGGCTTTAGGGCACCAGGTGTTAAGACACCCATACATACTTAATTACTCAGACTTCAGATATATATATTTTTGCAGCATCTTCAATCCATGTAACGAGCTTTGGGCCAGTGACTCCCAAACCAGTTGGCTTTAGGGTACTAGGTGTTAAAACACCCTTACAGACTTAATAACTCAGATCTCAGATATATATATATATATATATTTTTACTCCATCACTTTTTGAGATGCTTCCTCTGAAAATTTTTGAAAATTTTCCATTTTTTTTGTATTTTTCGAAAAATTTTAGGACAAAAAATAAAAACAACACACAAACTAAAAGCAAGGTACTGATCAACTAATTTCCTCCCCCAAACCTAAATGAGACATTGTCCCCAATCGCGACGCCATCTTTTAACATGATGGCATGACATTGCTCCTTCCCCATGTTCCTTGGATTTGGCTCTGTGTTGCTAGGAAGGGTACCTGGCGGTCTGTAACTCTGAGCATTTGCCAGTTGTCCAATTTGATTCTCCAGTGCTTTAATAGAAGCAGATTGACCTTGAATTAATGCTGCTTGGGATTGAAACATAGCATTATATCTTGCTGCTTGAGAGTCGTGTTTTGCTTCTAACTTTTTCAAGTGGGTCAACACTTCTGTTATTCCTGATTCATTTGCCTGCTCCTGGCTTTTGTTCTGTTGCTGGAATTCAGGTGGTGGATAGTTCTGCTGTTGGCCTGAATTGTTGCTCCATGATAAATTAGGATGATTCCTCCACCCTGGGTTGTAGGTGTTGGAATAAGGATTGTTCCCCTGTCTGTTGAAATTGTTGACAAAATTCACCGTTTTTCAAGTTGGTTCGACTCTGGTGCTCCTCCATATGGTGATGACCGGCGTAAACACACACGTATAACGCAAGCGCACGTATCGTTCAAGTAGTATAAAAATATCGATCCCACGAGGACTTAATTCCTAATGTTGTTATTAATTATTGATACTATTTATTTACAGGTATCTAATTATAGGGAGAAGAGAATGATTGTTTGATTGGTTGGTTGAATGTGGTTTTCCTCAATTAAAATAAAATAAATAAAATAAACAAAAGAAAATACTAAGGAAAATAACAAAAGACTCAAAGATCTAGGGTTGTGAATCTTTCTAATATCTTTTAAAAGTTGAAGTGATTATTTTATGTTTGTGTAATAAATCAGTTTACTAACCTGGAACACTAAATTATGCAAAAGCCTCTGTCGATGGTCAGACGCAAATACCCAGTTTAACCCAATTGAATCATATGTCTATGTCAACCAAATTATCTGGATTCATTAAGTTTAAGTTCCAATTATGGCTACCCCCGCCCGACAGGTATATGTCTATCCTGTAAGGAAATCTATTAAAGGGTTATATGTCCTCAAGGAAGATCGTGGGCTATTAAGTCTAAGGTTGAAACCTAAAATCCCTATGTCTAGTTCATTTTAGATTTATCACATCAATCTTATTGGTGATCAGACAACAAGAGCATTAAGCTTAAGACTTAATAAGTAAACCTTTAAATTACCCAAACTATAAAATAACCCCTTATAAACCGGTGATATTAGAATTCATCACAACCCCAGATAACTAACACATAACTGGGGCTAGTAAGAACTTAAATAAAATAAAAGACATAAAGTAAAATGCTGAAACGTAAATGACGGAAAGTAAATGTTGAAATTAAATACTGAAAATTAAATGATGAAAAGTAAATGCTGAAAGTAAATGCTGAAAGTAAATTGCTGAAAAGTAAATTACTGAAAAGTAAATGCTGAAAGTAAATTGCTGAAAAGTAAATTGCTGAAAAGTAAATGCTGAAAGTAATTTGGAGAAAAGTAAATAAAGTAAAAGTACAATAAAAGAAAATGCTGAGGTAAAAGGATCCACTTTTATTACTTCTATTTTAGATATCTCCCTTAATATAATATATTAACTTTGCATGATAATTACCAACCAGCCATATAGGCGGTATCCAGATTAAGTCAAATTAATAATTAATTACCAACTGACCAATCAGGCGGTATCCAGTTTAGTTAGGTTAAAACCAATTTAAATAATTACCAACCGACCAATATGGCGGTATCCTCGTTAAGTCAGGTTTTAACTAGTTTATATATTATAATAAGTGAGATTAATCTAAATATTAGTAATAAAAGTTTTACCTTTTACCCCAGCAAAGGGGAGTTACCTCCTCATTACTAAAAAGTTAAAAAACTGAAAATTAAAGAAAGAAAAGTACTGTGCGTAAAAGTAAATTGCGGAAAGTAAAAACTAAAAAGTAAAGAAAAGAAAGTGCGAAAGCTGAAATTAATTACTGAAAGCTATAAATAAACAAACAAGATACAATCTTCTTAGTATTCTTAAGGAATTCCTTAGAAGAAAGTATGAATTTTACAAATGAAATAGCTTGGTATTTATAGGCAAAATTTTGCCTCCATCAAATCATCCACCAAATCAATTATTAATTGCTCCACTAATTGCTCCACCAAATCTATGATTAATTGCTCCACTAATCTCTTATCATGTTTGGTGATGATTTGATAATTTTTATTATTTATTTATTAATTTATTTTTTTGCTTTGAAAATGATTGAAAGTGACTTTAATAATTACACACAACACACTTCTGTATGGTTCATCAATTTCGGGCATGCAATATTCAGAATTAGAAATTATTTTGTCTTTAAGAGCTGTAGATCTTTGAGTCTTATTTAATCTGGAACTTGAATTAGCTCAATTCGATATCGGAGTAAAAAGTTATGCCCAAATTACGACAGATGCACAAAACTAGAATTTCCAAAACTGCACTTCGTTAAAACGCCCTTTCAAGTTTCCAATTTCCAAA
Source organism: Zanthoxylum bungeanum (assembly GCA_019454045.1). Taxonomy (NCBI): domain Eukaryota; kingdom Viridiplantae; phylum Streptophyta; class Magnoliopsida; order Sapindales; family Rutaceae; genus Zanthoxylum; species Zanthoxylum bungeanum. The sequence goes on along the minus strand of SKCR01023998.1, from coordinate 288,155 downwards.
ATTAATATGTCAAGTCCAATTTTTGCCCTTATTTGACCCATATTTCATCCTAAATGATTTCATTAAGTCCCAATATTATTTTATCTGCAAAATAAACTAAAACATATCAAAACGTTCATCAATCTCGAGAAACTAAACAAAATATTAAGTAAAATGGGCGGTAAATATTGATATATTTTCCGCTCATCACACCCCCAAACCTAACATTTTGCTAGTCCTCGAGCAAAACAACAAAAAATAAAATACAAGAAACAATTAAAATTAAACTAAGCCACTTTCGTAGGGATCATGGTTGCATTTAGCATATGCAACAAGCCTTAAACCCCTAGGTGTCCCTAGTGGACGAGTTGTAGTCTCGTGAGGGTTACACAGCAATGATACCCACAAACATTTTATAAAAGTAAAAAGGTAGTGAAACTAATGCACACAAAAGCAAAAAGACAAGCGAAAAGAGAATAAAATGTTAGTGACTAATCAGGTGAAACTTCTACTTCAAGTTACTAGTTGTTTTCTTTCTTTCTAAATTTCTCAATAAGTAAATTCTCCGATTATTTTTACCATTCTCCATATACACAGCCAACACAATATTAAACAACTCATTTTTACCCACAACAGTCATAAGTGCAGTTGATAAGAGAGTAATATTTTTGTCCTAAAGTTCTATCAGATTTCACACCTTTTTGTAGCAATGGAATAATTTTTCTCATTTTTCTGATTTTTTCTTTGATTTTTTTTTTCTATTTTGTATTTATATACAATATCTTCCATCTATGTAACGAGTGTTGGGTCGGTGGCTCCCAAACTAGTTGGCTTTAGGGCACCAGGTGTTAAGACACCCCTAAGGACTTAATTACTCAGACTTCAGATATTTTTGCAGCATCTTTGATCCATGTAGCGAGCTTTGGGCCAGTGACTCCAAAACCAGTTGGTTTTAGGGCACTAGGTGTTAAAATACCCTTACAGACTTAATAACTCAGATCTCAGATGTTTGTTTGTTTTTTTTTTTTATTCCATTGCTTTTTGAGATGCTTCCTCCAATTAAACTAAAGCACTGAATATTACAAACTTTTCAATTTTAGCTTATGTCTGTATGTTACTATATATGTTGATAATACCTGTCAACTGAGCATATGAAGATCCTTTTTAGTCAGTGTTAAGGAGAATTCACAAATTAAATAATTCAAAAGGAAATAAATAAAAATTAACTTGTTTCGAAATAGGTTTGAGATACGTCTCAGGAGTGAAAACTCCTTACTCAGCTATCTCTTACCAAATTCACATTTTTAGTCAAAATAAAAACACAAAAAATGCAAATTATTTTTGTAATTTTTGAAAATTTTTCAATGTTTTTGTATTTTTCGAAAAATTTTGGACTAAAAATAAAAACAACACACAAACTAAAAACAAGGTACTCATCAACTAATTCCCTCCCCCAAACCTAAATGAGACATTGTCCCCAATGTCTTAAACAGTAAAAGGAGAGTTAAGAAGGTCGTACCTGGTAAGCTGAAAATCTATAGGAAATTAAAGGTTAAGATCCAGATTAATCCTACGCCTCTTACCACGATCGTCCTTGGACCAATTTATCTTTGAAAGGATAGGGTCAACTCGTGGTTCATAGGCTATGAGTTGGTCAATTAGATCCGGAGCAGTTCTGGCAGTGAAAAGGAGTTCTTTCATAGGTTTTGACACGAACCCATTTCTCCGAGCATCATCAAGAAACACACAAAGAAAATCATAAAATCCATCAATGTTGAGCAGTCCAATTGGTTTCTGGTGTATGTTCAGGTTCGCCCAAGATAATACTATAAATATTTCCTCCAATGTACCCAAGCCACCTGGCAAAGCAATAAAAGCATCAGCACGATTAATCATTTCTACCAACGTTCAGACATACCTGGCACTGATCAGTTCCTCTCCGTTTGATGGTTCAATAAGATTTGCCTCTGCCAAGGGTTTTGGAATGATTCCCAAAACGTGACTGCCTCCTTCCTGTACTGCCTTTGAAACGATCCCCATAAGTCCGAGATTGCCTCCGCCATATATTAAGTGCATATTCCTTGCAGCTAAGACTCGACCCAATTCCTGTGTTGCTTCTACGTATTGTGGTTTAGTACCAACACTACTATCGCAAAACACACAGATGTTTTCAACTCGTCTTCTTGAAGTGGCTTCCATTTTTATGTATTTTTTTCTCAACTCTGGATGCCTTCAAAAGTGCAATGACGGGCTGAATTTATAGTACCTGAAAAGGGTGAGCAATAATAGCACTAATATCTTCCAAAGGACGATTGTTAGCTAAACAACAAAAGAAATCGTGAAAGGTCAAAAAGTCCGGATCCTGTCTACGAAAATAAAGATAATTACAACAGAAAAGCGAATCAAAGCAATAATTAAGGCAAATGAATTGTGTACGCAATACGCCACTCGCTTAGTATAAATTCATTAGGATGCGTCTCAAGAATTAATTCTTTACTCAGCCATCGCTAATGAATTGTTTCTCATCTTTGTGATTGCCAAACACCATTCCTATCTATCTTATGTTTTGTTGAGCTTTCCCTACAAAATAACACACAAATTAAAAACTCTACAACATGTATACACAAAAATGAAAACAGAAATTACAACAAATTGCATGGGTTGCCTCTCTGCTAGCGCTAAATTTTTCGTCTTCAGCCAGATGTGATTGAAATCCATATGTCAAGGAGGTTTCAGCGTCGTTTTGGACATCCGATTAAAGAAAATCCCGTGAGCGTTGCTTTTGAAGGGTCTCTTCCAACGGTAAAGTGGCAAAAAGAGTTTTGTCCCATTCAGTGCTTGTGCCACCTTTTTGCTCCTTGTTGTTCCAGTGGTTCCTGCAAAGAAAGAAAGAAAATCAGGAGGTCTCGTATGGTGCTTGACTTGGAATGAAAGTTCCATTCTGTCAAGCTTCTTGGTGATATATTTGATTTGTACTCCCCAAAACAGCGATGTTTCTCCTGAATGCTCTGGATCTTTATTAAGGTCAGACATTTGCTCCTCCATTTGCTCTGTTTCTTGCTCCACATTTTCTTCACAGATGTATTGTAAAATTTTTGTATTCAGCTCTTTATCTGTCATCTGTGAAATACATGCTTCAAAATTGTCAACCTGAGGATGCAAAGATGTTTCTGACATTAGGTTTTCATCCTCTGATACGACTGGAATGGATGGTTCAGATAGATCTTCTTCAAACATCATGGTAAAACATGCTCCAAGATCTTCATTTTGAGGATTGAAAGTTTGATCCTCCGTTGTTGGTGCAGTTGGTACAAATAGATCAGCTTCATCCTCGTCAGAATCTGAATAATAAAAATCAAATTAAGACTTTGCCGGTTCGGGCTCCTGAACTGATACCTCTGGTTGTTGATACTGCTCAGCCTCCTCATCTGTTGAAGTGTCATTGTGAAATGATTGGTACTCGAAGGCTTCATCAGTGTCATCTGAAACTGGTTCTTGAGGTATGTAGTTCTGGTTTTCTGTGAATTGTCTCATTTGATCTGTCATCATCTGAATGAATTCTGATTGTCTCTGAATACTTTCAAATTGATTCTGGCTTGTTTCAAGCATTGTATCCAACTTTTCTTTTCGTTTCTTGAACATATCTTTGAGCATGTTTAGCAACTGATCTTCCTCTGATGGTTCTGGTTGTTGATGAAGATCATAGGTAGATGGTGGATAAGATGGAAAATGTGGTTCTGTGAAATGTGATGGCTCGTCATACCATGAAGGATCTTGATAGCTCTGCCACCCTGGATGGTAGTTGTATTCGCAATAATCTCTAGGGTGGTTACCATTACATATGTCACATCTCTCCATTGCGTTCTGTTGAGCTAATGTGGTATTGATTGGTTCTATCATCCAGTGATAGTTGTTGGACTGGTCAACAGGCCTCAGAAAACCGGACTGTTGCTCCCAGATTTGGGGTGTATCTTCTTGTAAGGTACGTAATATCTCAATCTCCCAATAATGTTCCATTTTTTTAATCACCTGAAAAAAATAAAAAAATAAAAATTATAGATAAAAATAAAAAAATTAGATACAAGTAAATTAGATAGTTTCAAAATTAATAACTCAAGAATAATAAGTTCCCGGCAACGGCGCCAAAAACTTGACCGGCGTAAACACACACGTATAACGTAAGCGCACGTATCGTTCAAGTAGTATAAAAATATCGATCCCACGAGGACTTAATTCCTAATGTTGTTATTAATTATTGATACTATTTATTTACAGGTATCTAATTATAGGGAGAAGAGAATGATTGTTTGATTGGTTGGTTGAATGTGGTTTTCTCATTAAAAATAAAATAAATAAAATAAACAAGAAAATACTAAGGAAAATAACAAAAGACTCAAAGATCTAGGGTTGTGAATCTTTCTAATATCTTTTAAAAGATGAAGTGATTATTTTATGTTTGTGTAATAAATTAGTTTACTAACCTGGAACACTAAATTATGCAAAAGCCTCTGTCGATGGTCAGACGCAAATACCCAGTTTAACCCAATTGAATCATATGTCTATGTCAACCAAATTATCTGGATTCATTAAGTTTAAGTTCCAATTATGGCTACCCCCGCCCGACAGGTATATGTCTATCCTGTAAGGAAATCTATTAAAGGGTTATATACCCTCAAGGAAGATCGTGGGCTATTAAGTCTAAGGTTGAAACCTAAAATCCCTATGTCTAGTTCATTTTAGATTTACCACATCAATCTTATTGGTGATCAGACAACAAGAAGCATTAAGCTTAAGACTTAATAAGTAAACCTTTAAATTACCCAAACTATAAAATAACCCCTTATAAACCGGTGATATTAGAATTCATCACAACCCCAGATAACTATCACATAACTAGGGCTAGTAAGAACTTAAATAAAATAAAAGACATAAAGTAAAATGCTGAAAAGTAAATGACGGAAAGTAAATGTTGAAATTAAATACTGAAAATTAAATGCTGAAAAGTAAATGCTGAAAGTAAATGCTGAAAGTAAATTGCTGAAAAGTAAATGTTGAAAGTAAATGCTGAAAGTAAATTGCTGAAAAGTAAATGCTGAAAGTAAATTGCTGAAAAGTAAATAAAGTAAAAGTACAATAAAAGAAAATGCTGAGGTAAAAGGATCCACTTTTATTACTTCTATTTTAGATATTTCCCTTAATATAATATATTAACTTTGCATGATAATTACCAACCAGCCATATAGGCGGTATCCAGATTAAGTCAAATTAATAATTAATTACCAACCGACCAATCAGGCGGTATCCAGTTTAGTCAGGTTAAAACCAATTTAACTAATTACCAACCGACCAATATGGCGGTATCCTCGTTAAGTCAGGTTTTAACTAGTTTATATTTTAATTAAGGGAGATTAATCTAAATATTAGTAATAAAAGTTTTACCTTTTACCCCAGCAAAGGGGAGTTACCTCCTCATTACTGAAAAATAAAAAACTGAAAATTAAAGAAAGAAAAGTACTGTGCGTAAAAGTAAATTGCGGAAAGTAAAAACTGAAAAGTAAAGAAAAGAAAGTGCGAAAGCTGAAATTAATTACTGAAAGTTATAAATAAACAAACAAGATACAATCTTCTTAGTATTCTTAAGGAATTCCTTAGAAGAAAGTATGAATTTTACAAATGAAATGGCTTGGTATTTATAGGCAAAATTTTGCCTCCATCAAATCATCCACCAAATCAATTATTAATTGCTCCACTAATCTCTTATCATGTTTGGTGATGATTTGATAATTTTTATTATTTATTTATTAATTTATTAATTTATTTTTTTGTTTTGAAAATGATTGAAAGTGACTTTAATAATTACACATAACACACTTCTGGATGGTTCATCAATTTCGGGCATGCAATATTCAGAATTAGAAATTATTTTGTCTTTAAAAGCTGTAGATCATTGAGTCTTCTTTAATCTGGAACTTGAATTAGCTCAATTCGATATCGGAGTAAAAAGTTATGCCTAAATTACGACAGATGCACAAAATTAGAATTTCCAAAACTGCACTTCGTTAAAACGCGCTTTCAAGTTTCCAATTTCCAAAATTAATATGTCAAGTCCAATTTTTGCCCTTATTTGACCCATATTTCGTCCTAAATGATTTCATTAAGTCCCAATATTATTTTATCTGCAAAATAAACTAAAACATATCAAAACGTTCATCAAACCCGAGAAACTAAACAAAATATTAAGTAAAATGGGCGGTAAATATTGATATATTTTCCGCTCATCAGGTGAACTTGTGGATCCAGTGGTAAGAGTCTCCATAAATTTGCATATCTGATCCAGCTTGGCATTGACTACTGTATTGGCTCCACTTTCATAAATTCCTGCAATTCTTTGGATCATGCTCCTTTCTGTTGGCCATAAAGAATTGTTGTTGGCCGTTTCTTCGATTAGGTCCCAGGCTTGATCTTCTCCTTTTGCCATCAAGGCTCCTCCAGCAGCAGCATCGATTGTGGTTCTCATTATTCCAGAAAGCCCATTATAGAATGTTTGGACTTGAAGCCATTTTGGAATCTCATGGTGAGGACATTTCCGGAGTAAATCTTTATACCTTTCCCAAGCTTCACATAGGGATTCTGAATCTTGTTGTACAAAGGATGTGATGTCATTCCTCAGCTTTCCGGTTCTGGCTGGTGGAAAGTACTTTGCAAGAAATTTGGTGGCTAAAATGTTTCAAGTTGTGATAGAACCTGCTGGTAGTGAATGTAGCCAAGCTTTAGCTATGTCCTTTAAGGAATATGGAAAAACTCGCAATCTCATTGCTTCTTCCGCTTCTCAGTTGTAATTAAAAGTGTCGCAAACTTCCAGGAAGTTACTGATGTGGGAATTAGGATCTTCAGTTGCATTCTCCCCGAACTGAACTGAGTGCTGAATCAACTGAATACATGTTTTGATGTCACACGCATTTGCTGGTAAGGGAGGAAGTACAATACAGGAAATGAGTCTGTCAACCACCGGAATGGTTCTGTCTCGAATGGGAATTGGTGGTGAAACGTTCAAAGGTTCAGGTTCCATGTTGACTAAAGCTTCTTGGCCTTCTCGCCTTTCCCTTCTCAACTATCTGATGGTTCTTTCAATTTCCGGGTCAAGCGGTCGGAGTTCAAAGCTTCTAGTTCGTCTCATGAAGTTTCTGAGAACCTGAAACACAAGAAAACAAAAACAATAACTAAAAAGAAATTAGATACAAGTAACGTATCTAACCCCTAAACTTATAGTAAAAGATAAATAAGTCCCCGGCAACGGCGCCAAAAACTTGACCTGCGTAAACACATACGTATAACGCAAGCGCACGTATCGTTCAAGTAGTATAAAAATATCGATCCCACGAGGACTTAATATCTAATCTATTAATTTTATGAGGTCAAATGATTACTAGTATCTAACAGGTTGATTGATTGATTTGAAATGGTGACGATTCTAAATTTAAAAGCAAGTAAATAAAATTGTCGAAAATAGGTTTTAAGAAAATTCAATATTAAAAACTATCTAGGGCTGTGATTTCTTCCAATATCATTTTAAAGATGAAGTGGTTATCTTAAAGTTGGGTAATATTTGATTTATTAACCTGGAACACTAAATTATGTGTAAGCCTCTGTCGATGGTCAGACACAAATACCCAGTTTAACCCAATTGAACCATATGTCTATGTCAACCAAATTATCTGGATTCATTAAGTTTAAGTTCCAATTATGGCTACCCCCGCCCGACAGGTATATTCCTATTCTGTAAGGAAATCTATTAAAGGGTTATCTATCCTCAAGGAAGATCGTGGGCTATTGAGTCTAAGGCTGAAACCTAAAATCCCTATGTCTAGTTCATTTTAGATTTACCAGATCAATTCTATTAATGGCCAGTTAATGAAAAAGCATTAAGATTAAGACTCAATGAATAAATCTTTATATTACCCAAGCTATAATCTAACCCCTTATAAAACGGTGATATTAAAAGTCATCACAACCCCAGATAACTATTTTAGTTACAACACATAACTAGGGCTAGTAAAAACTTGAAAATAAAAGACATAAAGTAAAAATGCGGTAAAGTAAATACTCAAAAGTAAATTACAATAAAATAAAATGCTAAGGTAAAAGGAATTACTTTTACTACTACTAATTTAGATATCTCCCATAATATAATATATAAACTTGTGATAACATTACCAACCAGCCATATAGGCGGTATCCTGATTAAGTCAAATTAAGTCCAACCAGCCATTAAGGCGGTAAAAAGATTTGTCCATGAACCTGCCATATAGGCGGTAAGAAAGTTTAATTAACAACCGACCAATCTAGCGGTATCCTTTTTAAGTCAATATTTTAAATTGTGAATATATTATATTTAAGGGAGATTAATCTAAATAGCAATAGTAAAAAAATTACCTTTCACCATAGCTGGGGAAGTTACCTCCTCATGGTAAATAGTAAAAACTGTAAAAAGTAAAAAAACAAGTAAATTACTATTATTAAAAAACGTAATTAAAATTAATTACAAAACTAAAAAAAACTAAAAAACTAAAAATTAAAAGAAAGTAGAGAGAGAAACTCTCTCTTTACATCAAAGAGATGAGAGAGAGTGGTACAACAAATTCTGAAATTTGAAGCTGAATTTATAAGCGCGGGTAGGCTTCCAGCTTCCCGACGCCAAGGCCTTTGGCGTTGTTACGCCAACTTCTGGCGGCGTGGCACGCTCTGGTTCGTCGGTTTGCAGATTCTGGATAAGCTGATAAGGTGACACGTGGCGAGGTGGTTGGGCTTCAATTATTGTGACACGTGGCGGCTTCTGATTTGTCGATGAGATTCTTATCCGCCACATATCAGATAAGGATTAGATACTCAATGATTTATGCTGACGTGGCGCTGACATGGCGGTGATGTGGTGGTGACATGGCGACACGTGGGAAACAGACTGTCGGCACCGTAGGATTGTGACACGTGGCATTTCCTGATTGGCTGATGATGACGTGGCGGTGAGGTGGCAGTTTGACTTGGTCAACCTGGTGATGTGGCTGATGACGTGGAGTGACATGTGGCACACGTGGCGATGATGACTGTCGGCACCGTAGGATGCTGACACGTGGCACGGCGCATGTTAGCAGATCGGCTGTGATGGTGACACGTGGCACGGCGCACATTAGCAAAGTCAAACTTTTCTCAGATTCTGATTTGTGGACCCGGCTCACGTTAGCACTGTTCGGCGCACATTAGCACTGTTCGGCGCATGTTAGACGTCACGACGCTGAAGGTCTTGGTGTCGCGACGCGGGAAATTACCAAAATGCCATTTTCGTCCAATTTTCACTGTTTTGGCCCAAATCGCCTCCAGAATGTCCTGAAACTTTATTTATCTACAAAATAACACAAAACACATCAAAACGTTCATAAAACTCAAGAAACTATACAAAATATTTGGTTAAATGAGTGGGAAATAGTGATATAAATACCACTCATCATCTTATAATTTCAGTGCCGACAAAACCGATTCAAATCCAGACACAACCCCAACACCAACATGAGTTGCCACATATAATGATGGTGTGCATGATATGTCAGAAACAGAACGAGTGGAGGAAGTGTTGGTTTCTAATGTGGTCCCAAGATCATATTTAAGCAAGGAAAAAATGAATACTCAAAGAAGTGAGGCCGAATCACACTTACATTGAACGGATTTTGAAGACGAATAACACAAAAATTCCTTGTTGTATTCAGCCAAGCTCCAAGTTTGGTTGAAGATGAACAAGCTCCAAGCTTTGAGAGGATTCCAAGCTCTTGAGATGGTTTCCCTATCACCTTGAATGATTCCTTGAATGGGCTAGCAAGATTGAAAGAAAAAAATAATTTTTCTTTCCTTTGATATGGCTCACGGTTTTGAGAGCTATTGGGAGAGAGCGAGTTTTTGTTTTTGATTTTGTTTTCTAAAAACAAGTAATGCAAAAAGGTGTTACAAAATTTTGGTATATGGCTTTCAAAAAGTCAAAACCATTTTGGAGCCAAATAATGCATTAAAGGCTCTCAACAACCAACATCATGAATAATGACTAGTTGTCACTCACCAAAAAGGTGAATGGACATCCATCACTAAAGTGACATGCGATGTGACGAACGATGTGACTTGTGGCCGCACTTGATTCAAAATCGGAGTGGCCTCGCAAACACATCCCGGGCTCGGTTTCGTTAATTCCGAATTAACGAATTTTTCCGTTGCGACATAATTAAATCAAATTTACTATTCATATCATTCGCAAATTAATTCTAAATTAATTCGTTTGCCCGAATTAAAATCCAATTTTAATTGTGCGTCGAAATCTAATTTCGTTTAATATATCGAATATATTATTTTAACGATTAATTCCGAATTAATCTTTCTCTCTCTTCAAATAGTATTTTATCATAAATAAAATTTCTCCGTAATTAATCCCAGATTAATTAAGTTCGAATCAAACGTCATCGGTGAATCTTCGGGAAGCGACCCAAGAGATCCCTTGATATGTTGGTAGTAAATCCGGTCATCGGACTATCCGAACACGTACGTACCTCGTACTACATTTTTACCGATTTACGAGACATGGTTGGCTTCTAGCAAAGCACCGTGCCTACCCAATTCTCCAGAAATATTCTTAATGGAATATACGATCTTTGTCAGACGTAGTATACATAGTATTGCGTATAGCGATCCAGTATCGATGGTCACATGCAAGGCCTGGGGCTGGAATAGTGTATGCCCCGTACGAAGCATATATCAGATTACAAGCAACTAGTCTCTTTAATCGGATAATCATGACCAAGTCATATTATCCCGATGGTTGCAACCAATTTAGAGTACCAGTTATGTATCCCTGCGTGATCATCATCTCCATATGACTGAAGTGATACTTCTATCTTGACATCACACCCAATACACTACGATTCTCAATAAACCCAGAAGAGGCGTACACAGAACCTGTTAAAGTCCTGGACGACCAAAACCAAAGCGTATTGATTGTCGCAAGTACTAGCGATGCAAGTCTCAGGTTAAGACCAAATACACCTATCCTGATGTGGATTCCCATAGACACATAGTCACACTACCAATGGGATTCTGCGGGGTCTATCCAGAGCGAAGCTGTTTCGGTACCATCGGTAAACACAACCTCCTATCACACTTGCATAAGTATCCAATACTTAAATATATGAGAACTATGCCGTTACGCTTCCATAACACACACAAGTGTGATACTAGTCTATTCCGCATTATCGATGTCCAGTCTCGACAATACTACGACTAGGGATATTTAATCATTAAACCTTTATGGATTGATACTGTCTCATATCTTAAAATCCGGAACTAATCATATGGACTTTTATCATTTATATATTTAAGTAATCAAATTAAAAAAATGAAAAAATGCAATTTCCATTGCTACATAATTAATTTGTACAAAAACCACAATGTGTTTTACAAATAGTGACGCTATGGGTCATAAATGTCTAACAATCTCCCACTTGGCCTATAGCCAGTCACTCAAGCATCTAATACCTGAACTATGTACATGTCACTCAAACTTTTGCTGAGGAATAGCTTTCGTCAGCGGATCTGCTATGTTGTCCTCTGATGCGACCTTCTCGATCTTCACATCGCCACGATGTATGATCTCACGAATCAGATGGAAACTTCGAAGAACATGCTTGGATCGTTGATGAGACCGCGGTTCCTTAGCCTGCGCTATAGCCCCGTTATTGTCACAATACAAAGGAACGGGCTCAGTTGCTAACAGAACTACTCCTAATCCAATTAGGAATTTTCGGATCCAAACTGCCTCTTTTGCTGCTTCAGCTGCAGCAATATACTCCGCTTCTGTTGTTGAATCGGCAACAGTCTATTGCTTGGAAGATTTACAGCTTACTACTCCGTTATTTTAACAAAATATGTACCCGTATTGCGACTTACAGTCGTCTTTGTTGGTTTGGAAACTTGCATCGGTATACCCAGTTACCTCAAGTTCTCCATCTCCATAGATTAAGAAAGCATCCTTAGTTCGTCTAAGATACTTAAGGATATTCTTAACCGCCATCCAGTGACCATCACCTGGATCAGCCTGATAGCGACTACACATGCTCAAAACATATGAGACATCAAGTCGCGTACATATCATGGCATACATGATCAATCCGACTGCCGAGGCGAACGGTATCCGACTCATGCTATCTCTCTCATCTTAAGTTTTAGGACACATGTCATTAGATAGAGTGACGCCATGTGACACTGGCAACAGTCCCCTCTTGGACTGATCCATGTTGAATCTCTTCAACACTTTGTCAACATATGTACTCTGGGAGAGTCCAAGCAGCTTTCTAGATCTATCCCGGTAGATCTTTATTCCTAGAATAAAGGCTGCTTCTCCCAGATCTTTCATGGAGAATTTTAATGAAAGCCAAGCTTTCACCGACGTTAACATAGGAATGTCATTGCCAATAAGCAATACATCATCAACATAAAGGACAATGAATGTCAGTGCGCTCCCACTAACCTTCTTATATACACAAGGATCATCCTCATTTTGAATGAAATCATATTCTTTTATGATCTCATCAAAACGTTGGTTCCAAGACCGCGATGCTTGCTTCAATCCATAATGGATCGATTTAACTTACAAACCTTGTTTGCAAGTCTTGGCACGACAAAACCGTCAGGCTGTTGCATGTAAACATCCTCCAAAAGGTTTCTGTTAAGGAAAGCGGTTTTGACGTCCATTTTCCATATCTCGTATTCGAAATATGCAGCAATAACAAGCATTATCCGAATGGATTTAATCATGGCAACGGGTGAGAAAGTTTCGTCGTAATCGACACCATGTCATTGACGATACCCTTTCGCTACAAGCCTAGCTTTGTATGTCTGTACGTTGCCATCCATGTCAGTCTTCTTCTTGAAGACCTATTTGCAACCAATAGGCTTTACGCCGTCTGGTGCATCAACAAGTGTCCAAACTTGGTTGGTGTACATGGAATCCATCTCGGACTTCATGGCCTATTTCCATAATGCGGAATCGATATCTTGTATCGCTTCCTCATACGTAGCAGGTTCGTCTTCCTCAATAAGATTAATATCTACATGAGGCGAGATCAGAAACCCATACCTCTCAGGTTGTTTCCTGACTCTCTCCGACCTACGCGGTCCTTGTGTATTCAAAGATTGTGGTACAGTCTCATCCCTGATGGACTGTTCATGTTCCGTTAAGGATTTTGTGCCAGGAATAGTATCACTCTGATTTTCATCGAGTTCTACTTTCCTTCCACTTATCACTGTATTTAGGAATTCCTTCTCAAGGAAAACCGCATGTAGAGAAACAAATACTTTGTTCTCTTGTGGGTGATAGAAGTAATACCCTTTGGTTTCCCTAGGATATCCTACATATAGGCATTTATCCGATTTGGGTTCTAGTTTGGTACCTTCCAAACGTTTGACGTATGCCCAGCAACCCCAAATCTTCAGGAATGAGAAACCCAGTTTCTTTCTTGTCCATATTTCATATGGAGTCTGTTGAACAGACTTTGACGGAACCTTATTCAAAATAAGTATTGCAATGTTCAATGCATATCTCCAGAAGGAAATAGGTAGCTTTGTGCGACTCATCATAGACCTTACCATGTCTAACAAAGTTCGGTTTCTCCGTTCAGACACACCGTTTAATTGCGGTGTTCCAGGAGGCGTCCATTGTGAAAGAATACCATATTCTTTCAAGTAATCAAGAAACTCATTGCTCAAGTATTCGCCACCACGGTTCGACCGTAATGTCTTAATACTTTTGCTGGTCTGTTTTTCTACTTCGTGTCGAAACTCTTTGAATTTCTCAAAAGTTTCCGACTTGTGTCTCATAAGATACACATAACCATAACGCGATGCATCATCCATAAAGGTTACGAAGTATTCATATCCACCTCTAGCCTGGCTAGACATGGGCCCACAAACGTCACTATGAACGAGGGCTAATAGTTCGGTGGTGCGTACACCTTTACCGCTAAAAGGTGATTTATGCATCTTACCTAATAAACAAGATTCGCAGACGTTATATGAATTTGGATCAAATTCGTCCAAGTACCCACTCTTTGAAAGTGTGGATATGCGAGTCTTGTTAATGTGTCCCAGACGACAATGCCACATATAAGTTTCATATTTGTTACTTACTTTAAGCCTTTTGTTTGTTACATTATATTTTTGAGATTGATTTATATTCAAAATATAAAGACCATTATTTGCATCAGCTGTGCAAATTTCTATATCATTTTTATACATAAAACACCCAGTGTTTCTAAATACAAAAGTATACCCACACTGGGTTAACATAGATACAGAAATAATATTCCTAGTCAAACTAGGTACAAAATAACAGTTTATAAGTTCAAGTACATGCCCTGAGGGCAGTTCCAAAACATAAGTGCCCACGGCCAAAACGGCAACTCGAGTCCCATTTCCAACACGGAGGTCAATCTCTTCTGAGGCCAGTCTCCTGCTAATCCGCAGATCCTACACAACAGTACATATATGAGTACCACAACCAGAATAAAAAATCCAAATTTTAAAACTAGAAGTAGACATGTTTATTTCTATAACAAACATACCTGAAGCTGGTGCCTTGCCCGCTTTGATTTCCTTCATGTGTGCCTTGTACTCGCGGCAGTCACGCTTCCAGTGACCCTGCTTCCCGCACTGCAAGCATACATCTTGGGATTTGTCCTTGGGTTTCCCATAACCCTTTGAAGATTTGGCCTTGCCCTTCTTCTTATGTTTCTTCTTCTTAACACCTCAAGTCGCCTTGGGCCAAGCCCTCGGAGTCTGAGATGTTGAAGCATAGTGCGCCTTGCGCTTCTTGCCCTTAAGGATCTCATTTTCTGCCTCACACAGAGTGGACATCAACTCTCCAAGAGTTTGGTCTTGGTTCAACATGTTATAGTTCATGATGAACTCACTCCAAGTGTCGGGGAGAGACTGTAGGATCAAATCCACTGAAGTCTCAGCCTCGAAGACTATCCCCATCTGTCCGAGCTGCTCAATGTCAGCAGTCATCTTTGAGACATAATGCTCAACAGACGTACCCTCTGACATTCGAGCGCGGAAGAGCTTCTTCAGCAACTCTTATATTTGCGATCTAAGGTTAGATCGGTGGAGATCGTGCAACTTCGCCATCATCTCATAGGGATCCAACCCCTTGTTTTGACGACGGAATTACGGAGTCATAGCGGCAAGCATTACCGATTGAGCAGTTGCATTATCATCGCTATGACTCTTCCAAAGCTCTAGCTCAAGCAACTGATTAGGTCGGGGCTTAGGCCCAATAGGTCACTCTAAAGTGTAGAGTAACTTCATGGATCCCAGAACAATTCTGAGATTCATATCCCAGTCCTGAAAGTTTGTGCCATTAAAGACGTTGTCACCCATGATAATTTCCCTAATGTTCAACTTTCTTGTCATCTTAACTATAATAGTCCAACTATTCGATTAACGATGTATGGGTACAGTCTAACTGTTACAAGAAAAATAATAATATATTAGTCCAACTAATAAAATAATTGACGAAATAATTTTGAAAGAGCGTAAAACTAAGTATTTGAACGAAAATGCAAATTCAATATTAGCCTCCCACTATTTTTCGGCGAGCCTCTAACCCTCTGTTGAGTACTCGGGAAACCTAGTTTTCTAGTGGGCTAGGATCCCGTTAAATAACAAACAACCTTGACTTTGGCCAACAAGCTGTATGATATTTAACTAGGTAGATCTCTAAGATCAATTGGATCTCATCCAATTCCTAGATCCGGTAGGTGGACCTCCAAGTCCGAAACATATATACAATATATATGCCAATATATCCAATATATTTTCCTAACCTTTTTCCTCTGAATCAACTAAGCCTTGGCTTTGGCACAAAAAGCTTAATGATTCCAGTTAAGTGGAACCCATTGACTTTGGAAAGCTTCGTAATCGATGTCGATGGACAAGAAGTGATCTTGACTTTGGCCAACAAATCAAAAATTGGACAAGACACCGATATGGAACAAAGCCTTCATGATTCAAACAAATCCACGATGGACAAAGGTCTTGACTTTGGCCAACAAACCAGTGCCAATCTTGGATCTTGAGTAAGAATCACTCAATGGAAAGAAAACGCTTAATATTTTATTGAGGGTTTTTCACGTAAATTGGCAACCAATTTATTATCTTTGTTAGGTCTCATCATACACCCTTAAGCTTGCATTCTAAAAGCATAATAAGGCGCAAAAATAAATTAATAACGATATGCGGATGGATATTTCACAGATTGTTCCTAGAACGAATCACTCCATTTCCTCTCCCCGGCTAGCACTATTCTAAATTCTACCCAATTACATAATACAATAAGAGAAACCTCATTAACATTGAGGGGAATTAGGTGAGAAAAGAAATACAAAGAATCAAGACAGATAAGGCTGGATACGCAGGTCCAATTTAATAAATTCTAAATTTACAACAATTTCCAAAATTGCCCTTTCCCTTCTAATATCCATCCGATATACATTATTCATTCAACACATCCATGTATTCATTCATAGCATGTTATTCAATCAATCTAATCTAATCCAATTAATTAATCTTTGAATTAAGTGATCATCCAATGTTCAAACAACGATTTGATTTGTGCGAGTCCAGCTCGTTTGAGAATAAGTACTCGAAGTACGAATTCTTGAATTATATCGAACTACTCTTTAAATCTAATTTAATTAATATTCAATAATAATTCATTTATTTAATTCCAAATTAAATATCTACACTTTTTAATGCGCTTTAACGACTTAGATTCCAAATCTAATCTAAACGGGTCTCAAAGCCCAATTAACATCCAATGTTGTTTAATTAAAGTCCAATGGGCTTTCAATTGATTTCATAAGGCATGGACTTTGGTCAATATGGGTCAAACCCAAATACC
This sequence comes from Zanthoxylum bungeanum, assembly GCA_019454045.1. Lineage (NCBI taxonomy): Eukaryota > Viridiplantae > Streptophyta > Magnoliopsida > Sapindales > Rutaceae > Zanthoxylum > Zanthoxylum bungeanum. The sequence goes on along the minus strand of SKCR01023998.1, from coordinate 271,189 downwards.
AAAGCCCAATTAAGGAATCACCCTTATTTGCCAAGAAACCAATTTCGGCCCATTAGGCCCAATTAAACTTTTAAAGCCCATTTGTTATATTTGGACTAAATGGAATGATTTAGGCCCAATTTGGATCCAATCCATTTGGCCCAAACCAACTTGGCCCAACCAAGCCCATTTGCCCAAATACAACAATTATAAGCCCAATTCAAAATCAAGCCCAATTTATTAAATTCCAATTTTCCAAAATTCATAATTTAATAAATCAAAGTGTTTAGCCATGATTAATCTTTTAAATTAACATTTCCAAAATACTAATCGAATCCATTATTCATGCTTTTCATCATCAATACATGTCCAACATAATTGATTCAAAAAATCATCTCATTTCATGCTATCAAGCTCACGACATTCTAGGGTTTTTATTTCGATTTCGTTTTCAATCCGATTGAATTAGAAATCAACATTATCCCAAGTCTTTAAACTCATCCAATGATCAAAAGAACAAAAAATACCATGACTTTATTAGGGCATATACATTCGGCCAACATAAGCTAATTGGGGAAAATTAATCCAATTCATTTTTCATGAAATTGATCATGCATAACACTATGTTATCATCATTCAAGCATACTCAATCAAACAATTTCATCAAATCATGCTCAAATCAATTTTACTCAAATTTCATGTTATAAACCCTAATCATTTTCATACTCAAATTAGGCTCATTGATACCATTGTTGGTTTCTAATGTGGTCCTAGGATCATATTTAAGCAATGAAAAGAATGAATACTCAAAGAAGTGAGGCGGAATCACACTTACATTGAACGGATTTTGAAGACGAATAACATAAAAATTCCTTGTTGTATTCGGCCAAGCTCCAAGTTTGGTTGAAGATGAACAAGCTCCAAGCTTTGAGAGGATTCCAAGCTCTTGAGATGGTTTCCCTATCACCTTGAATGATTCTTTGAATTTGCTAGCAAGATTGAAAGAAAAAACAATTTTTCTTTCCTTTGATATGGCTCACGGTTTTGAGAGCTATTGAGAGAGAGAGAGTTTTTGTTTTTGATTTTGTTTTCTAAAAACAAGTAATGCAAAAAGGTGTTACAAAAGTTTGGTATATGGCTTTCAAAAAGTCAAAACCATTTTGGAGCCAAAAAATACATTAAAGGCTCTCAACAACCAACATCAAGAATAATGACTAGTTGTCACTCACCAAAAAGGTGAATGGACATCCATCACTAAAGTGACATGCGATGTGACGAGCGATGTGACGAGCGATGTGACTTGTGGCCGCACTTGATTCAAAATCGGAGTGGCCTCGCAAACACATCCCGGGCTCGGTTTCGTTATTTCCGAATTAACGAATTTTTCCGTTGCGACGTAATTAAATCAAATTTACTATTCATGTCGTTCGTGAATTAATTCTAAATTAATTCGTTTGCCCGAATTAAAATCCAATTTTAATTGCGCGTCGAAATCTACTTTCGTTTAATATATCGAATATATTATTTTAACGATTAATTCCGAATTAATATTTCTCTCTCTTCAAATAGTATTTTATCATATATAAAATTTCTCTGTAATTAATCCCAAATTAATTAAGTTCGAATTAAACATCATCGGTGAATCTTCGGGAAACGACCCAAGAGATCTCTGGATATGTTGGTAGTAAATCCGGTCGTCGGACTATCCGAACACGTACGTACCTCGTACTACGTTTTTACCGATTTATGAGACATAGTTGGCTTCTAGCAAAGCACCGTGCCCACCCAATTCTCCAGAAATATTCTTAATGGAATATACGATCTTTGTCAGGCGTAGTATACGTAGTATTACGTATAGCGATCCAGTATCGATGGTCACATGCAAGGCCTGAGGTTGGAATATTGTATGCCCCGTACGAAGCATATATCGGATTACAAGCAACTAGTCTCTTTAATTGGATAATCATGACCAATTCATATTATCCCGATGGTTGCAACCAATTTAGAGTACCAGTTCTGTATCCCTGCGTGATCATCATCTCCATATGACTGAAGTGATACTTCCATCTTGACATCATACCCAATACACTACGATTCTAAATAAACCCAGAAGAGGCGTACACAGAACCTGTTAAAGTTCCAGATGACGAAAACCAAAGCGTATTGATTGTCGCAAGTACTAGCGATGCAAGTCTCAGGTTAAGACCAAATACACCTATCCTGATGCGGATTCCCATAGACACATAGTCATACTACCAATGGGATTCCGCGGGGTCTATCCAGAGCGAAGCTGTTTCCGTACCATCGGTAAACACAACCTCCTATCACACTTGCATAAGTATCCAATACTTAAATATATGAGAACTATGCCGTTACGCTTCCATAACACGCACAAGTGTGATACTAGTCTATTCCGCATTATCGATGTCCAGTCTCGACAATACTACGACTATGGATATTTAATGATTAAACCTTTATGGATTGATACTGTCTCATATCTTATAATCCGGAACTAATCATAGAGATTTTTATTATTTATATATTTAAGTAATCAAATTACAAAATGATAAAATGCAATTTCCATTGCTACATAATTAATTTTTACAAAAACCACAATGTCTTTTACAAATAGTGACGCTATGGGTCATAATTGTCTAACAGGAAGATGATGTTGAGCAGTGGGAGCTGGAACCCACTTCATCAGAGGCTACATGATCATCCACATATCTGTATGATGACAGACCTCCAGAAATCACTAAACCTCCAATATGAAGATTTGAGCGAGGCTGGATTTTATCAAACAGATACTCAAGATCTGAATATATTCTGATTATTGACGATGGAGAGCCAAAAAATTTCAAGGAAGCTGTATCTCATAAAGACAAAGAAAAATGGTTGCACACAATGCATGATGAATTGAAATCTCTGTAGAAGAATCATACTTATGATATAGTCAAGCTCCCACAATGCATGAAGGCACTGAAGAACAAATGTGTTTTCAAGCTAAAGAAAGACTACAACGAAAATGTGGTGAAACATAAAGCTTGATTAGTAGTCAAATGATTCTTACATAAAAAAAGGAATCAAATTTGATGAAATCTTTTCACCAGTTATAAAAATGGCTTCAATCCGAGTTATCCTAGGATTGGTAGCCAGTTTGAACTTAAATCTTGAACAAATGGATGTTAAGACATCATATTTTCATGGTGATCTAAATGAAGAAATCTACATGGATCAGCCAGAAGGTTTCAAGGTTTCAGGAAAAGAGAACCTTGTTTGCAAGCTGAATAAAAGCTTATATGGCCTCAAGGAATCACCAAGGCAGTGGTACAAAAAGTTTGACTCGCTCATGGTGAGTTAAAACAACAAAATAACTGCAATAGACCAGTGTGTTCACATTTAAAGATTTCTGGATAGAAATTTTATTACTTTTCTATTATATGTTGATGACATGTTGATCGTTAGACAAGAAGCAGCGAATATCAACCAGCTGAAGAATGAACTCACTAAGTCTTTTGACATGAAAGACTTAAGACCAACTCAACAGATTTTGGGAATGCAAATAGTTCGAGACAGACAGAACAAAAGGTTGTGGCTTTCACTTGAGAGATATATTGAACGGATAATCATGAGATTCGATATATAGAATGCCTAATCTGTCAGTATTCCGCTAGCACACCACTTCAAATTGAGCAAGAGTTCGTGCCCCTCATCCAAGAAAGTGATAGAGGAGATGTCATTGGTGCTATATTCTTCAGCAGTTGGAAGCCTAATGTATGCTATGGTATTTACCAAGCCAGATATTGCTCACGTAGTGGCTGTAGTGAGCCGTTTTCTCTCTAATGCAGGAAAAAAAAATTTGAGGCAGTCAAATGGATTCTCAGGTACCTTAAGGGTACATCGAAGTTATGTCTGCGCTACGAGGGAACTGGTCCAATCTTGGATGGCTATACAGATTCAGATATGGCAGAAGATCTTGATGGTAGAAAATCTACATCAGGTTTTCTCAACACTTTTGTAGGGGGAGCTGTGTCATGGAAATCAAGATTGCAGAGGTGTATTGCATTATCCACAATAGAAGCTGAGTAAATTGCAACAGCGGAAGCAAGAAAGGAAATGTTGTGGTTAAATCATTTTCTTCAAGAATTAGGGATCAAGCATACATAATATAAGATACATTATGACATTCAGAGTGCTTTGGACTTGAGCAAGAACTCAATGTATCATTCTTGAACAAAGCACATCGATATTCACTATCATTGGATACGCGAGGCGATGGATCAACAACTGCTGAGACTAGTGAAGATCCATACATATGAGAATCCAGCTGACATGGTAACAAATGTTGTTACTCGGGTCAAGCTAGAGTTGTGCAGAGACATAGTTGCGATAGATATCAGATGATAATTATTTCAGATGCATCTGGAAAGGGAGAATTGAATGATCAAGTGCCCTACATTGTTGTCCATCATTGTCAAGGATTGATCCCCACCATTGCCACTATTTTCAAAGGTTTGGTTGAACCGTTTTAATGTAAATAAAAATACATATATAATAATAATTATATTAATTAATTATTTAAATATTTAAATATTTAAATGTTAAATATTTGAATAATTAAATGATATACCTTTTCATAATTGTTATGAATTTTTTTTTATTATTATTGGTTACAAATGGCATGATTTTATTAAGCTTTAAGTGTGCAAATTTGATTTGTCAAATTAAAGCATATAATATTTAATTAGATTAAATTGTAAAATTGACCATTTTGCCCCTAAGAAAGTCGGTCATGTTGTTTTAAAAGGGAAAATGTTTCCTTTTCTTCTTCAATGGCTTGTTATGGCCGAATGACATCCTCCAAAGCTCTCAAATCTTGGCTTGATGATTCAAGGAAGAAAATGAAGAAAAATCAAGAAAAAGCTTTAGGAAAATAAGAGATTAAAGGTAATCTTCAATCCCCCTAAGCTTTGAAAGCATGTTTCATGTTCTTGATTATCTAGATTGATTCTAGGGTTTTTTCTTTTCTATAAATTTGGGGCTTTTTGGTTTGGAGGATGAATTGGAAGGCTTTGTGCATGTGTGAAGTTGTTTTGGATAATATTATTGTAATATTTATTCAATTTGATCATTTGATGGTATGTTGCCATTCTAGAGTGTTATGACCACTCTTTTAATGCCTAGAATTCTTCTTGGGTGGTTCATTTGTGGTGAGTTTGGTTGGTGTTAAGATTAATTAGATTAATGTTGGAAAATTGGATTTTAAGAATGAAAAATTGTTATATTTTTCTTCTGGATCAGATCTAGGAATACTGTATATTTGGTGTATTGGATGTATTTTGGGTGCTGGAACAATTGCCGAAAATTGTTTAGGAGTTGAAATAAGCGAAAACGGCAAAAAACGGAGTTACCGGGTGACTTTTGAGCCAACCGGGTGACGGCTCCCCAAACAGTGAATTAGTCACTGTTTGGGCAGCCCATGAACTTCCCTGATACTATTAATGCTGACCTGGGCAGCCCTCATGTGTATTGGGTAGCCGGTTCGGTCAAAAACGTGTTTTATGCCATTTTATGGAAATACATTTTCGTTAAAGTTTTGCGACGTTTCTTAACTATTTATGTCGTTATTTGATATCGAATAAATATGTTTAAGGGTCTGTTTGGTTCAACGGAGGGGAGGGGAGGGGAGGGGAGGGATTTTAATGGAAGGGAGGGGAGGGGAGGGGATGGATTTTAATTAAATATATGTTTGGTTCAAATGAGAGGAGGGGATGGTTTTTAATTAGATATATGTTTGGTTCAAGAAGGGAGGGGAGAGATTTTAAAACTAATTTACTATTTTATCCTTATAACTTGTTATAAATAAAATTAAAACAATATAAGTAGGGATAATTTAGTCATTGCATTTAAAATTTTAATTCATCACTTTCTCTCCCCTCCAAAACCCCCCACTTTTGGAGGGGAGCTAAAATTGGCTTATGAGGTATTTTGCTCCCCTCCCCTCTCCTCCCCTTCCCCTTCAAACAATTGAACCAAACAAACATAATTTAAAATAATCCATCCCCTCCCCTCCCCTCCCCTCCAAAACCCCCCAACCAAACACACTCTAAGTGAAATATTAATGAATTATTCATATTGGATATTGAATAATTTATTCGGTAATTTTAAAAGTTTTAAAATTATGATTTCGCCCGAACAGCGCTTCTGCCGCGCCCCTTGCCCAAAACCCCAACAGTTATGTCTATGAGCATTCTTATTGATGTGATCCGAGTCACTGGTGAATATGTGTCAAAGTAATCAAGGCCTTCTTTTTGTCTATAAACTTTTATGACAAGCCTTGTATTGTACTTATCTATGGATCCATCTGGTTTCATTTTCCGTTTGAATATCTATTTGTAGCCTAGTGGATTACAACCTCGAGGAAGATCAACCAACTCCCAAGTATGGTTTTGTAGGATGGAATCAATCTCACTGTTGATAGCCTCTTTCCACAAAGGTGCCTCCGACGAAGACATTGTTTCTTTATAGCTTTGAGGCTAATTTTCTAACAAGTATGTCAGAAAATCGGGACCAAATGACTTAGACATTCTAGCTCTTTTTCTACGTCTAGGTTTAATTGTCTCAACATTTCTAGGTTGATCTGACTCTTGGTCAACCTGATCACTATCATTGACAGTATCAATAGTTCTTTTGAAAGACTATGTTCTTTGTCTTCCCTTATAAGGAAATGTCTCTTCAAAAAATATCGCATTCTTTTGTTGGACAATTATGACCCATAGCATAACTATTTATACAGATCATGGTGTTGTTGTATAAATTAACTATGTGACAAAGGAAATTGCCCTTTTATCATTTGTAATTGGATTACCTAGATGTATAAATGATAGAAGGTCCATATGATTAGTTCCGGATTGAGATGATATGAGACAGTATCAATCCACGAAGGTTTAATCATTAAATATCCCTAGTCAGAGTATTATCGAGATTGGACATCGATAATACGTAAAAGACTAGTATTACACTTGTGCGCGTTGTGGGAGCATAACGACACAGTTCTCATATATTTGGGTATAGGATACTCATGCAAGTGTAATAGGAGGTTGTGTTTACCGATGATACGGGAACAGCTTCGCTCTGGATAGAACCATCAGAATTCCGTTGGTAGTATGACTATGTGTCTATGGAAGTCCGAATCAGGGTAGGTGTATTTGGTCTTAACCTGAGACTTGCAACGCTAATACTTGCGACAATCAATATACTTTGGTTTTGGTCGTCCAGGGCTTTAACAGGTTCTGTGTACGCCTCTTCTAGGTATATTGAGAATCATATTGTATTGGGTGTGATGTCAAGACGGAAGTATCACTCCAGTTATAGTGGGGATGATGATCACGTAGGATACGAAACTGGTGCTCTTTTAATGCTACAGCTATCAGGATAATATGACTAGGTCATGATTATCCGATTATAGAGACTAGTTGCCAGAGATCCGATATGTGCTTCGTACGGGTCATACACAATTCCAGCCCCAGGCCTTGCACGTGACATCTAATGCTGTATTATAATACGCAATACTACGTATACTACGCCTGATATAGATCACATATTCCTTTAAGAATATTTCTGGAGAATTGGGTAGGCACGGTGCTTTGCTAGAAGCCAACCATGTCTTGTAAATCGGTAAAAACGTAGTACTAGGTACGTACGTGTTCGGATATTCCGACGACCAGATTTACTGCCAACATATCCGGGGATCTCATGGGTCGCTTCCCGAAGATTCACCAATGACGTATGACTCGCACTTTATTAATCTGGGATTAATTACAGAGATATTTTTTCTGGGATAAAATATTATTTAAAGAGAGATAACGATTAATTTTGAATTAATCGATAAAATAATATATTCGATATATTATACGAAATTGGATTTCGACGAGGAATTAAAATTAGATTTTAAATTCGCGCAAACGAGTTTATTTAGAATTAATTCGCTAGCGACGTGATTAGTAATTTTGCTATGCATAATTATTTAATTAAATTTGATTTAATTACGTCGCAACGGAAAATTCGTCAATTCAGAATTAGCGAACCCGAGCCCGGGAGTGTTTGCGAGCCCACTCGCATTTCGAATTCAAGTGCGGCCCACAAGTCACATCTAGCGTCAAATCACTAGTCAATCAAGTGATGGAAGTCACATCACTTTGAGTGAAGTGATGCTTGTCATCATTGATTGATGTGGATAGTGATGGTGGTGGTTGGAAAGCATTAATTGCCTTTTGGCTCCAAAATTTTGTTGACTTTTTGAAAGGCTTTTACAAAATTTTTGGTATATGTTTTATTGGATTTTAGAAATCAAATAACCAACACAACTCATTCTTCTTCCTCTCTCTTCCTACACCTCATGGCCTTGGGCCATTTCTTCTCCAAAATTTTGGCATTTGCCGAGAACAACAAGAAGAGAAATGGAAATTTTGTGGCAAGATTTCAAGAGTGCTAGCACACAAATGAGTCATCCAAGGTGATAGGGAAACAAACCCTTGAGCATGGAATCACCATATTCAAAGCTTGGAGCATCAATGGAGGGATGACCGAAAATCAAAGGAACACATAGAAGCCCATTGCCGAGAGCTTCCTAGGAGGAGCAATAGATTTGTGTTCGACACATCGTATAACTGATCAATGTAAGTATGATTCCGCCATACCTCTTTGAGTATTCACACATGTTTCATTGCTTGAAATCGATCTTGGGACTAATCTAGAAACCCAACAATGGTATCATAAGCCATTTTGAGCATGAAATTGAAATTAGGGTAAAATTGGGTAAAATTGATTTGAGCATGTTTGAGTGAAATTGATTGTTTGGATATGCTTAAATTATGATAACATAGTGTTATTCATGATCAATTTGATGAAAATTGGATTGGATCAAATTTTCCCCAAATTATAGGCTTGGCCGAAACTTGGATGTTGCCCTAAGTCATGGTGAGTTTTGATTTTGATCATTGGATGAGTTGAAATCATTTGGGTAATGTTGATTTAGGATTTAATTGGATTAAAACCGAATCGGACAAAGAAATCCCCAAATTGCCGTGAGTTGTAGCATGTAAAATGATTGATTTTGATTCAAATGTGTTGGACATGTTTTGATGATAATAAGCATAATTAATTGTGTAAATTGATGTTTTGGAAATATTAATTTGGTTAATTAATTATGACATACACTTTAGGTTAATTAAATTATGAATTTGGAATTTTGGTAATTTAATTAATTGGGCCAAATTTGGAATTGGGCTTGTAAAAGTTGTAATTGGGCTTAATGGGCTTGGTTGGGCCAAGTTTGGTTTAGGCTAATTGGTTGGATCCAATTGGGCCCAAAACCATATCCATAAAGTCCAAATATAACTAATGGACCTTTAAATTTTAATTGGGCCTAATGGGCCTAAATTGGTTTCTTGGCAAATAAGGGTGATTCCTTAAATGGGCTTTGGTATTTGGGTTTGACCCATATTGACCAAAAGTCCATGCCTTAAGAAATTAATTGAAAGCCCATTGGACTTTAATTAAATTGACATTGGATGTTAATTGGGCTTTGAGACCCGTAACGATTAGATTTGGAATCTAAGTCGTAAAGGCATATTAAAAAGTGTAAATATTTAATTTAGAATTAAATAAAGAATTAGTATTAAATACAAATTAAATTGGATTTAATATTGTAGTTTAATATAATTCAAGAATTCATACTTTGAGTACTTATTCTTATAACGAGTTTGACTCGCGCAAAATCAAATCGTTGTTTGAACATTGGATGGTCATTAATTTCCAGATTAATTAATTGGATTAGATTGATTGATAACATGCTTTGTGTTAATACATGGATGCGATGTATGAATAATGCATATCTGATGGATATTAGATGGGTGAGGCAATTTTAAAAATTGTTGTAATAAATTTAGAATTTATTAATTGGACATGCGTGTCCAGCCTATTACCTCTTGACACTGTGTATTTCTCTTCTCACCTATTCCCCTCAATGTAAATGAGGTTTCTTTAGAAGTGTTATGTAATCGGGTAGAAGTAATACTTGTGCTAGCGGGAGAGAGGAAATGGAGAGATTTGTTCTAGGAACAATGTGTTAAGTATCCATCAGCATATCATTATTATATTTACTTACGCGCCTTATTATGTGTTTAGAATGCATGTTTAAGGGTGTATGATGATGAAACCTTAACAAAGATAATTAATTGGTTGCCAATTACGCGAAAAAAAACCCTCAAAATGTTGGACAATTATGACCCATAGCGTCACTATTTGTACAGATCATGGTGTTGTTGTACAAATTAACTATGTGACAAAGGAGATTGCACTCTTATCATTTGTGATTAGATCATCTAGTTATATAAATGATAGGAGGTCCTTATGATTTGTTCCTGGACAGAGAATGATATGAGACAGTATCAGTCCCCGAAGGATAAATCATTAAATATCCCTAGTCAGAGTATTATTAGATTGGACATCGATAAATACGTAAAAGACTAGTATTACACTTGTGCGAGTTGTGAGGGCACAACGACATAGTTCTCATATTTTTGGGTATAGGATACTCATGCAAGTGTAATAGGAGGTTGTGTTTTACCGATAGTACAGGAAACAGCTTCGCTCTGGATAGACCCCCTCGGAATTCCATTGGTACTATGACTATGTGTCTATGGAAGTCTGAAATCAGGGTAGGTGTATTTGGTCTTAACCTGAGACTTGCACCGCTAATACTTGTGACAATCAATATAATTTGGTTGCGGTCGTCCAGGGCTTTAACAGGTTTTGTGTACGCCAATGCTGGGTATATTGAGAATCGTAGTGTGTTGGGTGTGATGTCAAGACGGAAGTGTCACTCCAGTCATATGGAGATGATGGTCACGTAGGATACGGGACTGGTTCTCTTAAGTACTGCAGTCATCAGGATAAAATGACAAGGTCAGGTTTATCCGATTATAGAGACTAGTTACCAGACATCCGACATGTGCTTCATACGGGGCAGACACAATTCTAGCCCCAGGCCTAGCACGTGATCACTCGATACTGGACAGAAATACGCAATACTACGTATACTACGCCTGATATAGATCCTTTATTCCTGTAAGGATATTTCCGGAGAATTGGGTAGGCATGGCGCTTTGCTAGAGGCCAACCTTGTCTTGTAAATCGGTAAAACGTAGTACGAGGTACTTACGTGTTCGGATAGTCTGACGACCGAATTTACTGCCAATATATTCGGGGATCTCATGGGTCGCTTCCCAAAGATTCACCGATGACGTATGACTCGCACTCTAAATTAATCTGGGATTAATTAGAAGAGAGAGAAAGTTAATCTGGGATTAATTGCGGAGATATTATATCTCGGATAAAATATCATTAAAAGAGAGATAACGGTTAATTTTGAATTAATCGAGAAATTAATATATTTGATATATTAAACGAAATTGGATTTCGACGCGGAATTAAAATTAGATTTTAATTCGGGCAAACGAATTAATTTAGAACTAATTCGTTAGCGACGTGAATAGTGATTTCGCTAGGCGTAATCATTTAATTACGACGCAACGGAAAATTCGTTAATTTAGAATTAGCGAACCCGAGCCCGAGATTATTTACGAGCGCATTCGTATTTCGAATTCGAGTGCGGCACGCAAGTCAAATCAAGCGTCAAATCATTAGTCGCATCAAGCGTCAAATCACTTGTCACTTTGAATGATGTGACTTGACAACTTGTGATTGATGTGATTAGGTGATGTGTGTGGTTGGCATTTGTGGGCATTAATTGCCTTGACTTTTGGAACCAAAATTGGTATATGATTTTAGAAATTGAATTACCAAAACACTTAACACATTTTCATCTATCTCTTCTCCAAAATTCTTCATCTCTCTCACGCCCCTCTTGGGCATTTTCTGGATTTATTTTCTGCTGGGCAGAACCGAAAATAAAGGCAAGTAAGAGTGGGTTTTGTGGCAAAATCACAAGTGCTAGCACACTTACGAGACATGCGAAGGTGATAGGGAAGTCCACCCATGAGCCGGGAATCGTTCGACGAAGCTTGGAGCTTGACGAAGGACCAAAACCGAGCCAAAATAGTGAGCTAGGATTGCTCACTGCCGAACCAGTGAAGAGGAGCAGAATTTCATTTTTGTTCGTCGCGCGTCACTCAACCGATCGATGTGAGTATTCTGCAACTTCTTCGATTTGTATTCGCATATATTTCATGCTTATTATTGATCTTGGGACCTTAATAGAAACCAACACAAAACATATTAAGCGTTTTTTCCATCCATTGAGTGATTCTTACTCAAGATCCAAGATTGGCACTGGTTTGTTGGCCAAAGTCAAGACCTTTGTTCATCGCGGATGTGTTTGAATCATGAAGGCTTTGTTCCATATCGGTGTCTTGTCCAAGTTGTGATTTATTGGCCAAAGTCAAGATCACTTCTTGTCCATCGACATCGATTACGAAGCTTTCCTTGGTCAATGGGTTCCGCTTAACTGGGATCATTAAGTTTGTTGTGCCAAAGCCAAGGCTTAATTGATTCAGAGGAAAAAAGTTAGGGAATATATTGGATATATTGGCATAGATAAGATATATGTTTCGGACTTGGATGTCCACCTACTGGATATAGGAATTGGATGGGATCCAATTGATCTTAGAGATCTACCTAGTTAATTATCATACAATTTGTTGGCCAAAGTCAAGATTGTGTGTTATTTAACGGGATCCTAGCCCACTAGGAAACAAGGTTTCCCGAGTACTCCATAGAGGGTTAGAGGCTCGCCGAAAAATAGTGGGAGGAAAGTATTAAATTTGCAATATTCGTTTAGTTACTTTCCATACGCGTTCATTTCAAATTTTTCGTCATATAAATTAATATATTAGTTGGACTAATATTTAATCTTTGTTTTTAATAAAATAGTTGGACTGTATTCAAACTATTTCAATTAATAGTTGATTTTATAATTGGATTATAGTAATCAATATAATTGAATTTAACCAATTAAATTATAGTTGATTATATAGTTAGACTATAGTAATCATTATAATGAATAGTACCTAAAATCGTTGATTAAATAGTTGGACTATTAGAATCAAGATAATTGAAAGATTAGTGTTTAAAACATAATCCTGGGTGAAAATGTTTTTAAACGACTTTAATTTTCAAATTAGGAATAAAACCTCAGGAAAGTCCAGGGAACTGAGAAGTTATTCTATTTGATAGAATAACATCTTGGGCCTAACCCCGAAGTTGAGCAAATAGTAGAGCATGATCTTTGGAAGTTTCATGTGATGATAACTTAAATGCTTAATCCATTATGCTTTCCAAATAGTCTCCTTATATTCTTAATCAAAACTAAGGATTAGATCCTTATAGTATGATAATGAAATTGAAGGATCTTCATAGATCTATCCTTAGATCTTAGAAGTACTAAATTGCAATAGTAAACTCTTGGAGAGTTAATGGCTATACTCAAGGAGACAAAGCCAAAGTTTGCAATAAGGCAAGAAGCGCAAGGCGCATCTTATTTCGACATTCTAGATGGCCAAGGCTTGGCCGAAGGCTTCTGAGGTGTGGAAAAGGGGCAAAGGAAAAATCATCACAGTCTTCAGGGAAGACAAAGGACATATCCCAAGTTGTCTGCCTACACTGTGGCAAACGGGGTAACTGAAGCGTGACTGTCGTATGGACAAGGAAGACATGAAGGAAGAGAAGAGGGGCAAGGCTCTGACTTCAAACATGTTTGTCATAAACATGTTCACAACTAGTATTAAAATTGTATTTTAGATACTGGATGTGGTACATAAATATGTACTGATGTGCAGAATCTGCTGACAAGCAGGATACTGACTTCGGATGAGATTGATCTACGAATCGAAAATGAGACGAGAGTCGCTGTTTTGACCGTAGTGACCTAAGTTTAGGAACTACCTTTTGGGTATGTACTTGAATTAGGAAACTGTTAAAATGTAACTAGTTTGATTAGAAACATTATCTCTATATCAGGGTTTAACCCGTTACGGGTATACCTTTATATTCTAGAACACTAAAGTGTTTTATTTTATAAAGATGATATTGAGATAATCACATTAGATGTGAATAACAGTATTTATATTTTGAATATAATTGAATCTCAAACATATGACATGATAAGCAAATAGCTAAAACTGATTTAATCAGTTGAGACTTATTTTTGGCATTGTTGTCTGGGACACATTAAACAAGACTCGTATATCCACACTTTTGAAGAGTGGATACTAGGACGGATTTGATTTTATTCAAATAATGTCTACGAATCTAGTTTATTGGGCAAAGTGCCTAAAATACCCTTTTACTTGGTAAAAGTACAAGTGCCACCGATCTGTTAGCCCTCGTTCATAGTGACGTAAGTGGGCCTATGTCTAGCTAGGCTAGAGGTGGATATGAACACTTCGTAACCTTTATGGATGTTGCATCGTGTTATGGTTATGTGTTTCTCGTGAAACACGGATCAGAAACTTTTGATGAATTCAAAGAGTTTCGACACGAAGTAGACAAACAGGTCGGCTAAAGTATTAAAACGTCATGGTTAGACCATGATGGAAAATACTTAAGCAATAAGTTTCTCATATACTTGAAAGAGTATAGTATTTTTTCAATGAGGAATCATCCCGGAACACGTCAATTTAACGGTGTGTCCGAACGGAGAAATCGAATTTTATTGGACATGATAAGGTTTATCTTGAGTCGCTCTGAGCTACCATTTCCTTCAAAGGATACACACTAAATAGTGCAAAACTTATTTTGAATAAGGTTCCATAAAAATCTGTTTGACATACTTCATATTAGATATGAACAGGAAAGAAACTGGGTTTTCTCATTCCTGAAGATTTGGGAATGCTGGGCATACGTTTGGATGATACCAAACTATAACCCAAATCGGATAAGTGCCTAAGTTGTAGGTTATCCTAGGGAAACCAAAGTATAGTACTTATACAACTCACAAGAGACCAATGTAATTGTTGTTCACCATGCGGTTTTCCTAAGAGGAATACCGATATGCAGTGGTAAGTGGGAGGAAAGTAAAACTCGATGAAAATCGGAGTAATACTATTCCAGGCACCGATTCCTTAATGAAACACAAATATTTCATCAAGGATGAAACTATACCAATAATCTTCGAATACACAAGAACCGCATAAGTCGGAGAGAGTTAGAAAAACAACCTGGGAGGTATGGGTTTCTGATTTCACCTCATAAAGATGTTAATCTTATTGAGGAATACAAATTGACTACGTATGAGGAAGTGATACAAGGTATCGACTCCCTATTATGGCAAAGTGCCATATTGTCCGAAATGGATTCCATGTATACCAGCTAAGTTTGGATACTAGTTGTTGTACCAGAAGGCATTGTGCCTATTGGTACTATATAAGTCTTCAAGGAAGACATACATGGAAGGCAACATACCAACTTACTAAGCTAGGCTTGTAGCGAAAAGGTATCGTTATCAACATTGTGTCGATTATGACGAAACCTTTTACTCGTTGCCATTGTTAAATCCCTTTGGATAATGTTTGCTAATGCTGCATGTTTCATTTATGAAATATGGCAGCTGAATGCCAAAACCGCTTTCCTTAACGGAAACCTTTTGGAGGATGTTTACAACATCCTGACGGTTTTGTCGCACCAAAACAAGAAAGCAAGGTTTGCAAGTTAATTCGATCCATTTATGGATTGAAGCAAACATTGCGTTCTTGGAACGATATCGTTTTGATGTAATCATAATGGTGTATGATTTAATTCAAAAATGAATATGATTCTTGTGTATATAAGAAGGTTAGTAGGAGCGCACTGACAGTGATTGTCCTAAAAATGATGATATGTCATTTCTTGGAAATGATATTCCCATAATACAATCGGTGAAAGCTTGGCTTTCATGAAAAATTCTCCGTAGAATTCTTGGGAGAAACAACCTTTATTCTAGGAATAAAGATCTACTGGGATAGATCTAAAGGTTGTTAACACTCTCCGAGATCTCGTACATTGAAATAAATGTACGCGACCTGGTGTCTCATATACTTTGAGCATATGGAGTCACAATCAGGCCAATCCGAGTGATAGTCACTGGATTGATGTTAAGAACATCCTTTAGTATCTTAGATGAATTGAGGATGCTTTCTTATTCTATGGAGAAGTAGAACTTGAAGTGACTGAGTTCACCGTTGCAAGTTTCATAACCGATAAAAACGACTATAAGTCGTAACAAAGGTACTATATAGTTTGAATAATGGAACAGTGAGCTGGAAATCTTCCAAGCAAGATACTGTTGCCGAATAAACAACAAAAGCGGAATATTGCTGCAGTTGAGGCAGCCATAGAAGCCTTTTGGATCGATAATAATCCTAATCAGATTAGGAGTAGTTCTGTTAGTAGCTGAGCTAGGCTACAGCACAGGCTAAAGAATTAATGATCTCATCAACGATCCAGATATATACTTCAAATATTCATCTAATTCATTCGGATCATACATCGTGGCGATTTGATGATCGAATAAATCACATAAGATGATAATCATGCAAATCCGCTGATGAAAGCATTTTCTCAGCAGAAGTTTGAGCGAACCGTACATAGTTCGGGTGTAGGACACTTGAGTGATTGGCTATAGGCCAAGTGGGAGATTTTTGGACAATTATGAGCCTTAACATCACTATTTGTATATATCATGGTGTTGTTGTACAAATTAACTATGTGACAAAGGAAATTGCCCTTTTATCATTTGTAATTGGATTACCTAGATGTATAAATGATAGAAGGTCCATATGATTTGTTTCGGATTGAGATGAATTGGTTGGGAACCTACCTAATTATCATAAATTACCCTTGATTTATATCATAAATTGGTTGGGAACCTACCTAATTATCATATTTTATAACGACCGGCCCTAATCGGAGTTGTGAAATGATGATAATGGGTTGTTTCTCCCATTATCATCATTTCAATTTCTTCTTTATGTAATAAAGGCTTTTCATGCCTAATAAGTTGTAATGAATGTTCTATTTATTTCAATGAAATAAAATATAGAGATGGTATTTTGAATAATGGTATCTATGTCTTACAAACTAACAAAGAATGTTCAACCTCTAATATATACAACGTTAACTCGAATAATCTCAATGAATCACTTCTATGGCACAGTCGCTTAGGTCATATCAATGAAACAAGATTAACTAAGCTACATAAGGATGGGTATTTCAGACCCTTCAAATATGAACCTTATGGAACTTATGAGTCTTGTTTACTTGGTAAAATGACCAAATTACCTTTCAAGGGTAAATGACAGCGTGCAACGGAGACATTAGAACTCATACACTCTGATGTATGCAGACCAATGTCAGTCACCGCTAGAGGTGGATTCTCCTACTTCATTACCTTTATCGATGATCACTCGCGATATGGGTATGTGTACCTTATGCGGTACAAATCTGAAGCCTTTGAGAAATTCAAATACTTCAAAGCTGAAGTAGAAAACCAGCTTAATAAAAGTATTAAGTCACTAAGGTCTGGCCAAGGTGGTGAATACTTAAGCGACGCATTTCAAGATTACTTGAGAGAAAATGGCATTGTTTCCCAGTGGACTCCTCCGGGAACTCCACAACATAATAGGGTCTCCGAAAGGAGAAATCAGACATTATCAGATATAGTCCAATCAATGATGCCAGGAACAGATCTACCTCTTTCATTTTGGGGTCTTGCTTTAGAAACTGCAACAATACTACTAAACTAAGTTCCTTCCAAGACTGTTAGTCAAACACCATATTAGTTATGGTCTAGGAAACATCCCAGTCTTAGTTATCTAAGAGTTTGGGGATGTGACACATATGTTAAGCTCACACAAAATAACAAATTGGATCATAGGGCAGTTAAATGTAAGTTTTCAGGATATGCCTTGAACTCAAGAGCATACATGTTCTACGTCCCAAATGAACAAAGAACATTTGTCTCATGAAATGCTAAATTTCTAGAGAATGAATTCCTTCTCAAGAAATATAGTGGGAGTAGACTTCACTTCGATAAGGTACGAGAAGAACAAACTAACATAGAACTAAACCCCAGGCCCCTCAAAAGGGCAGCGACAGAACAACCATAAGGTTATGAACTTAGAAGGTCTGGTAGGGAAAGATATGAGCCTGAAAGATATGCTTTCCATATTGATAAGGAACATGATCATGTCATTGATAATGACGATCCTACCAGTTATGACGAAGCAATGCATGATATTGATTCAGTCAAGTGGTTTGAGGCCATGAAATCCGAAATAGAATCTATGTATCAGAATCAAGTCTGGGACTTGGTGGATGCACCTGAAGGGATAAAACCTATAGGTTGCAAGTGGATTTACAAGCGTAAAATTGATGTAGAAGGCAACATCCAAACCTATAAGGCTAGGTTGGTGGCGAAAGGTTATAGAAAAATCCAAGGAATTAACTATAATGAAACCTTCTCGCCTGTAGTAATGATAAAGTCCATTTGAATTTTACTGGCACTAGCTACACACTTTGATTATGAGATTTGGCAGATGGATGTTAAAACAGATTTCCTTAATGGGAACCTCGTAGAGGAAGTCTATATGACACAACTTGATGGGTTTTCCTCTAAGGATGATCATAATAAAGTATGCAAGCTTAAACGATCCATTTATGGACTCTAGCAAGCCTCCAAAAGTTGGAATATATGATTTGATGAGACAATCAAAGAATTTGACTTCATAAAAAATGTAGACGAGCCTTGTGTTTACAGGAAAAGTAGTGAGAGTGTTGTTATATATCTTGTATTATATGTCGATGACATATTAATCATCGGGAATGATATTCATATGATGCAAGCCACCAAGCAATGGTTATCTCAAAATTTCTCCATGAAAGATTTGGGAGAAGCAGCCTACATCCTCAACATTAAGATCTACCGTAATAGATCTAAAAGGTTGTTCGAACTTTCTCAATCTACGTACATAGATAAAGTTTTGAAAAGATTCAAAATGAAAGATTCCAAAAGAGGTAATTTACCTACTTGTCATGGAATCAAATTATCTAAGGAGCAATATCCACATACTCCTTCAGATAGAGAACGTATGAGTAGGATCCCTTATACTTCAGCAATAGGATCGATCATGTACGCGCCATGCTATGTACAAGACCTGATGTCTCTTATGCTCTTAGCATAACGAGCAGGTATTAGGAAAATCCTGGTGACCAACACTGGGCAGCTTTCAAAACAATCCTCAAGTATCTGAGAAGAACTAAGGATGTGTTCTTGACATATGGAGATTGTTCTGAGATGAAAGTCATTGGTTACTGTGATGTGAATGAAAGTCATTGGTTACTGTGATGCGAGCTTTCACACCGATAGGGATGACAGCAGATCGCAAATAGGATATCTATTTACTATGAATGGCAGAGCAGTCAGTTGGAAATGCTCAAAGCAGTCAACTACAATAGACTCCACCACTGAAGCCGAGTATATTGCAGCATCTGAGGCAGCTAAAAAACAGTATGGATAAAGAAGTTCATCACGGAGCTGGAAGTGCTTCCCGCGATAAAGAATGACGTCACGATGTAATGTGACAACATGGGCGCCATTGCTGAATCAAAGGAACCAAGGTCCCACCAGAAATCCAAGCATGTACTCAGGCGATTTCATCTCATCAGGGAGATTGTTGAGAGAAAAGAAGTTATTATAGATAAAATACCCACAGAAGATAATCTTGCAGATTCTATGACTAAAGGGCTGACTCAACAAAAGCATGATAGGTACACCTAAGAGTATGGTGTCCATATTCATACTAGTTGGCTATAATGTAAGTGGGAGATTGTTAGGGATATGCCCTATACCCAACTTGTGGATGGGCTATATGTACATGTATTTGCAATATTTTCATTAATTAATAAAATGGCAATCTTTATTATACGTGTCTTACATAAATTATATGAATCATCAAACACTGTAATAAAGCCTTGGAGTAATAAGATGATGGCTTCCATGCCTTATGAGAATCATTACTCTCAAACGTTCCTAGTCAAAGTTTTGTGAATAATCTGGGCGTTCACAAAGTGGAGAGACTAGCATGATGATATGATCCACCCTTAAGAGGGATAGCCAATCTCATAGCCTACTAGAGGAGATTCGTCCGCTTGGTGTATCATATGATGCATAAGTTTCTCATGTCCATCGAACTGACCGCCGAAAGTTTTCACATGGAGTGTTTATCCCATGTGTCTGTGAGAACTTTCATGTATCGATTGTATGACTAGTCCTTAGAATTTAGGTGTTTACAATCTTATGTGTGGATCAAATGACTTTGACATTCTCCTTCCCCAGTTCAAAAGATCCGATCATAAGGGTATGATTGGGTCATTTTTTGAAACACAAGAAGTTTGTAAAGATACAACAGAGAATCGCCACTCTCTCGGATAATATTTTCTTATAAGAGTAGTATTCCAGTTTGCGGGTTGATATGTGTGATCAATGCTTGAGACTGTGGCCACAGCGGAAGAATCATGTGAGATTCTTGGGCTTAGAACGATTCATGACACTATCAACATCATACCTTTGACTATATAGGTAGACACTTTCCATACCCTAGGTCAAACGGTGGGTATACAGTGAGGCGATGGGCCGTATCATATGTAAATCGTATACAAAATGGGTATATATCTTTCCTTCTCATTTGGGGGTCTTGGCATGTTGCTAGATGTCAACCTTGGTCATTGAAATCGAACGATCATCTGATTGGAGGATAATTTATGTTCGATTAAATTATCACGATTCATTTCATGTCCAACTTGAGGGGAACCCAAAAGGTCACACACAACAAAGTCGAAATCAATGGTTAACAGTGCACAATACAAATTTAACAGCATATATGATTGCTGTAGGAATTGTTTATAAATGGTTCAATGTGTTTAATTATTGAACAGATCATTTATAAAGTTCCAAAGTGGCTTAGGGATTGGTGAATGACGATATGGGAACTTTGGGAATTGGAAAAATGAATAAGAAAATAAATAAATAAATAAAAAATCTACGTTTTTTATTTTTATTTTTATTTTATTTGTTTTGAATTCCAATTCGGCCCAAACTCTTATTAGGGTTTTATGATCTCACTAAACCACTATATTAAGTTTTGAATTCCAATTCGGCCCAAACTCTTATTGGGTCAGCTAGGCATAACCTTTGAGGCTGAGACTTCCATAGATTTGATCTTACAGTCTCTTCCTGACAGATGGAGCGGGTTCATCATGAACTACAATATGATGAACCAAGAAAAGACTCTTGGAGAGTTGATGGCAATGTTGGAAGAGGCAGAAAAAGAGCTTTTAAAGGGCAAGAAGCACGAGGCGCACTTCGCTTCGACATCTCAGAATGCCAGGGCTTGGCCAAAGGCTACTAGAGGTGTGAAGAAAAAGAAGAAGAGAAAGGGTAAGGCCAAATCATCAAAGTCTTCTGGGAAGGAAAAAGACAAATCCCAAGATGTCTGCCTACAGTGTGGAAAATGGGGTCACTGGAAGCGTGACTGCCGTGAGTACAAGGCGCACATGAAAGAAGTGAAATCAGGCAAGACACCAGCTTCATGTATGTTTGTTATTGAAATAAACATGTCTACTTCTAGTTTTAAAAATTGGATTTTTGATTCTGGTTGTGGTACTCATATATGTACTGATGTGCAGGATCTGCATATTAGTAAGAGACTGGCTTCAGGAGAGATCGACCTCTGAGTTGGAAATAGGACTAGAGTCGTCGTTTTGGCTGTTGGGACCTACATTTTGGAACTGCCCTCGGTGCATGTACTTAATTTATCAGACTGTTATTATGTACCTAGTTTGACTAGAAACATTATATTTGTATCTTGTTTAACCCAATGTGGGTATACTTTTGTATTCAGAAACACCAGGTGTTTTGTTTATAAAAATGATTTTTGAGATATGTAGTGCTGATGTTAATAATGATCTTTATATTTTGAATATAAATCAATCTCAAACATATAACATGACAAACAAAAGGCTTAAATTAAGGAACAAAGATGAAACTTAAATGTGGCATTGTCGTCTGGGACACATTAACAAGACTCGTATATCCACACTTTCGAAGAGTGGGTAATTGGACAGATTTGATCCAAATTCATATGACGTCTATGAATCTTGTTTATTAGGCAAAATACCTAAAACACGTTTTAGCGGTAAAGGTTCATGTGCCACCGAACTGTTAGCCCTCGTTCATAGTGACGTATATGGGCCCATGTCTAGCCAGGCTAGAGGTGGATATGAATAATTTGTAACCTTTACAGATGATGTATCGTGTTATGGTTATGTGTATCTTATGAGACACAAGTTGGAAACCTTTGATAAATTCAAAGAGTTTCGACATGAATTAGAAAACAGACCGGCAAAAGTGTTAAACCATTGCGGTCGGATCGTGGTGAAGAATACTTAAGCAATGAGTTTCTCGATTACTTGAAAGAGTATGGTATTCTTTCACAGTGGACTCCTCCCGGAACACCTCAATTAAACGGTGTGTCCGAACGGAGAAATCGAACTTTGTTGGACATGGCAAGGTCAATTATGAGTCGCACAGAGCTACCAATTTCCTTCTGGGGATATGCATTAAACAATGCAATACTTATTTTGAATAAGGTTCCGTCAAAGTCTCTTCAACAGACTCCATATGAAATATGGACAGGAAAGAAACCGGGTTTCTCATTCCTGAAGATTTGGGGATTCTGGGCATACGTTAAATGTTTGGATGGTACCAAATTAGAACCCAAATCGGATAAGTGCCTATTTGTAGGTTATCCTTGGGAAACCAAAGGATATTACTTCTACCACCCACAAGAGAACAAGGTATTTGTTGCTCTACATGGAGTTTTCCTTGAAAAGGAATTCCTAAATACAGTGGTAAGTGGGAGGAAAGTAGAACTCGATGAAAATCGGAGTGATACTGTTCCTGGCATCGATTCCTTAACGGAACATGAACAATTCATCAGGGATTAGACTGTACTACAATCTTCTAATACATAAGAACCGCGTAGGTTAGAGAGAGTCAGAAAACAACCTGAGAGGTATGGGTTTCTGATCTCACCTCACGTAGATATTAATCTTATTGAGGATAATGAGCCGGCTACGTATGAGGAAGCGATATAAGTTATCGACTTCACTTTATGGCAAGAAGCCATGAACTCCAAAATGGATTCCATGTATACAAACCAAGTTTGGACACAGGTTGATGCACCAAAATGCGTAAAGCCTATTGGTTGTAAATGGGTCTTCAAGAAGAAGACAGACATGGATGGCAACATACAAACGTACAAAGCTAAGCTTGTAGCGAAAGGGTATCGTCAACGACATGGTGTCGACTACGGCGAAACTTTTTCACTTGTTGCCATGATTAAATCCATTCGCATAATGCTTGCTATTGCTGTATATTTCGATTATGAAATATGGCAGATGGACGTCAAAACCGCTTTCCTTAATGGAAACCTTTTGGAGGATGTTTATATGCAACAGCCTGACGGTTTTGTCGTACCAAAACATGCAAGCAAGTTTTGCAAGTTAAATCAATCATTTATGTATTGAAGCAAGCATCGCATTCTTGGAACCAATGTTTTGATGAGATCATAAAAGTATATGATTTCGTTCAAAACGAAGATGATCCTTGTGTATATAAGAAGGTTAGTGGGAGCACACTGACATTCATTGTCCTTTACGTAGATGATGTATTGCTTCTTGGCAATGACATTCCCATGCTACAATCGGTGAAAGTTTGGCTTTCATTAAAATTCTCCATGAAAGATCTGGGAGAAGCAGCTTTTATTCTGGGAATAAGGATCTACCGGGATAGATCTAGAAAGATGCTTGGACTCTCCCATAGCTCGTATATTGACAAAGTGTTGAAGAGATTCTGTTACTGTTCTTAGAACATGCCAATGATCTCTAAGAGTGATTCATGTATGAATTAATCAAAGGGAGTTGCGGAAAAAAAACTTACTTTGATCGGTTTTAGGCTTTCAAAAATTCCTTTCGATGTAGAAGCTCCAAGCTTTAAATCGTGTTCCAAACTATTGGGTGAGTTTCCCTATCACCTTGTTTGAATCTTTAAGTACTAGCTTAATTGAATTTTGCAACAAAATTCAAGAAGAATAATGAACCAAGTTCACGCCCATGGGAGAGAAAATAAGAGAGATGAGTGAATAGTTAGTCATGCTTCCAAAGTTGACTTGCTTTTATATTTAAAGTTGGTGTGTAGGATTTGGTTTGTGTGTTTTAAAAGCAATCCAAGCTTTTCAGTCAGCCAATTACCAAATTCCATCACTAGTCAAACACATTGATGAAAGTTGGTGGGCCCCACTTTAAATTCCAAATTTAAGTCGGACAATCCAACACGCAACTTAGCTCGGGCCCGGGTTCGTTTAATTCCAAATTAAAAGAATTTTCCATTGCGACGTAATTAAATCGAATTTAATTAAATAATTATGCCTTGTAAAATTATTATTAAAGTAGCTTACGAATTAATTCTAAATTAATTCGTTCGCTTGAATTAAAATCTAATTTTAATTCTGCGTTGAAATCTAATTTCAATTAATATATTTAATATATTATTTTAGCCCAATTAATTAAATAGTAAAATCTAATTTCACTATTAAATTCATTTTACCGATTAATTCCAAATTAATCGCGTTCTCTCTTCTCGACGAATTTAATCCCAGATAAATTCTCGACACAATTAATCCCATATTAATTATTTCTCTGATAATTAATTCCCAGATTAATTATTGTCGTAATTAATCCCAGATTAATTTTTTTTCGAGTCAAATCTCATCGGTGAATCGTTGGGAAGCGATCCAAGAGATCCCTGGATATGTTGGCAGTAAATACAGTCATCGGACTATCCGAACATATGCGTACCCGGTACCATGTTCTTACCGATTTACAAGACATGGTTGGCTTCTAGAAAAGCACCGTGCCTACCAAATTCTCCAGAAATATTCTTTAAAGGAATATATAATCTTTATCAGGCGTAGTATACAGTGTATTGCCAATTACGATCCAGTATCAGATGTCACATGCTAGGCCTGGGGCTGGAATTGTGTCTGCCCCGTACGAAGCATATATCGGATCACTGGCAACTAGTCTATATAATCGGATAATCATGACCTAGTCATATTATTCCGATGACTGCAGTACTTAAGAGTGTCAGTTCTGTATCCATGCGTGATCATCATCTCCATATGACTGAAGTGATACTTCCATCTTGACATCATACACAATACACTACGATTCTCAGTATACCCAGAAGTGGCGTACACAGAACCAGTTAAAGCCCCGGACGACCAAAACCAAAGTATACTGATTGTCGCAAGTATTAGCGATGCAAGTTTCAGGTTAAGACCAAATACACCTACCCTGATTCAGATTCCCATAGACACATAGTCATACTACCAATGGGATTCCGAGGGGTCTATCCAGAGCGAAGATATTTCCGTACCATCGGTAAATAGAACCTCCTATCACACTTGCATAAGTATCCAATACTTAAATATATGAGAACTATGTCGTTAAGCTTACATAACACGTACAAATGCGATACTAGCCTATTCCGCATTATCGATGTCCAGTCTCGATAATACAACGACTAGGGATATTTAATGATTAAACCTTTCGTGGATTAATATTGTCTCATATCTTATTAATCTGGTACTAATCATATGGACTTTTATCATTTATATATCCAGGTAACCCAATTACAAATGATAAAAGAGTAATTTTCTTTGTCACATGGTTAATTTTGTACAAGAACACCATGTCCTTTTATAAAATAGTGATGCTATGGGTCATAATTGCCCAACAATCTCCTACTTGGCCTATAGCCAATCACTCAAGTGCCCAACACTTGATCTATGTACGGGTCGTTCACGCTTATACTGAGATATCGCTTTCGTCAATGGATTTACAATGTTATCATCTGATGTGATTTATTCTATCATCACATCGCCACAATGTATGATCTCACAAATCAGATAAAATTGTTGAAGTACATACTTTGATCATTGATGAGACCGTAATTCTTTAGCCTATGTTGTAGCCTAGTTCATCTGCTAACAGAACTACTCCTAATCTAATTAGGAAATTTTTAGATCCAATATGCTTCTTCTGTTGCCTCAGCTACAGCAATATAATCCGCTTTTGTTGAATCAGCAACAGTATCTTGCTTGGAAGATTTCCAGCTCACTGTTCCGTTGTTCAAACAAAATACGTACCCTGATTGTGACTTACAATCGTCATTATCGATTAGGAAACTTACAACGGTGAACCTAGTCATCTCAAGTTCTCATTCTCCATAACTTAAGAAAGTATCCTTAGTTCATCTAAGATACTAAAGGATGTTCTTAACATCAATCCAGTGACCATCACCTGGATCGGCCTGATAGTGACTCCATATGCTCAAAGCATATGAGACACAAAGTCGCATACATATCTTTCAATGTACGGGTTCTCGGAGAGTGCCAACACTTTTAGATCTATCCTAATAGATCCTTATTCCTAGAATAAAGGTTGCCTCTCCCAAGTATTTCATGGAAAATTTTAACGAAAGCCAAGCTTTCACCGATTTTAATATGGGAATGTTATTTCCACGAAATAATACATCATCAATGTATAGGACATTCATTGTCAGTGCGCTCCCACTAACCTTCTTATATACACAATAATCACCTTCATTTTGAATGAAACCATATATCATTATGATCTTATCAAAACGTTGGTTCCAAGAACACAATGCTTGCTTCAATCCATAAATGGATCGAATTAACTTGGAAACCTTGTTTGCATGTTTCGGTACGACAAAATCGTCAGGCTGTTATATAAAACATCCTCCAAAGGTTTCCGTTAATGAAAGCGATTTTGATGTCCATCTGCCATATTTCTTAATCAAAATATGTAGTAATAGCAAGCATTATTCGAATGGATTTAATCATGGCAACATGTAAAAAAGGTTTCATCGTAATCGACACCATGTTGATGACGATACCCTTTTCGCTACAAGCCTAACTTTGTACGTTTTTATGTTTCCATCCATGTTTGTCGTCACCATGAAGACCCATTTGGTACCAATAGGCACAATGCCTTCTGGTACATCAACCAATGTCCAAACTTGGTTGGTATATATGGAATCCATTTCGGACTTCATGGCACTTTTCCATAAACCAGAGTCGATACCTTGTATCGTTTCCTCATACGTAGTCCATTCGTCTTCCTCAATAAGATTGACATCTACATGAGGTGAGATCAGAAACCCATACCTCTTAGGTTGTTTCCTAACTCTCTCTGACCTACGTGGTTCTTGTGTATTAGAAGATTGTGGTACAGATTCATCCCTGATGAACTGTTCATGTTCCATTAAGGGACCGGTGCTAGGAACAATATCACTCTGATTTTCATCGAGTTCTACTTTCCTCTCACTTACCACTGCATTTAGGCATTCCTCTTAGGAAAACCACATAGAGAACAACAAATATATTTGTTCTCTTGTGAGTTGTAGAGGTAATATCCTTTGGTTTCCCTAGGATAACAAATTAAAAATAGGCTCTAATCTGATTTGGGTTCTAGTTCGGTACCAAATCTTCAGGAATGTGAAACCCGGTTTCTTTCCTGTCCATATTTCATACGGATTCCCTCCAACAGACTTTGTCGGAACCTTATTCAAAATAAGTATTGCACTGTTCAATGCGTATCCCGTGAAGGAAATTGGTAGCTCAGAGCGACTCATCTTTGACCTTACTATATCCAACAAGGTTTGGTTTCTCCGTTCGGACACATCACTCAATTGAGGTGTTCCGGGAGGAGTCCACTGTGAAAGAATACTATACTCTTTCAAGTAATCGAGAAACTTATTGCTTAAGTATTTCCACCACGGTCCAACCGTAATGTTTTTATACTTTTGCCAGTCTGTTTTTATACTTCGTGTCGAAACTCTTTAAAAAAATCAAACGTTTCCGATTTATGTGTCATAAGATACACATAACCATAACGTGATGCAACATCCGTAAAGGTTACGAAGTATTCATATCCACCTCTAGCCTGGCTAGATATGGGCACACTACGTCACCATGAATGAGGGCTAACAACTCGGTGGCACGTACACCCTTTACCACTAAAAGGCATTTTAGGCTCTTTGCCTAATAAACAAGATTCACAGACATCATTTTAATTAGGATCAAATTCGTCCAAATATCCACTCTTCGAAAGTGTGGATATACGAGTCTTGTTAATGTGTCCCAGACAACAATGGCATAAATAAGTCTCATCTGATTAATTCAGTTTGAGCCATTTGTTTGTCATGTTATATGTTTGAGATCCTCTTATATTCAAAATATAAATATTGTTATTCACATCTAATGTATATATCTCAATATCATCTTTATAAACAAAACACCCAGTGTTCTGGAACATAAAGGTATATCCCACAATGGGTTAATCTAGATATAGAGTTAATATTTATAATCAAACTAGGTACATTATAAGAGTTTCCTAATTTAAGTACATGCCCAAAGGGCAATTCCAAAACTTAGGTTCCCATAGTCAAAACAACGACTCTCGTCCCATTTCTGACTCGCATGTCGATCTCATCTGAAGCCAGTCTCCTACTAATCAGTAGATCCCACACATCGGTACATATGTACGTATCACATCCAATATAAAATCCAATTTTAAAACCAGTAGTGGATACGTTTATTACAATAACAAACATATCTGAAGTCAGAGCCTTGTCAGCCTTCACTTCTTTCTGTTGGACAGTTATGACCCATAGCATCATTTTTTGTACAGATCATGGTGTTGTTGTATAAATTAACTATGTGACAAAGGAAATTGCTCTTTTATCATTTGTGATTAGATCACCAAGATGAATAAATGATGAAAGGTCCATATGATTAGTTCCTGGATTGAGATGAAATGAGACAGTATCAATCCACGAAGGTTTAATCATTAAATATCCCTAGTCAGAGTATTATCGAGATTGGACATCGATAATGCGAAAAAGACTAGTATTACACTTGTGCGCGTTGTGAGGGCATAACATCATAGTTCTCATATATTTGGGTATAGGATACTCATGCAAGTGTAGTAGGAGGTTGTGTTTTACCAATGGTACGGAAAACAGCTTCGCTCTGGATAGACCCTTCGGAATTCCATTGGTAGTATGACTATGTGTCTATGGAAGTCCGAATCAGGGTAGGTGTATTTGGTCTTAACCTGAGACTTGCACCGCTAATACTTGCGACAATCAATGTACTTTGGTTTTGGTCATCCAGGGCTTTAACAGGTTCTATGTACGCCTCTTATGGGTATATTGAGAATCGTAGTGTATTGGGTGTGATGCCGAGATGGAAGTATCACTCCAGTCATAGTGGAGATGATGATCACGTAGGATACGAAACTCGTTCTCTTATATGCTGCAGCTATCGGGATATTACGACTAGGTCATGTTTATCCGATTATAGAGACTAGTTACCAGAGATCCGATATGTGCTTCGTACGGGGCAGACACAATTCCAGACTCAGGCCTTGCACGTGACATCCGATACTGGATCGAAATACATAATACTACGTATACTACGCATAATATAGATCACATATTCCTGTAAGGATATTTTTGGATAATTGGGTAGGCATGGCGCTTTGCAAGAAGCCAACCTTGTCTTGTAAATCGGTACAAACGTAGTACTAGGTACGTACGTGTTCGGATAGTCCGATGACCGGATTTACTACCAACATATCCGGGGATCTCATGGGTAGCTTCCCGAAGATTCACCGATGACGTATGACTCGCACTTTATTAATAGACTAATAATTAGATGAGAGAGAAAATTAATCTGGGATTAATTACAGAGATATTTTATCTGGGAAAACATATTATTAAAAGAGAGAGAACGATTAATTTGGAATTAATCGATTAAATAATATATTCGATATATTATACGAAATTGGATTTCGACGCGGAATTGAAATTAGATTTTAATTCGGGCGAAAGAGTTAATTTGGAATTAATTCGTTAACGACGTGAATAGTAATTTTGCTAGGCAAAGTTATTTAATTAAATTAGATTTAATTTCGTCGCAACGGAAAAATTCGTTAATTTGGAATTAGCGAACCCAAGCCCGGGAGTGTTTGCGGACGCACTCGCATTTCGAATTCAAGTGCGGCCACAAGTCACATCAAGCGTTAAATCACTAGTCAATCGATTGATGTGATGTCTAGTCACTTTGAGTGATGTGACAACTTGTCATTGTGATTGATGGTGGTAGTTGGTAAAGCTTTAATGCTTTGACTTTTGGAAATTTGGAAAGGGTTTTGGTATTTGATTTTTGGAAAATCAAAAACTAATTAACTTAACATTTTTTCCAACAACCAACACATTCTCTCCATTCCTCTCTTCTTCTCTCTCGGCCTCAAGGCCATTTTCTTCTTCCTTTTCATTGCAATGTCGTGAGCCCAGGAGAAGCAATAGGAAATTTTGAGGCAAAATTTCCGGAGTGCTAGCACGCTTTAGGAGTCTTGCGAAGGTGATAGGGAACCGCACCCGTGAGCATGGAATCATCATTCGAAAGCTTGGAGCTTGGAGATCCTTCCATGGCAGAAAATTGAGGAGCTCAAAACAGCCACTGCCGTGAGCTTTGGAGGAGAAAAGCTTGAAGTTTTGTTGTTCCTCGCATCTCTCAACCGATCATTGTGAGTATTCTGCACCTCCTTGATGTATTCGCATATTGTTTCATTGCTTAAATCGATCCCGGTTAGACCGTAGAAACCCAACAATGGTATCAGAGCGAGATTGAGCATGAAACTTGAATTTAGGATTAAAATTGGGTAAATTATATTAGAGCATGATTTGATAAAATTACTTGATTGAGTATGCTTAAATGGTGTTTAATTGAAGTTGTATTGGATCAATTTAATGAAAAGTTGATTGGATCAATTTTTGCCCAAATTCTAGGCTTGACCGAGACTTATGAACCCTGATAGTCATGGTGATTTTTTATTTTTTGATTCATTGGATGAGTTTGAAAGACTTGGGAAATGTTGATTTAGATTCAATTGGATTGAAATAGGAATCGGACAAAAATTCCCCTCATTGCCGAGACTATATAAGCATGAAAATGATTGATTTTTGATTAAAATGTGTTGGACATGTTTTGATGTTAATGAGCATAATTAATTGTACAAATTGGTGTTTTGGAAATGTTAATTTGGGTAATTAATTATGGAATACACTTTGGTTAATTAGATTATAAAATTTGGAATTTTGATAATTTAATTAATTGGGCCTATTTTGGAAATTGGGCTTGAAAAGTTGTAATTGGGCTTAATGGGCTTGGTTGTACAAAGTTAGGTTTAGTCTAAATTGGTTGGATCCAATTGGGCTCAAAACCATATCCATAAAGTCCAATTATGACTTAAATGGACCTTTAATTTTAATTGGGCCTAATGGGCCTAAATTGATTTCTTGGCATATAAGGGTGATTCCTTACATGGGTTTTGGTATTTGGGTTTGACCCATATTGACCAAAAGTTCATTCCTTAGAAATTAATTAAAAGCTCATTGGACTTTAAATTAAATTAACATTGGATATTAATCGGGCTTTGAGACCCGTAACGATTAGATTTAGAATCTAAGTCGTAAAGGTTCGTTAATAAAGTGTAATATTTAATTTGGAATTAAATAAATGAATTAGTATTAAATGAAAATTAAATTGGATTTAATGTTGTAATTTAATTTAATTCAAGAATTCGTACTTTGAGTACTTATTCATAAAACGAGTTGGACTCGCGCAAAATCAAATCGTTGTTTGAACATTGAATGGTCATTAATATTCAGATTAATTAATTGGATTAGATTGATTGATAACATTCTTGTGTGAATACATGGTTGCAATGTATGAATAATTTATATCGGATGAATATTAGATGGGTGGGGCAATTTTGTAAATTATTGTAATAAATTTAGAATTTATTAATTGGACCTGCGTGTCCAGCCTATTACCTCCTTACTCTTTGTATTTCTCTTCTCACCTATTCCCCTCAATGTAAATGAGGTTTCTTTAGAAGTGTTATGTAACGGGTAGAAGTAATACTTGTGCTAGCGGGAAAGAGGAAATAGAGAGATTTGTTCTAGGAACAATGTTAAAATATCCATCCGCATATCATTATTATATTTATTTATATGCGCCTTATTATGTGTTTAGAATGCATGTTTAAAGGTGTATGATGATGAGACCTTAACAAAGATAATTAATTGGTTGCCAATTGCACGCGAAAAACCCTCAAATAATATTAAGCGTTTTTCCTTCCATTGAGTGATTCTTACTCAAGATCCAAGACCAGCATTGGTTTGTTGGCCAAAGTCAAGACCTTTGTCCGTTGAGGATGTGTTTGAATCATGAAACCTTTGTTCCATATTGGTGTCTTGTCCAAGTTGTGATTTTTTGGCCAAAGTCAAGATCACTTCTTGTCCATCGACATTGATTACGAAGCTTTCTAAGGTCAATGGGTTTTGCTCAAGTGGGATCACTAAGTTTGTTATGCCAAAGCCAAGGCTTAGTTGATTCAGAGGAAAAAGGTTAGGCAATATATTGGATATATTGGCATTATAAGATATATGTTTCGGACTTGGATGTCCACCTTCTGGATGAGATCCAATTGATCTTAGAGATCTACCTAGTTAATTATCATAAAATTTGTTGGCCAAAGTCAAGATTGTGTGTTATTTAACGGGATCCTAGCCAACTAGGAAACAAGGTTTCCCGAGTACTCCACAGAGGGTTAGAGGCTCGTCGAAAAATAGTGGGAGGCAAGTATTAAATTTGCAATATTCGTTTAGTTACTTGCCATACGCGCTCATTACAAATTATTCGTCGTTAAATTATTATATTAGTTAGACTAATAATTAATGTTGTTTTAATAAACAGTTGGACTGTATTCAAACTAATTTCAATTAATAGTTGATTTTATAATTGGATTATTGTAATCAATATAATTGAATTTAATCTATTAAATTATAGTTGATTATATAGTTAGACTATAGTAATCATTATAATAAATAGTACCTAAATCGTTGATTAAATAGTTGGACTATTAGAATCAAGATAAATTGAAAGATTAATGTTTAAAACATAATCCTGGGTGAAAATGTTTTAAACGACTTTAATTTTCAAATTGGGAATAAAATTTCAGGATAGTCCTGAAAAATAAGAAGTTACTTTATTTGATAAAATAACATCTTAGGCCTAAGCCCGGAGTTAAGCAAATAGTAGAACATGATATTTGGAATATTCATGTAATGATAACTTTAGTGCTTAATCCATTAAGCTTGCCAAATAGACTCCTTAATTTCTTAATCAAAACTAAGGATTAGATCCTTATAAGATAATAATGAAATTGAAGGATCTTCATAGATCTATCCCTAGATCTTAGAAGTACTTAATTGCAATAGTAAACTCTTGGAGAGTTAATGGCTATTCTCAAGGAGACAAAGCCAAAAGTTTGCAATAAGGCAAGAAGCGCAAGGCGCACCTTACTTCGACATTCCAGAAGGACAAGGCTTGGCCAAAGGCTTTTGGAGTGTGGACAAGGGGTAAAGGCAAAGTCATTATAATCTTCTGGGAAGATAAATGACATATCCCAAAATGTCTGCCTTAATTATGGCAAACGGGATCGTGGAAGCGTGATTGCCGTTTGGACAAGGCAGACATGAAGGAATTGAAGACGAGCAAGGCTCCGAATTCAAATATGTTTGTTATAAACATGTTCGCAACTAGTATTAAAATTGGATTTTAGATACTGGATGTGGTACATAAATATGTACTGGTGTGTAGAATCTGATATGAGCAGGATACTGACTTCAGTTGAGATTAATCTGTTAATTGGAAACGGGACGAAAATCACTGTTTTAACCATAGA
Source organism: Zanthoxylum bungeanum (assembly GCA_019454045.1). Classification (NCBI taxonomy): domain Eukaryota; kingdom Viridiplantae; phylum Streptophyta; class Magnoliopsida; order Sapindales; family Rutaceae; genus Zanthoxylum; species Zanthoxylum bungeanum. Next base: position 237,193 of record SKCR01023998.1, on the reverse strand, counting down.
TACCTCAGTTTAGGAACTACCTTTCGGGTATGTACCTAAATTTGGAAACTGTTAAAATGTAACTAGTTTGACTAGAAACATTATCTCTATATCAGGGTTTAACCCGTTGCGAGTATACCTTTATATTCTAGAACACTAAAGTGTTTCATTTTATAATGATGATATTTAGATAAACACATTAGATGTGAAAAACAGTATTTATATTTTGAATATAAATAAATCTCAAACATATGTTATAACGAACAAATAGCTCAAACTGAGTAAATCAGTTGAGACTTATAAGTGGGTACTAGGACAAATTTGATTCGATTCAGATAATGTCTACGAATCTAGTTTATTTGGCAAAGTGCCTGAAAGACCTTTACTTGGTAAAAGTGTAAGTGCCACCGATCTGTTAGCCCTTGTTCATAGTGACATAAGTGGGCCCATATCTAGCTAGGCTAGAGGTGGATATGAATATTTCGTGACCTTTACGGATGTGGCATCGCGTTATGGTTATCTGTTTCTTTTGAAACACAAATCAGAAACTTTTAGAGTTTCGACACGAAGAAGACAAACAGATCGGCTAAAGTATAAAACCATCACGGTTAGACCATGATGAAAATACTTAAGCAATAAGTTTCTCAAATACTTGAAAGAGTATAGTATTCTTTCAATGAGGACTCCTCCCGGAACACGTCAATTTGACTGTGTGTCTGAACTGAGAAACCGAATTTTGTTGGACATGATAAGGTTAATCATGAGTCGCTTTGAGCTTCCATTTCCTTCAACGGATACACATTTAACAGTGTAAGACTTATTTTGAATAAGGTTCCATAATAATCTGTTAGACAGACTTCATATTAGATATGAACAGAAAGAAACTGGGTTTTCTCATTCCTGAAGATTTGGGAATGTTGGGCATATGTTTGGATGATACCAAACTAAAACCCAAATCGGATAAGTGCCTAAGTTGTTGGTTATCCTAGGGAAACCAAAGTATAGTACTTATACAACTCACAAGAGAGCAATGTAATTGTTGCTCACCATGCGGTTTTCCTAAGAGGAATACCGATATGCAGTGGTAAGTGGGAGGAAAGTAAAACTCGATGAAAATTGGAGTAATACTGTTTCAGGCACTGATTCTTTAATGGAACATAAATAGTTCATCAATGATGAAACTATACCAATAATCTTCGAATACACAAGAACCACGTAAGTCGGAGAGAGTCAGAAAAACAACCTGGGGTATGGGTTTCTGATCTCACCTCATAAAGATGTCAATCTTATTGAGGAATACGAACTGACTACGTATGAGGAAGTGATACAAGGTATCGACTCCCTATTATGGCAAAGTGCCATGATGTCCGAAATGGATTCCATGTATACCAACCAAGTTTGGACACTGGTTGTTGTACCGCAAGGCATTGTGCCTATTGGTACAATATAAGTCTTCAAGGAAGACATACATGGAAGGAAACATACCAACGTACTAAGCTGGGCTTGTAGCGAAAAGGTATCGTTATCAACATTATGTCGATTACGATGAAACCTTTTACTCGTTGCCATGGTTAAATCCATTTGGATAATGCTCGCTAATGCTGCATGTTTCATTTATGAAATATGGCAGCTGAATGTCAAAATCGCTTTCCTTAAATGGAAACCTTTTGGAGGATGTTTACAACATCCTGACGGTTTTGTCGTACCAAAACGAGCAAACAAGGTTTGCGAGTTAATTCAATCCATGGATGGATTGAAGCAAGCATTGAGTTCTTGGAATTATCATTTTGATGTAAGCATAATGGTATATGATTTAATTTAAAACGAAAATGATTCTTATGTATATAAGGAGGTTAGTGGGAGCGCACTGACAATGAAGTCCTAAGTAATGATGACATCATTTCTTGGAAATGATATTCCCATAATAACAATCGGTGAAAGCTTGGCTTTCATGAAAAATTCTCCGTAGAATTCTTGGGAGAAACAACCTTTATTCTAGGAATAAAGATCTACTGGGATAGATTTAAAGTTGTGAAACACTCTCCGAGAACTCGTACATTGAAAAATGTACGCGGCCTATTGTGTCATATGCTTTGAGCATATGGAGTCACAATCGGGCCAATCCAAGTGATGGTCAATGGATTGATGTTAAGAACATCCGTTAGTATCTTAGAGGATCTAAGGATGCTGTCTTATACTAAGGAGAATGAGAACTTGAAGTGACTGGGTTCACCGTTGCAAGTTTCCTAACCGACAATAACTACTATAAGTCGTAAAACGGTACTATAAAGTTTGAATAACGAAACAGTGAGCTGGAAATCTTCCAAGCAAGATACTGTTACCAAATAAACAACAAAAGTGGATTATTGCTGCAGCTGAGGCAGCAATAGATCACCAAGATGTATAAATGATGAAAGGTCCATATGATTAGTTCCTGGATTGAGATGATATGAGACAGTATCAATCCACGAAGGTTTAATCATTAAATATCCCTTGTCAGAGTATTATCGAGATTGGACATCGATAATGCGAAAAAGACTAGTATTACACTTGTGCGCGTTGTGAGGGCATAACGGCATAATTCTCATATATTTAGGTATAGGATACTCATGCAAGTGTAGTAGGAGGTTGTGTTTTACCGATGGTACGGAAAATAGCTTTTCTCTGGATAGACCCCTCTGAATTCTATTGGTAGTATGACTATGTGTCTATGGAAGTCCGAATCAGGGTAGGTGTATTTGGTCTTAACCTGTGACTTGCACCGCTAATACTTGCGACAATCAATGTACTTTGGTTTTTATCGTCCAGGGCATTAACAGGTTTTGTGTAAGCCTCTTCTAGGTATATTAAGAATCGTAGTGTATTGGGTGTGATGTCGAGATGGAAGTATCACTCCAGTCATAGTGGAGATGATGATCACGTAGGATACGAAACTCGTTCTCTTATATGCTGCAGCTATCGGGATATTATGACTAGGTCATGTTTATCCGATTATAGAGAATAGTTACCAGAGATCCGATATGTGCTTCCTACGGGGCAGACACAATTCCAGCCCCAGGCCTTACACGTGACATCTGATACTGGATCGAAATACGCAATACTACATTTACTACGTCTGATATAGATCACATATTCCTGTAAGGATATTTCTGGAGAATTGGGTAGGCATGGCGCTTTGCTTGAAGCCAACCTTGTCTTGTAAATCGGTACAAACGTAGTACTAGGTACGTACGTGTTCGGATAGTCCGACGACCAGATTTACTGCCAACATATCCGAGGATCTCATGGGTCGTTTCTCGAAGATTCACCGATGACGTATGACTCGCACTTTATTAATCTGAGATTAATTAGATGAGAATGAAAATTAATCTGGGATTAATTACGGAGATATTTTATTTGGGATAAAATATTATTAAAAGAGAGAGAACGATTAATTTGGAATTAATCGATAAAATAATATATTCGATATATTATACGAAATTGGATTTCGACGCGGAATTGAAATTAGATTTTAATTCGGGCGAACGAGTTAATTTGGAATTAATTCGTTAGCGACGTGAATATTAATTTTGCTAGGAAAAGTTATTTAATTAAAATAGATTTAATTTCGTCGCAACGGAAAAATTCGTTAATTTGGAATTAGTGAACCCGAGCCCGGGAGTGTTTGCGGACGCACTCGCATTTCGAATTCAAGTGCGGCCACAATTGACATCAAGTGTCAAATCACTAGTCAATCGATTGATGTGATGTCTAGTCACTTTGAGTGATGTGACAACTTGTCATTGTGATTGATGGTGGTAGTTGGCAAAGCTTTAATGCTTTGACTTTTGGAAATTTGGAAAGGGTTTTGGTATTTGATTTTTGGAAATTCAAAAACTAATTAACTTAACATTTTTTCCAACAACCAACACATTCTCTCCATTCCTCTCTTCTTCTCTCTCGGCCTCAAGGCCATTTTCTTCTTCATTTTCACTGCAATGCCGTGAGCCAAGGAGAAGCAATAGGAAATTTACGGCAAAATTTCCGGAGTGCTAGCACGCTTTAGGCGTCTTGCGAAGGTGATAGGGAACCGCACCCGTGAGCATGGAATTATCATTCGAAAGCTTGGAGCTTGAAGATCCTTCCATGGCCGAAAATTGAGGAGCTCAAAATAGCCACTGCCGTGAGCCTTGGAGGAGAAAAGCTTGAAGTTTTGTTGTTCCTCGCATCGCTCAACCGATCATTGTGAGTATTCCACACCTCATTGATGTATTCGCATATTGTTTCATTACTTAAATCGATCCCAGTTAGACCGTATAAACCCAACACTTTCATGTCTGCCTTGTCCATACGGCAGTCACGCTTCCAGTGACCTCGTTTACCACAGTTTAGGCAGACATCTTGGGATATGTCCTTTGTCTTCCCAGAAGATTGTGACGATTTTGCCTTTGCACTTTTCTTCACACCCTTAGAAGCCTTCGGCCAAGCCTTGGCCTTCTGGGATGTCGAAGTAAGATGCGTCTTTCGCTTCTTGCCTTTTTAGAAGCTCTAGCTCTGCCTCATTGAGCATAGCCATAAACTCTCCAAGTGTTTTCTTTTGGTTCATGATGAACCCGCCCCAGCATTCGGGCAGAGAATATAAGATCAAATCTATGGAAGTCTCGACCTCGTAGGTAATGCCCAGCTAACCTAGCTATTCGATGTCAGCAATCATCTCCGACACCTAGTGCTCGACAGATGTACCCTCTGACATACGCGAGCGAAAGAGCTTCTTTTGCAATTCATACTTCTAACATCTAAGGTTAGATCTGTGAAGTTTCTTCAATTTCAACATCATGGTATAAGGATCTAATCCTTAGTTTTGACGATGAAATTAAGGAGTCATTACAGCAAGAATGATGGATTGAGCACTAAAGTTTTCATCACGATGAGTCATCCAAAACTCATGCTCTACTATTTGCTCAACTTCGGGCTTATGTCCAAGAGGTCGTTCTATCAAATAGAGTAGCTTCTCGGCTCTCAGGACTATTCTGAGATTCATTTCCAGTCTGAAAATTATGTCGTTAAAGACATTTTCACCTAGGATTATGTCCCTTAACGCTAATCTTTCAGTCATCTTGATTGCTATAGTCTAACTATCCAAGCAACGATTTTGGGTACACTCAAAATGTAATTGTTACTATAGTCTAACTATATAACCAACTGCAAGTTGAGTAATGTGTTGTACAGTCTAACTGTTCAAAGAAATCAATATTTAATATTAGTCCAACTAATATATTTATAACAACGATAAATAAAATAAAAGAGCGCGTGTTGGCAAATATTTAAACGAATTTGCAAATTTAATATTTAGCTTCCACTAATTTTCGGCGAGCCTCTAACCCTCTGTGGAGTACTCGGGAAACCTAGTTTCCTAGTGGGCTAGGATCCCGTTAATTAACACACAACCTTGACTTTGGCAAACAAGTTGTATGAAACTTAACTAGGTAGATCTCTAAGATCAATTGGATCCCATCCAATTCCTAGATCCAGTAGGTGGACCTTCAAGTCCGAAAGATATATCCAGTATATGTAAATATATCCAATATATTTCCTAACCTTTTTCCTCTAAATCAACTAAGCCTTGGCTTTGGCTCAACATGCTTAATGATTCTAGTTAAGCGTGACCCATTGACTGTGGGAAAGTTTCGTAATCGAAGTCGATGAACTAGAAGTGACCTTGACTTTGGCCAACAAGTCACAACCGCCCAAGACATACGATATGGAACAAAGCTTACGCGGTTCAAACACATCCGCGATGGACAAAGGTCTTGACTTTGGCCAGCAAACCAATGCCAATCTTGGATCTTGAGAGAGAACCACTCAATGGAAGGAAAAACGCTTAATATTTAATGAGGATTTTTCACGTAAATTGGCAACCAATTTATTATCTTTGATTAGGTCTCATCATACACCCTTAAGCATGCATTCTAAAAGCATAATAAGGCGCGAAATAAATTAATAATGATATGCGGATGGATATATAACAAACTTTGTTCCTAGAACAAATCTCTCCATTTCCTCTCTCCCGCTAGCATTATTCTTACTTCTACCCAATTACATATTACTTCTAAAGAAACCTCATTTGCATTGAGGGGAATTGGTGAGAAGAGAAATAAAATGAGAAAAGAGATAACAGGCTGGACACGCAGGTCCAATTTAATAAATTCTAAATTTATTACAACAATTTCCAAAATTGCCCTCACCCTTCTAATATCCATCCGATATACATTAATCATACAATACATACATGTATTCACACAAAACATGTTATTCAATCAATCTAATCCAATTAATTAATCTTTGAATTAATGCCCATCCAATGTTCAAACAACGATTTGATTTGTGCGAGTCCATCTCGTTTAAGAATAAATACTCAAAGTACGTATTTTTGAATTATATCGAACTACAATTTTAAATTGTATCCAATAATAATTCATATTTAATTCCAAATTAAATAATTACACTTTTAAAGGAGCCTTTTAGACTTGGATTCCAAATCCAATCTTTATGGGTCTCAAAGGCCCAATTAGTATCCAACACTATTCAATTAAAGTCCAATCGGCTTTTAATTGATTCTTTAGGCATGGACTTTGGCCATTATGGCTCAAACCCAAGATGCCAAGGCCCAATTAGGAATCACCCTTTGCCATAAAATCAATTTTGGCCCATTAGGCCCAATTTCATATTTGGACTTTATGGAAATGGTTTTAGGCCCAATTGGATCCAACCCAATTGTCCAAAGCCAAACTTGGCCCAACCAAGCCCATTAAACCCAATTACTACAATTAAATTAATACATTATTCTAAATTACATATTAATTCAATTCAAGTGTAATTATCATAATTAATTAATTAATCTAATATTTCCAAAACACTAATTATTTCAATTAATCATGCTCTTTAATTCCAATTCATGTCCAACACAAATTGAAGCAAAATCAATTCTTTCTAACATGCTCAATTCACGACAATCATCATGAAATAACATTCAATTCTGATTTCAATCCAACTAAACCAACAATTAATATTCATTTCATGCAATTAACATATCCAATTGTTAAATTTTCAAAAATCACCATGAATCACCTAGGGCATATATTCGGCCAAGGGGTATATTTTGGAGAAAATTAATCCTATCAATTTTTCACAAAATCAAAGATGCACAAATCCAATTTAACATCATATAAACATAATCCAACAATCAATTTAGGCATTTCATGCTCCAAACACAAAAATCCCAAACTAAAATATATAAACCCTAGAATTCAAATCAAACTTAGGATGGCTCTGATACCATTGTTAGTGTTCCTAGAACATGCCAATGATCTCTAAGAGTGATTCGTGTGTGAATTAATCAAAGGGAGTTGCGGAAAAAACTTACTTTGATCGGTTTTAGACTTTCAAAAATTCCTTTGGATGTAGAAGCTCCAAGCTTTAAATCGTGTTCCAAACTCTTGGGTGAGTTTCCCTATCACCTTGTTTGAATCTTTAAGTGCTAGCTTAATTGAATTTTGCAACAAAATTCAAGAAGAAGAATGAACCAAGTTCACGCCCATGGGAGAGAAAATGAGAGAGATGAGTGAATAGTTAGTCATGCTTCCAAAGTTGACTTGCTTTTATAATTAAAGTTGGTGTGTAGGATTTGGTTTGTGTGTTTTAAAAGCAATCCAAGATTTTCACTCAACCAATTACCAAATTCCATCACTAGTCAAACACATTGATGTAAGTTGGTGGGCCCCACTTTAAATTCCAAATTTAAGTCGGACAATCCAACACACAATTTCGCTTGGGCTCGGGTCCGTTTAATTCCAAATTAAACGAATTTTCCGTTGTGACGTAATTAAATCGAATTTAATTAAATAATTATGCCTTGCAAAATTATTATTAAAGTCGCTTACGAATTATTTCTAAATTAATTCGTTCGCTTTAATTAAAATATAATTTTAATTATGCGTTGAAATCTAATTTCAATTAATATTTTTAATATATTATTTTAGCCCAATTAATTAAATAGTAAAATCTAATTTCACTATTAAATTCATTTTGCCGATTAATTCCAAATTAATCGCGTTATCTCTTCTCGACGAATTTAATCCCAGATAAATTCTCGACGTAAATAATCACAGATTAATTTTTTCTCTGATAATTAATTCCCAGATTAATTATTACCATAATTAATCCCAGATTAATTTTTGTTCGAGTAAAATCCAATCGGTGAATCTTTGGGAAGCCACCCAAGAGATCCCTGGATATGTTGGCAGTAAATACGGTCATCGGACCGTCTGAACACGTGCATACCCGGTACCACATTCTTACCGATTTACAAGACATGGTTGGCTTCTAGCAAAGCACCGTGCCTACCCAATTCTCCAGAAATATTCTTTAAAGGAATATATAATCTTTATCAAGCGTAGTATACAATGTATTTCGTATTACGATCCAGTATCGGATGTCACATGCTAGGCCTGGGGTTGAAATTGTGTCTGCCCCGTACGAAGTATATTTCGGATCATTGGCAACTAGTCTCTATAATCGGATAATCATGACCTAGTCATATTATCCCGATGACTGCAGTACTTAAGAGTACCAGTTCTGTATCCCTGCGTGATAATCATCTCCATATGACTGAAGTGATACTTCCATCTTGACCTCACACCCAATACATTACGATTCTCAGTATACCCAGAAGAGGCGTACACATAACCTGTTAAAGCCCCGGACGACCAAAACCAAAGTATACTGATTGTCGCAAGTATTAGAAATGCAAGTTTCAGTTTAAGACCAAATACACCTACCCTGATTCGGATTCCCATAGACACATAGTCATACTACCAATGAGATTCCGATGGGTCTATCCAGAGCAAAGCTATTTCCGTACCATCGGTAAATAGAACCTCCTATCACACTTACATAAGTATCCAATACTTAAATATATGAGAACTATGTCGTTAAGCTTCCATAACGCGCACAAGTATGATACTAGCCTATGCCGTATTATCGATGTATAGTCTCGATAATAATATGACTAGAGATATTTAATGATTAAACCTTTTGTGGATTAATACTGTCTCATATCTTATTAATCTGGTACTAATCATATGGAATTTTATCATTTATATATCTGGGAAATCCAATTACAAATGACAAAAGAGCATTTTCCTTTGTCACATCGTTAATTTTGTACAAGAACACCATGTCATTTACAAAATAGCGATGCTATGGGTCATAATTGTCCAACAGATTCAACATGGATTCGTCTAAAAGGGGACTGTTTCTATTGTCACATGGCGTCTCTCTATTTAAGGACATGTGTCCTAAAACTCAAGATGAGAGAGACAACATGAGTCGGATCCCGTTCGCTTCAGCAGTCGGATTGATCATGTATGTCATGATATATATGAGACCTGATGTCTCGTATGCTTTGAGCATGTGTAGTCACTATCAGACCGATCCAGGTGATGGTCACTGGGTTGCGGTTAAGAACATCCTTAAGTATATTTGACGAACTAAGGATGCTTTCTTAATCTATGGAGATGGAGAACTTGAGGTAACTGGGTTTACCGATGTAAGTTTCCAAACCGATAAAGACGACTGTAAGTCACAATCCGGGTACATATTTTGTTTGAAGAACGGAATAGTGAGCTGGAAATCTTCCAAGCAAGAGACTGTTGCCGATTCAACAACAGAAGCGGAATATATTGCTGCAGTTGAGGCATCAAAAGAGGCAGTTTGGATCCGTAAATTTCTAATTGGATTAGGAGTAGTTCCGTTAGCAGGTGAGCCCGTTCCTTTGTATTGTGACAATAACAGGGCTATAGCGTAGGCTAAGAAACCGCGGTCTCATCAACGATCCAAGCATGTACTTCGACGTTTCCATATGATTCGTGAGATCATACATCGTGGCGATGTGAAGATCGAGAAGGTCACATCAGATGACAACATTGGAGATCCGCTAACGAAGGCTATTTCTCAGCAAAAGTTTGAGCGACATGTACATAGTTCATGTGTTAGATACTTGAGTGATTGGCTATAGGCCAAGTGTGAGATTGTTGGACAATTATGACCCATAGCATCACCATTTGTAAAAGACATTGTGGTTTTTATACAAATTAACTATGTGATAAAGGAAATTGCTATTTTATCATTTTGTAATTAGATTACTTGAATACATAAATGATAAAAGTCCTTATGATTAGTTCCAGATTAATAAGATATGAGACAATATCAATCCATGTAAGCTTTAATCATTAAAAATCCCTAGTCGTAGTATTATCGAGACTGGACATCGATAATGCGGAATAGACTAGTATTGCACTTGTGCGCGTTATGGAAGCGTAACGGCATAGTTCTCATATATTTGGGTATTGGATACTAATGCAAGTGTAATATGAGGTTCTTTTTGCCGATGGTACGGAAACACCTTCGATCTGGATAGACCCCTCGGAATCCCATTGGTAGTATGACTATGTGTCTATGGGAATCCGAATTAGGGTAGGTGTATTTGTTCTTAACCTGAGACTTGCATCGCTAATACTTGCGACATTCAGTACGCTTTGGTTTTGGTCGTCCGGGACTTTAACAGGTTCTGTGTATGCCTCTTCTGGATTTTTTTAGAATCGTAGTGTATTGGGTGTGATGTCAAGATGGAAGTGTCACTTCAGTCATATGGAGATGATGATCACGTATGATACAGAATTGGTACTCTAATATGTTGCAACTATCGAGATAATATGACAAGGTCATGATTATCCGATTAAAGAGACTAGTTGCTAGTGATCCGATATATGGTTCGTACAGGGCAGACACAGTTCCTGCCCCAGGCCTAGCATGTGACATCCGATACTGGATTGTAATACGCAATACTTAGTATACTACGCTTGATAAAGATTATGTATTCCTTAAAAGAATATTTCTGGATAATTGGGTAGGCACAGTGCTTTGCTAGAAGCCAACCATGTCTTGTAAATCGGTAAGAACGTGGTACAGGGTACGCACGTGTTTGGATAGTCCGACGACCGGATTTACTGCCAACATATCCAGGAATCTCATGGATCGATTCCCAAAGATTCACCGATGACATTTGATTCGAATAGAATTAATTTGGGATTAATTATGAGAGAGAGAAAATCAATCTAGGATTAATTGGGGCAAGAATTTATCTGGGATAAAATTCATATAGTAGAGAGAGAACGATTAATTTGGAATTAATCGATTAAATAATATATTTGATATATTAATTGAAATTAGATTTCAATACGGAATTAAAATTGGATTTTAATTCGGGCAAACGAATTAATTTAGAATTAATTCGTAAGCGACTTTAATAATAATTTTGCATGGCATAATTATTTAATTAAATTGGATTTAATTATGTCGCAACGGCAAATTCGTTAATTCGGAATTAAATGAACCCGGGCCTGAGCGAAGTTGCATGTTGGATTGTTCGACTTAAATTCGAAATTTACAAGTGGTGGGACCCACTTGACTTACATCAACTAGTTTGACTAGTGATGGAAGTTGTTAAGGTTGAGTGAAAGAATTAGATTGCTTCTTCAACACACTAACCAATCTCAACACACTTTGTTTATTTTAATCATTTGGAATGACATATACCAAAATTGGGTTTGGTAAATGATTATTGGATTTTGAAATCAAATACAACAAAAACAAATTGCTCTCTCTCTCTCCCTCACACAAAAGCCGTGAGCTTCCTTTCTCCATATAGAATTTTTGTTGCAAATTTTCTTCAAGCTAGCACTTTCAAGGAGTCATTCAAGGTGTTAGGGAAACTAATCCCTTGAGTTTGGAACACAGAGAAAGACTTGGAGCTCTTCTCAAACATACAAAAGTTTGAACTTCATACATCCATCAAATCCGTTCAATGTAAGTCTTCCACAACTTCTTTGAATATTCACACACCGAATCATGATTAGAGATCATTGGCATGTTCTAGGAACACTAACACCGCCTTTTATGGTCGGTTGGAATTAATTAAGCATGACTTACTCAGGATACCGCCTATATGGTCGGTTGGTAATATAATGCAAATTTATTTATTATAATAAGGGAGATTTCTAGATTTGAAATAGTAAAGGTGGATCCCTTAACCCCAACATTTTATTTTTATTATAGGGAAGTGATGAAATATAATATTCACGAGTTTAATAATTGATTTTCTTTATATTATGGGTAATACTTTGGCTTGTTTATTGAATCTTAAGCTTAATGCTTCTTTTTGCTTAATCACCAATAAGATTTATGTGGTAAACTTAAAATGAACTTGGAAAAGAGATTTTAGGTTTCAGCCTTAGATTCAATAGCTCACGATCTCACCTTAGGGTAGATATCCCTAAAGTAGATTTCCTTCCAGGATAGACATATACCTGTCGGGCGGGGTAGCCACAATTGGAACTTGATCTTATTAAATTCAGAGTTTCTTGGTTAACATAGACATCTAGTTAATTGGGTTACTTTGGGTGTTTGCATCTGACCATCGACAGAGGCTTTTGCATATCTTCGTGTTTCAGGTTAACAAACGAATTTCTTACACGTGTATAAGAGAATCATTTCATCATTAGAATAATATTGTGTGGAATCACAACCCTAGATATTTGATTTCTTTATTATTAATTTCCTTTTTTTATAATTTTATTTATTTATTTAGCAAATCCATATTCAACCAATCAATCAAGCAATCATTCCCTTCTCATCTAAATTAGATACTTGTAAACATTTAGTATCAATAATTAATAACAATAAAAGAAATTAAGTCCTTGTGGGATCGATATTTTTATACTACTTGAACGATACGTGCGCTTGCGTAACGTGTGTGATTTCAAGGATCAGGCGTACCAAGGTTAAACTTGTCAATGATAAATTCAAGATACTTGCGTAACCCTGACAGCTTTGGCACGTTCAGGATTCCGCTTTCACTTGAATTCACCTTATATCATAATATATCAGGTAGAGATAAATTCCTACCGGCCATATCCTCACAGTTTTGGCACGTTCTCGGATATAGTCGTAGACAATTTATCGATAAGTGGTATTGACAAGACGGACCAAGTAATATGCATCAAATACATATTAAATAAAAACCTTATTTTTCAAATAGGTATTTTTCCGCGAAAGATGCTTTTACTTTATTTAATCAAATTAAATAAACATATGCATGCATAAAGTAAAGATTAAATTAAACATTGAATTTAAATGCATAATCATATCAGGTGTCTAGAATCAGACTCGCTCTGATACCATTATGTTGGGGTTTTATAGGGAATATCCGGTAACGCAGCGGAACACGGTAAATCAAAATTTTCCGATTTCAATAATTTCTTTTAGATCAATTAAATAAACTTATTTATTTAATTATCCAATATTTAAAACTGAAATTTAACTCAAGAAATCCTATTTCTTGAAAATTATCGTTTGACCTCTAAACTTTGTGTTTTGTTCATTTTAGTCCTCAAATTATCAAATACAATTTTGGATGATTCCAAATCAGTTCTAAAATGATTTCCAACATGTCCAACACATCAAATACAAATTGCAACAAAATCTCCAATTCTCTTATAATTGCCGAACAGCCCCAAAATTTCCAGGATTTGTAATTTGGTCCATTTTTGTTCAAAACAAGTCAAGATCAAATCCAATCAATCCCAAATTTAATAAACATTATATGCACATCATACTATATCACATATATGAAAAGCCCCAAATTTAGAAAGGGTTACGAGAACTAATTTTACAAATTGTCAAAATGACCAAATTTCACCAAATTAATAAAATCCAACACTTTAATTCAATCGTTACTACACCAAAAAATTCTCACTACCATGAAACAACTTAAGAACAATTCTAGGTCATCAATGAGTGGCTTAGCAACTCTAGAATGGCAACATGATTATCAAATAATCAAAAGTGAGCTTTTGAAATAATTTCAAGCTTACTTTATTCATCAAACTTGCAAGCATCTTTCAAACAAGTTCCAACCATTTAATTATCAACTTAAAGAGTAGATACAACATCCTAGAAACACATGTTGAAGCTAAGCATGATAGAAACAATTTCGTAGTTGAAAATTTTAATAAAAAACTTACAAAATACAAGTATTTTCAAGCTTTTTCTTCTTGTTCTTCAACTTTGCTCTCAACTTTCTTTGTAATGTTTGTGGTAACTTGTTGTTATTATTTTACAAATGAAAAAACAAAACCCTTTTGTTAATTCCCATTTGGCGGAAACTTTGAAGAAAAATATCATTATATTTTAATTTTTGTTTCAAAACATTAAATGGTAAAAATGCTTTTAGTTTACATGTTTCAAATGATAATCTTTATCATAAAGTAAACCTAACAAGTGAACCAATCAACTCATGCCATTTCCTAATCATAATCATAACAAAAGATATATATTTTTAATTAATTTAATTATTTAACAATTAAATAATTAAATACAAATATCTTAAATATATGTATTATACTTACATTAAATATCTCAAATACATATATTAATTATATATGTCAAATATCATAATTTGACAATATATTAATGTGTATTTAATAAAATCAAATATTAAATACAAATACACATTAATTAAGAAAATGACCATTATGTCCATTTGCATATATTTTCCGTTTAACTGTTAAATAATTTATAAATAATCAGTATTATTCATAAAGTTTCCCTAGTGCTCTACGAGTATATTTCATTAGTGAGACTTTATAGGTTCAGGCATATCTGTCACGAAATCTAATTTTGTGTCCATAATCTACCCACCCGTAAATTATGATGAACACGGATAAATTCTCTGAACTATACAAGTTGAGGTCATTACATACGTATAATCCCTCCATCACAGGTATCCAGATTATTCCAGAGATATAGATATAAACGTCAAATCTCTATAGATATAATCACGTCGACGTTTCCGTTAGCAATCCCTTAATAACACTTAGAACTAATTTCTACAGTGTACCACGGGCCCATGCATTTAACAGATTTCTAATTCCATATTAAATAATTATGCTCTGTACACAAAATTGACATATCCTTTCTCGATATACACAGGATATCCTCAGCATCAGTCCATACCCAACGAACATGCGGAGGTCTGATCTAAATAGATCAGTGACGTGATTGTCATATAAGTATGGAGGATAACTCATATATCCACAGTGGTATCTCAAGTCAAAGAATCACTATGCTCACTCAACCCGAGAAGATTCTTATTGACGTTGGTGTACCATCCATTAAGAATCTTTGGTGAGTCTTTCAGTGTTTATTTGCTATAAACACCTACACTTCTATACGAGTCTCCAAGACTCATGGTTCATTGAGAAACCATCGGAATCCAAGATTCCAATATACGACATGTATCGGTCTCAACGGGTTTACTCTACTGACCAAGTAGTGTAAACCTTGACCAGGAACTGTCTAAGAATGACAACGTCATGATACAACTCAATGTCAGTTGCGACGCTTTTGCAACAGTGTAATAACTAATCATTCTAAGGTCTGTTATGTCTTTACCATATAAAAGAGGATGTTATATAATAGAAACTTTATTTTATTCATAATAAAATATTACATTAGTATTTACAGGGAAATACATAATAAAATTGGCGCTCAGAGCACCAACCCTAACAACTATGGCACATGAGGTTGGGTTATATAGGCGTGAAACGCCTAACCCAGTTGGTTAGGAATGGTTTGATACATGATCTCACCATTGAACCTTATCCAACTTGTGAATTTTGCATTCGGGGTAAAATGACCAAAGCCCCATTTTCAGGTGTAGGACACCGTGCCGTTGACCTATTGGAACTCATACATTCTAATGTATGTGGTCCCATGAGTCAAACTGCTCACAGTTGTTTTTCTTACTTCGTTACTTTTACCGATGATGTGTCGCGGTACGGTTTTGTTTACTTGATGAATTATAAATCGAAAACCTTTGAAAAGTCTGAAATGAAGTAGAAAAGCAGACCGGTCAATATATTAAATGCTTTTGATCTAATCGAGGTGGTGAATATATGAGTGGGGAGTTCACTCATTATTTAAAAGAGAATGGGATTCTATTTCAATATACTCCTCTGGGTACTCCACAACACAGTGAAGTGTCAGATAGGAGAAATCAAACATTATTGGATATTATCCGTTCGATGTTGAGTTATAAATATTTTCTATATTACTTATGAGGTTATGCTCTTTTAACTACCACTCATCTTCTAAATAAGATTCCTTCCAAATCTGTTCCTACGACTCCGTTTGAGATATGGACTGGTAGGAAACCGAATCTTAGTTATGTTAAGATTTGGGGCTGTCCTACATACGTCAGGATGGCTCAGAAAAATAAGCTTTTTCCTCGAGGGAAAAAGTTTAGGTTTGTTGGATATCCTTCAAATACGAAAGGATATTTGTTCTATGATACCGATCATCGAAATGTGTTAGTAGCTCGCTTCGTAAAATTTCTAGAGATAGAATTTCTATCTGAAGATGGTGATCATAGATAGGTTGAACTTGATGAAGTACAACCCGAGACCAATAAACCAGCGGAGGAACCTGAAGTTCAAGAAGATGAAGAACCTTCAACACAAACACTTCGTAGGTCGCGAAGGGTATCTAGACCTCCTGAATACTTGTATTTGATACAAGAAAAGAGTATCTCGATGTTCTCTTAGTTGAAGAGACTGACCCTTTTTACCTATAGAGAATCGATATTGGACATCGACTCCGTGAAGTGGCAAGAAGCCATGAAATACGAGTTAGACTCAATGCTTGAGAATCAAGTTTGGAACTTGGTTCTGCTTCCTGAAGGAATTGTTCCTATCGGTTGTAAATGGATTTATAAAAGGAAGCGCGGGCCTGAAGGAAAAGTTGAAACCTTTAAGGCTCGACTGGTAGCTAAAGGTTACTCGCAGTGACCTAGTGTCGACTAAGATGAAACTTTTTCGCCAGTTGCAATCCTAAAGTCTATAAGGATTTTTTTGTCTATTGCCGCTTACCATGATTACGAGATTTGGCAAATGCATGTCAAAATCGCTTTTCGGAAGAATCCTGTGTGTATAAGAAGGTTAATGGGAGTATAGTGGTATTTTTAATTCTCTATGTTGATGACATCCTTATCATTGGGAATGATATTGGGATTATGCAAGGCGTCAAAGCTTACCTCTCTAAGAATTTCTCCATGAAGGACCTGGGTGAAGCTCCTTATGTCTTAGACATAAAACTCTATAGAGATAGAGAAATGAAGCTTATTGGGTTATCCCAATCAACGTACATAGATAAGATAATAGAACGGTATAATTTTGGTAACTATAACCACAAATACCGTTCAGACATGGCTTACATCTTTCAAAATAAATGTGTCCACAAAGAGAAGATGAGAAGATTAGAATGTCTAATCAGCCTTATGCTTTGTGTTTGGGCAGCATCATGTATGCCATGTTATGTACTAGGCCTGATATCAACTCTCAATTAGTGTGACCAGCAGGTATCAATCCAATCCAGGAAATGACCATTGGATGACCATTAAACATAGCCTCAAGTATCTTAAAGTTACTAAGGATAAGTTGGTTATATATGGAAGAAATGAACTGCAAGTTAATAGGTATACAGATTCCGATTTCTAATCGGATCCTAATGATAGAAAGTCTACATCAGGATTCGTGTTTACCCTTAACGGAGGTGCAGTTTTTTGAAAGAGTTCCAATAAGGGGTCAACGACTTTTTCCACCACAGAGGCGGAATATATTGTGGCTTCTGAAGCTGTAAAGGAAGTTGTATGGGTTAGGAACTTTATCATAGAATTGAAAGTAGTCCCAAGTATCGAGAATCCAATTCTGTTATACTGTGATAATACTGAAGTCATTGAACAAGCAAATGAACCAATGGCGCATCAGAAGTCGAACCATCTGGAACGAAAGTACCACATCATTCGAGAGATTGTGTAGCAAAGGAGAGATTGTCCTGTGCAAGGTACCGAGTGAAGATAATATATTATTTGATAAACATGTGGTGTCGATAAATATTAGATACAATTGATATTAACACTAGAGCAAGTATGATAATTTATTAGGGTTGGTGCTCAGAGCGCCAATTTTCTTATGTATTTCTCTGTAAATACTTATGTAACATTTTATTATCAATAAAATAAATAATTTCAATTATATAACATCTCTTTTATAGCGGATAAACACTGAACGACTCATAAAAGGTTCTTAATGGATGGTACACCAACGTCAATAAGAATATTCTCAGGTTGAGTGAGCACAATGATTCTTTGACTTGAGATACCATTGTGGATATATGAGTTATCCTCCACGCTTAGATGGCAGTCACGTCACCAATCTATTAAGATCAGACTCCGTCTATTCGTTGGGTGAGGACTGATGCTCAGGATATCCTGTGTGTGTCAAGAACGGATCCGTCAATTATGTGTACAGAGCATAGGTATTCAATATGGAATTAGCAATCTGTTAAATCCCTGGGCCCATGGTACATTGTAGAAATTAGTTCTAAGTATTACTAAGAGATTTCTAATAGAAACATCGACGTGATTATATCTATAGAGATTTGACCTTTATATCTATATCTCTTGAATAATCTGGATACCTGTGACAGAGGGATTATACTATGCTATAACCTCGACCTGTATGGTTCAGATAGTTTATATGTGTTCGTCATAATTTACAGGTGGGTAGATTATAGACACGAAATTGGATTTCATCATGGATATGCCTGAACCTATTGAGTCTCACTAATGAAATATACTCGTAGAGCACTAGGGTAACTTTTATGAATAATATTGATTATTTATAGGTCGTTTAACTGTTAAACGAAAAATACATGCAAAAGGACCTAATGGTCATTTCCTAATTAATGTGTATTTGTATTTAATATTTGATTTTATTAAATACACATTAATTAAATGTCAAATTGTGACTTTTGACATATATCATTAATATATGTATTTTGATTATTTAATGTAAATATAATACATATATTTAATATATTTGTAGTTAATTATTTAATTATTTAAATGTTAAATGGTTAAATTAATTAAATAATAAATATCTTATGTCATGATTAATATTTATAAATGGCCTTAGATGATTTGAAATACTTTGTTAATTCATTAAATGGTTTAATGATCATATACCAAAAGTCAAGTATATCATTTACCATTTATGAAATGAAACAAAAATATCTAGATATTTATTTGTTTCTTCCAAAAATTCGGCCAAGGCTAAATGGGGAAATATAAATTATTTTGTTTCATTTTTCATTCATTAGGTTAAGCCACCAAATATTACAAAAGAAAAGTTTGAGAGAAAGTTGAAGAACAAAAAGGAAAAGCTTGATCAAAACTTGGATTTTGTAAGTTTTTCTTAAACCTTTTCAACTAGAAAATTGTTTCTGTGTTTCTAGGCTTCAACATGTGTTACTTAGAATTTTCTCTACTCTTTTATTATGTAATTAAATGGTTGGGAACTTGTTTGAAAGATGATTGTATGTATTATTAATAAACAAAGCTTGAAATGAGTTCATTAGCTATCTTTTGATTATTTGATAATAAAGTTGCCATTCTAGAGTTTTTAGGCCACTCATTGATGACGTAGAATTGTTCTTGTGTTATTTCAAAGTGGTGAAACTTGTTTGGGGTTGTGAAAATTGAATTAAAGTGTTGAATTTATTTAATTTGGTGTAATTTGTTCAAATGAAGAATTTATAAAAATTATGGTTCTTAACCCTTTCCAAATTTGGGGTTTTTCATATATGTGTTGAGTAATGATGTATTTATGATGTATATTAAATTTGGGATTGATTGGATTTGATCTTGACTTGTTTTGAACAAGATTGGACTAAATTGCAAAAATTGGAATCCTTAAGCGGCATTCGGCAACTTTGGCATTTAGTGGGTTTTGTGTTGCAATTTGTGTTTTCATGTATTGGACATGTTAAATACATCTTGGTAATAATTTGGAATCACTTAAAATTGTATTTGACAATTTGAGGACCAAAATGAACAAAATATAAAATATTGGGGCAATTCGGTAATTAAGAAGAAATTTGATTTATTCGGTGAAAATTTCAAATTTTAAATATTGAGTAAGTAAAATAAATAAGTTTATTTTAGTTGTCCGAGAAAAAAATTTTGAAATCGGAAAATTTTGATTTTCCGCGTTCCACCTCGTTACCCGGTAATACCCCGCTAAAACCCCAATAATAAAACAAATTGGACTAAGATTAACCCAAGTCTAGGCCTAACTAAAATTCTATATTTTATCCCAAGTCCCCCATTTCTAGAGAAATCTAAAAATTTTAAGAATTTCCTTTAATTAACTTAAGTCATTTAAAAGTTCGTGACTTCAAGAAGAAAAGAAGAAGAAGAATTCTACTTTTTCCTAACTAATTTCCAAGAATAACCTAGAGTTATCCACCACAAATCAAACCTAGGAAGGAGAAAAATGAGCATGGAGACTTTATTGGTGAAGAAGAATTGAATTTGACGTGTAATATCCCCAATGCGGGAGATGTCACCGGCAGGGGATAACAGTACTAACCCCATCAGCCTCTGACTAACTACCATAATAAATATTGTACACTTTCTTTATTTGACTATACTTTGTATGGGACCGTAACCCAACTAGGAAACAAACTTAATATTAACTATTATACTTGGTATCAACTTGTTTATACAATGACTACACATCAAAAACTGATACAAGACTCATACATGACTATGACTAATGCTTGACTATGACTGGACTTTCACTCAATCTCTGACTCGTTCTGGTGGACTCCATACCTAGTGACTGCATCAGTATCCGTCCTCCCGAGCTCATCCTCCAAGAAAACCTGCAAACATAGAAAACTGGGAGTGGGGTGTTAGATCGCTTTTTTGATCTACGTGAGTGGACTAGAAACGAAAAGCTGTTATAAAAACATTTGGTTCTAAAACTGAAAACTCATGAAATAGTTTTATAAAAAACTGGTTTCTGTCTTAAAACTATGAGCTTCTTTCTAAAAATCTCTTATAAAACTGCTATTTCTGGAAACTTTCTTTCCTAAAAGCTCTTTTGAAAACTGTAATTGAAAACTGAAAACCTTTTTCTGAAATCAGTATCTCTGTCTGAAAAATGACGCATGAGGGCATTACGTATCGCCTTCTCTCCATGCGCCTAACTATAGCCAGCAATGCAAATCCATGACTTTTGGGCATTACATATCGCCGTCACCCAAAGCATGCCACTACTGTCTCTGAAACTGGTGGTCTTGGGGCGTTACGTATCGCCGTCCCCCAAGCCACAAACTAGATCTGGGGTGTGGATCTATGCTATCACCCAAGCTCTGAACTAGAGTCCAGGTAAACGAACCTATGCCGTCATCCTGGCTCTGAACTAGGATCTAGGGGCATTACATATCGCCGTCCCCCTAGTGCTCTACATGTGTACTTGTCTCTGTCCGTCAATTCCATACCGTCTCAAGTTACATACTGGGGTGAGTTTTTACCTCATGCCCTGAAAAAAAAATAAAAACTCATACTTTGAATTTCAAAACTATACAAAACATTTTCTGGAAAACAGTTTCTTTCTCAAATATAGCTTTGTATGAAATAGCTGTAAATAAATCTTCTAACGCCCTAAAGCGTGGAAGTATAAGTCTGAAACAACAATAATAAAAGTCAGTTTAAAGGAAAAGTGTCCACTCACTATTTTAAGAATCTGGCTGGAGCTATTTCGCTTCGTCAAAAGGGATTGCAACCCCTGCAATGGTCTGTAAATGGTAATTTGGTTAGATTATAAATTACGAGGTGAGTTTCGGAACTAGGTTAAACTTCTTAATTCAAGTACGTGATGTATGTATGTGAACTGATACGAGACCTTAAGGGTGGTCTCTAATACACTAGGGTAGAGCTGGGATGGTTTAAAAATAATTTAGAAAAATTCTGGTCTTCGCGTCGCATATCCTAAAGAAAATTCTATTTTTTTGGTCGTCGCGTCGCGACTCAAGCCTCAAGCGCGTCGTGACACGCTAACACTGGATTCTTATACTTTTCTACCTCACCGACGTCGCGACAAAAACTGTGCGTCGTGATGCGTTGGTGTTTTCCAGGGGCAGAATTTGCTTCACCGTGACCAGCCCCCAAAATCCAATCCCACACAATCTCAATCAAAAACTACATCTACAACACATCCACAAGCAATTATAACATCTAATTTATCATTATAACATACTTCTAACATCCAAACACACTCAATTCCAATCATCCTTACTAAATCAACAACTTAAATAACAAATCTAAAATTACCCAAACACCCATTTCTTCAAAACAAATCATCCAAACTTCATTATTATCAAACCATTAGCACACTACCATCATCCAACTACCAAAATACAAATCATTAAAATTTGGGTTAAGTTTTCTTACCTCACCTTTGTTGGATCTCCATCATCCTCCATGGTTACTCATATCTTCCTCCTTCTTCTTCTTCTTATCCATTTGTCTTTCGTCTTCTTCTTTTTCTTTCTTCTTTTTCTTTCTTTTCTCACGGCTTCTTCTTTCTCTTTTTTTCCAAATTTTCAGGATGAGTGAATAGTGATCCCTTTTATATAGTGGGGGGGGGGGGGGGGGGGGGGGGGGGGGGGGGTTTGAATGATATTTGGAAGTATGGAGAAAAGTGTAGAAAAGTCTAGAAAATTTGAGATTTCTCTTTTTAACCTTGAAATCACTATTCACCCGAATTTTAACTTACGTTTTTGATCAGCTTATAGTCTGAATTTTGGAAAATGTTAAACATGGAAGTTGTAGGTATCGGTCTCATATTTCCGACGATATAAAATTCATAAAAATAAGAGTTCGTATGAAAACGTTATGCCCCAAATACCACGGGCTATTTATAGGGGAACATTGTACAATCTCGTCCTGTGACTTCGAAAAATTTACTGACTGTTCCCAAAGTCATACCATGCGTATATTTGGATCTCAACATAATTTATTTTATGTGGCTTTATCCTGTACGTAACAGTACCACTGTATGCTGTAGTAAAACTACTGGTCGTTATAAATTATCCCCCCTTAAATAGGATTCGTCCTCGAATCCTTTTTAAACTTGGGATCTCACCACAGACCACCTGATACACGGTCTATCTATAGATCATCAGTCTTAACTGGCTTTATACTCGAAACCATCTTGTTTAACTTACTAGAATTCTTATTTCTTTGTAAACTAACTCATGCTCGCTTGAGTTTTTCCTTTGACTTGGTTTCTGCTTCATACCTTGTACTTCTAAATTTTTTAATCGAGGAGGGGGCTCTTCATCCTGTTCCTATAACTTCTGCTGATTACTTTACACTACAGCCATGCTGAAATCCTTAGCAAGTAGCCTCATTCCTAAATCTTTCATTATACTATGTTTATTCTAGTCCATTACAGCATGAGCTAACAGTTCTAAATGACACTAGATTTGTAGTTTACGTCCATTCCTTATATTTCTTGACTTTCCATAAGAAGGTATATTCTAAGAGTCTCTTTACTAAGAATTCAATGCTTCTTTACATATTCTGCATAACTATTGGATAAAGCTTGTCCAAATTTACTTATTGATCTTTTATCTCTGTAGGTATTTGCGCTTCCTGTAACTGAGCTATTTTACTTTGGCTTTGACTTTGGAAGGTACATACGTACATGTGTCTATACTAGGCTGCTTACTGGTTTCTCTCTATAACTTCTTGTCTCTTCTTATCTATATAACTTAGAACTTTATAATGCAGGATCTGACTCCTTATGTACCTTTATCCTCTATTATTATCCACTTAATGGGTTGTACTAAGAAAATTGGATCTGATAGTTTTGCTCGAAGCTGAACTGTATGTACATTTCTACTTAAACTGTGCTCTTCCTATAGATGGGGATGTTGGCTATTCAGTTCTGACTATAGTTCATTCTTTTCTTTATTCTCTTATTTTCACTGCTATTGCAAGTCTGGTTTCAATACTCCTCACTTACCTGTTCTCCAAAGTCTAGTGCTATCAAGGGTCATTACTCAAATATACGTACATATGTCATACCTTAAAGATTCACTCCATATGCTAGTTGCAACTCTGCAGCAACTATTCTCATTGATTCCGTACTATTATGCACATCTACCAAACCACCCATATCCGTGGCTTAGGTCGTCCCAAATCCGTAGTGGTTTGGTCAACAAAATCTGGGGCTGGATACTTAATGTGCTTTATGTGAACTAACATTTAAGGGATCTTTGGTTGCATTTCGATTCTACGAAACCTTGTAGTTATACACTTCATCTTTACTTACTAGGCATTCTCCTACTATCGTTGCTGCACCTCTACAGCTTTGCTTCTAACCTTTTTCCCTAGCACTCTTCTCATCTTCTGTTTTTTTTTATGCTACGCTAAGAACTTTTGTGGTCTATATCTCTGTTTTCTTTTATGAGAAATATCCTCTTTCTTTACGTACTCACCATTCATCAAACCTTAGTTCCTTAAAATCCCAGTCGTTACTTGACTACTACTTTATTTCTGTACTGCTCCATCTTATCAATTTCTTCCTTAACTCTTTTACTCAGAACCATCTCTTACTTTATTTCGTTCTTAATATGTAGTCTTATGCTTCTAATCTTCCTTTACTATACTTTTACTTATTTATGAGAATATTCTGAAGTAACTTTGAATATTTGTTTCTTCGATTATTGTCTATCGAGGGTTGGGAGGGTGGGACCTTGTTCTGTAACCTTTCTAGTTATGGTGATCTAATTGCACTTATGGCTACATTATAAGCCTAGAACTCTTAGGCATATATGTTTGGTAACACTTCCTACACTATGGTACTATTGCTAAAACTGTCTGGTTGTCTCTTCCGCTTTACTTTTGATTATATTCAACTATCGAACTCACTGCCTCTTTTGAAAAGTTCTTCTAAAATCGTGCTTCCTAAGAACTTCCTCATACTGCCTCTGTACTCTTTCTTATCTTATCTCTGTTGTTTAGTCTTCTAAGGTCTTTATTTTCTCTTTCAAAGTGTTGGTATATTCTCTAGTTATTTCTCCTTAATAAGCTTATCATGCTGCGTAAGTTTCTTTCTTATCTCAATTACTTGAACTTCTTACATCTCTAATCTCGTGAAAATTTTCTTTCAACCTCTAATATCTAGGATATCCTTAAATAAGTCTCCAGTTCAGATATTGCTTTTTACCTAGTCTTTTCCTTCTCATATTAGTTCCTTGAATTCCTTATATCTTTATTTCCCTGGAAACTCCATCATCTTTGATCGCTTAAGGCATCTCTTATTAGTTCTTGGATTCAGGTACTATTCTTTATTTAATTTCTCCTTCTTATTACCATGGGCTTCTTTATAAGTTACTCACTTTAATCCTAAGAGTCATTCTCCTTAATTTCTTTATATTTATAAGTCCTTACCTTTTTAAAGGCTCTTTTATTTAATGATCGTCTCTAGACTTAACTCAACTTATTGTAACTCCAAACTATTCTGGCTCATGTTGCTTGTCTATGTCTTTTTGAACTCATCGATTTGGTTGTCTAGCTATCTCGTAATCTACCTAACCTATCAATTGCTCTTCTTTATTATATTCCTCCTCTTGCCAGATTCCAAGTTGCGCATATTCCTTCCATAAGGATCCTCAATTACACACTTCTACTTACACTTAAGCTTGGTAACGCTCTAGTTAGGTGTTTACACGCTTTCTGGAATTGAGGTTTCTGGAAGGGAGGATCGTCATTGGTTCCGTGGGGACCTGGTCAACTACTCCATGTTTTATGATTCATTACTCTTTATTGATTTCTCTGAAGTCTTTACTTACCTTACTGTCTCCAGACTTCTTTTCTTATTTTACTGTACGTGTTGAATCTTCTTGCCACTTCTGTTTCCTTTTTGCTGTCTCCATATCCTATTCCTTGGCTCTACGTCATACTACTGAGGCTAGTGGTGGTTCACTCTTCTGGCTATTTCTTAAATCTCTGTTCTTTGCTCTTGCCACCAATCACCACCATGGCGCTTTGTTCTATGGTCCATACTATTACTTTCATCACTTCTAAATATCCCCAACCTCACGGGTGTAAGACACAGAAATCGGCGATGTTGTACCAGGCTTGCGGCCCGATCGGTAGTACGGAGTAGCCCGCAGGGGACTAAACCGGAGAAATAAAATGGAGTCGCCACCCAGTGTGAACTGGGAAGTGATTTAAGGCCGCACTCACCCCTCGCAAGGGAAGACCTCAAACCGTTGGGTTCAGAATGGTCCCTTACTTATGCCACTTGTAATGAATGGATTTGTGCAATAATATAAACGAGTCTACGCAACATATATACACAAGAATAACCTATATCTAAATTGGCATACCACTTATATCTAAGTTTGCATGCATAAAAGTAAGTGAAATAAAGGCAAGCACACAATCTCATGAACACATTAAACAGATAAATGCGGAAATATAAATAGATGATAATTGTCTAAGCATAAATGATGAAATGATATGATTAATCATGTAGTGCAACAGAATTGATCAAAGAAGCAAACATGCATGAAATGTGACGAAAAGAAGCCTGTGCATTATATGTGCGTTCGTGTAGCGTTTGAAAATGCATTCGAACGGAAAACAGAATGTTCGTGTTCGTATAGCGTTCGGAAATGTGTTCGAACGGGATAAGACCTGATGCATGGTAAAGCAGAATACATGCACGTTCGAGTAGCATTCTTAAATGCGTTCAAACGTAAATGAAACAGAATGTTCGTGTTCGTATAGCGTTCGAAAATGCGTTCAAACGGGGTGAAACCTGATGCATGATAAAACAAAATAGATATGCATTCGAGTAGCGTTCGTAAACGCGTTCGAACAGAATGAGGCAAAATGTATACGTTCCTGTAGCGTTCGGAAATGCGTTCGAACGAGATTACCAAAATGGTATCTGAAATGACACAAACACATGCATGAATAAAAAAATACACAATGTAGGACCTTGCATGCCCGATTGAACATATTTCACATTCAATCGAGTGTACTTCATCCGGCGCGACAAAACATCGTGGTAAAGGTAGCCTTTAGGCATTTCCCTCGAATGGAGGACCATTAATCCACCCTAGTTAGCCCATGCGCATTAGATTACAATGCATGAATAATCAAAGAGATAATATGCAAAAAATAAATAACGGAATAATAAAAGGCGCGACAAAATATCGTGGTAAAGGTAGCCTTTTAGACTTTCTCTCAATTAGAGGACCTCTAAACCAACATAATTAGCCCATGCGCATCAAACAACAATGTATAGAAGATAAATAAAGCAATTATATGGGACCTCGTATGCCCGATTGAACATATTTCACATTCAATCGAGTGTACTTCGTCTGGTGCGACAAAACATCATGGTAAAGGTAGCCTTTGGGCATTTCCCTCGAATGGGGGACCTTTAATCCACCCTAGTTAGCCCATGCGCATTAGATTAACAATAAAGAAAAAGACACATAGAAAGTAGATAACAGGACAATGAACACAAAAATGCCTAAGACATGATAAAGGAATCTGCCCAGAATGCCCGCGTTCGTGTAGCGTTTGGAAACGCATTCGAACGGAGGCGAGACAAAATGTGTGCATTCGAGTAGCGTTCGGGAACACGTTCGAATGAAGTGGCGAAAGTGGCATCCATAATACAGTAAACACATGCGGGAATATTTCCCCAAGTGGTACGTGGAGTTGTATTCCAAGTACAGACCGTACTACCATCCATTCAGATTCGGCTACGGAATTTATGTCTGGGTTTCCATCCAATATACCACGAGAGGTAACATTCACGCGTTAATGCAATGCAATCATAAAAATGGGCATTAAGTATGATAATGCATATAACAACACATAAGCAAAGAAAGAAACATGCAGAATGATAAATAACTAATAATACAAAATAAATGTGCGATAAATAAAAAAAAGAATGTTACAGAAAGATATGACCAAGAATTTGGTCTTCTTTGATATAGGACCTCGCACACCTGGTTGGACATATTCCATGTCCAACTGAGCGTGCCGCATCCAAACTACAAAATAAAAAAGGTAATAAAAGGTACCCTCAGCTCTTACCTTTTAAGTTGCTCCTCGGAAGTGTGTCACGTCGTCGCCGGAAGGGTTATTGCTCCATAACTTTTCTGGTTTTCTGGTCTACTATTTTCCTCTCTGTTTCGACATTGTTCAGTGCCGTTTCTTCTGTTTTCTTTGCTGTTCCAGATTGCTTTTCTGCGGTTTATTTGCTGCTATTTGGGGGATTATTTTGGTCTTGGTTTGGTGGTTATTTTCAGGGTTATTTTGAGGGTTATAAGGGTTCTTTAAAGGACTATTTTAGGTGTGATTTTCGGTGATGTATGGGGCTATTTTGGGTGTGATTTTCGGTAATGTAGGGGGGTTATTTTGGGTGTAATTTTTGGTAATGTAGGGGGGATGTGTACGGTTTTTTTGTTTGTCGAGGGGCGAAGTGCGTGTGTTAGATTTGCCGAGATTGTGGATGGGTGAGAGAGTGTAGTGAACTAAGGGAGGAGAAAGAGCTTTGGGTTTTCCATTATTTTCTTATCTTTTTTTTATGATTGCTGTGTGTCTCCAAGGGGTTGAGGGTTTGGAATTTTGGTTTCTTTTATAAGGGTACACTAGGGTTTCTAGGTAAGGAAGGGAATCATGTCAATAATGGTGGTGATTAATTAGTTTATTAAAGGAAAAGATCTTTTGGAATTTTGGTGGGGATATATTTATTTTGAGAGGTGATTGGATTTGATTGGTTTGGTTTAGGAAGAGGGATTTATTTTGATTTGATTTGATTTATTTAGTTTAGGAAGGTGATTTGTTTTATTTAATTTAGGATTTCATTTAATTTGTGACATGTATTTTAAGTGTTTTAATTATCTGGATTGGGCTTTGGTGGGCCTTGTGTGAATTTTGGGTTGAGGCTAACAGTGAAACAGAAATATCGATGGTCGTTCGAATGCGTTTCCAGATGCTACACAAACGCCCGCAATTTGTTTGTCGTTCGAACACGTTTCCGAACGCAGCACGAACGCACATGCATTGAACATGCGAATTAAATTTGACGATGTATTTATTTTGAATTTCCCTTCCGACGTCTGTTTCCCGTGACTTCTGTAACTTATCGAGTAGTGCCTCCATACGAGGATCATCATTGGGCTTCTATGTAAAAAATACAAGTGTCTACAGTCGCCCCCACTTTGATAGGACTTGTGCACTGTGTGACAGTGACAATCCTATCAAAGTCATGCATTTATTTTTTACTTACCTAGCTCGCCAGCTGTTGCCTGACTTACCTGCTGCTCCGAGATGCTTCAAACTGTGTTGATGTGGTGGTGAGGTGCTTCGACCCCCTGGTCCATTCCCGAACCGTGCTTGAGAGGTGGTCCATTCTCGGACCGTGTTCCATTCCCGGAGCACCATTCCAGGCTTGCTCATCCTCATTCCCGAGGTTATGCCCCATTCTCAGAGCGCCATTCTCGGCTTGCTAGTCCTCATTCCCGAGGTTATGCCCCATTCCCGGAGTGCCATTCCCGGCTTGCTAGTCCTCATTCCCGAGGTTATGCTCCATTCCCGGAGCGCCATTCCTGGCTTGCTAGTCCTCATTCCTGAGGTGTTGCTGATGTGATGGTGGTGGTTCATTCCCGAACCGTTACTGTGAGGTGGTCCATTCCCGAACCGTCAGTGAGGTGGTCCATTCTTGAACCGTTTTTGTGAGGTGGTCCATTCCCGAACCCTTACTATGAGGTGGTCCATTCCCGAACCATTACTGTGAGGTGGTCCATTCCCGAACCGTTACTGTGAGGTGGTTCATTCCCGAACCGTTACTATATCAGAGGTGGTAGGCCGGTCGCCCCCAGACTTGGTTTATCTTTTTTGTTCTTCGTTGCTTGCACTCGGTGGTGTTCTGTACTGTCATATCATATTACTTTCTTTTACAAGATAGTCCCAATAGTTATGCATATTTTTTTCCTCAAAGGATGCCTAGCGTCGAAACCAGAAAATCTTCAAAGTACCTGATACAACTCAAATCTGACCGTTTGAGTAAATGATCTGAACTAGTCTCCAAGTGTGTGTATGCCAAGGTTCTTTCGCACCTTAATTCTTAAGTAAGCCAACTCGATGATTTTGTCTCGGAAAATTGGATCAGTGGGTCTAACCAACCTAGATGTCTTGATCATACTCTGTGATTACTCCCTCGTACTCAACATGATAAGGTATTCTTCTTATTTTCTTTCGTCTATTTCTTTTCTTTCTTTTCATTTTGAACTTCTTCTTTTTTTTCGACACACCTACCCTTTAAGGTAGCATTTCTCCTCATGGTGGTCCTAGTACTCGCCCATGGATAGCTTCACGCTTATCGGTTATAGGTGGTCTATTTTTTCTTTTTCTTTTCAGAGACATTTTCTTCGTTTCCAACCATATCACATATCGTAACATAAGTAAACTAGGATGGACATCTAGGCAAACAGTCATTCACTGATCCGCTATCTCTTCAACTAGTCATATCACCAACTACTCAGGCTTCTACTGCTAAGATCCTGTAATCAAGTGCTCGTGAGCCTAGCCGAGATCAACCACTCAAAATACCGGATGAGAGCACGTCTCGCACTCATCGTTTCTAAGGTTTCACCCTACAGCAAACAATGTCATCACCGACCATATGCCTAACCATCAAGGATTTCTCTCTCTCATTTTTTTTTTCACTCACTCCACTGGAAATCTTCCTTCCAACCGCTGATAATGTGGACTCGCCCCTTAAGATTCCTTCCCGAAACTGATACCGATATGGGCCTCAACCCTGGGATTCCTTCCCGAAACTAATACTGATGTGGGCCTCAACCCTGGGATTCTTTCCCAAATTTGATATTGATTCATTCCTGAAACTGGTGGCACTGTACTGTTGTTACTTCTGGTTGGCTTGCCTTTGCCACTTTTTCTTCTCTTCTTTGAAACCTGTGAATAAAAAACACAAAAAACACAAAAAGAATGCAAATACGTTACATGTATACATGCATGCATGGATGAATTTCCTATTCCGTTGGGTTAGGTCTTCCGCCAGTCCTATTGGTGATCGCTCGGTCTTCTCTTCCTCAGGTAAAATATTGCTTCAATCTGTCCATGTTGATCGGCTCGGTGAACTCGTTTCCTTCCAAATCTGACATTCTCACTGCCCCATTTCCCATTACTTTCTGGACTATGTAGGGTCCTTCCCAGTTGGGTCTGAACTTTCCTCTCGGGTCTGTCGTCGACAGCTTCGACTGCCTAAGCACCAGATCACCCTTTCTGATCTTAGTAGGACGCACCTCCTTATTGAATGCTCGAGCCAACCTGTTCTGGTATATATGCATATGATGTAAGGACTTCATTCTTTTCTCATCTAGTAATGCTAACTGTTCGAATCTCTGCGAGGCCCATTCTCGTTCAGGTAACTCTGCCTCCGCTAGTACCCGCATTGACTGTATCTCAACTTCTACCGGTAATACTGCTTCCATTCCGTAGACCAAAGAATATGGCGTGGATCTCGTTGCCGTTCTCGCAGAAGTTCTGTACCCTCACAGGGCGTATAGTAATTTATCCGCCCAATCTCTGTAACTTTCCGTCATCTTGGCTAATATCTTCTTTATCGTCTTATTGGCTGTCTAGACTGCTCCATTTGCTTGTGGTCTGTAAGGTGACGACTTTCGATGTCCCATGCCGTATTTATGTAGCATCGCCTAGGTTTCTCCTTGAAACTGAACTCCATTGTCTGTTACTACATGATACGGCATTCCGTATCGACATATGATGTTCTGGGCTATAAACTTCGCCATCTGCTTTGCTGTAACATTACGAAACGACTCGGCTTCTACTCATTTTGAAAAGTAGTCTACTGCCACTACTATGAAACGATGCCCATTCGATGCGTGCGGTCGAATCTCTCCGATCATGTCAATTCCCCATGATGAGAAAGGCCATGGCTCTGACAGCCCGTGCAACTCTGTGTGAGGCAAATTGTTCAAGTTACCATGCGCTTGACAACCGTGACAATGCTTTACCAGCTTCCATGGTCGACCAGTAGAAGCCTTGTCTTACTATCTTGTGAGACAAGTTCAATCCATTCATGAACGGTCTATATACCCCGACATGTACTTCTTCTATCCTTGGACTGTTATTGCCTGGATCTCCTCGTCTAGGAATTCAAACTTGTACTGGTCTCCTTCTATCGGTTGCAATGCTAGGAACTCTGCTTCGGCTCGCCCTTTGATCACTTAGAGGTGAGATACTCAACATCAAACTCTGTCAGCAATACCAACCATCTGCCTAACTTCCATACTAGTGAAGGCACCGAATGCAGATATTTCAAGGGATTCCCCTTTGCTACCACTTGGATCTTGTAAGATTGGAAGTAGTGACGTGATTTTCTGGACGTCCACACTACTGCCAAACAAATCTTCTCTACTTCTTGATAGCGGGCTTCATAAAAAAGCATCTTCTTACTAAGGTAATAGAGTGCATGCTCTACCCCCGTCTCATCTGCTTGTACCATCATCGCCCCCAGCGTTTCGGGTTCTATGGCCAAATACAGTATTAGGGGTTTGCCTGGTCTTGGAGGCTTCAATACAGGAGGTTTCACCAAGTATTCCCTGATCTTGTCGAAAGCTTCTTGGAATTGCTCATGTTCTTGATATATCCCTTATTTGCGGGGTGGTAGACTGGTCACCCCCAGACATGTCTTTCTTTCCTAGCCGTAAAGTTTTTTGTTTCTCGATTTCCTTTTCCCCGATATCCATGTTTGCTAAACCTTTCTTGACAAACTTTTTATTTTTAATCTCTAACCCAACAGATATCTATGATGGCTTTTAAGAGACATGGGTTAACATGATGCATGTATGCATGAGATGCATGAGATGCGAGCGATGTATGAGGTATAATATGTATGTGGTTATCAAAACAGATATCGAACTCATGCTTCTGACATATTTGGATCATGTTTGGATCGTCTAAGTACATTAAGATTTTCATACAAGTTGGCCTGTTATCATTTTAAAGTATTCAATCATATCATTGCGAGGTGTAAACTTGTCCCAGTTGAAAAAGGCCCAACAGGTTTACACTTTTGCGATAATGTGGCTAAACAACTTTAAATGATAGAGGGCCCAAACATAAAGTGGCCCATCGACATTTTAGAAACTTTTGGCCCAATCGTCATAAGAGACAAACTCGTCCCAGTTTAAATGGCCCAACAAGTTCACAGCTCATGACAAAAGGTCTAACTGAATCCAAATGATGGTAGTCCCAAACACAAGCATAAAGGGATGGTTTCTATTGGTCATACAACTATGGTTCACATGTGGGTTTATGAGAGTGTAGATAAAGGCTCCCGCTGGCGAAGGATTGCCCACAACTAGGTTTCCCCACTCAAGGGTTCGGACGACCAAGTGAGCGCACCCTTTTTTATACGATAAGGTACGTGCCAACGAGTTATGATATGTGAATGACTGTCAAATGG
This sequence comes from Zanthoxylum bungeanum, assembly GCA_019454045.1. NCBI lineage: Eukaryota > Viridiplantae > Streptophyta > Magnoliopsida > Sapindales > Rutaceae > Zanthoxylum > Zanthoxylum bungeanum. Next base: position 203,660 of record SKCR01023998.1, on the reverse strand, counting down.
ATTTCTTATTGAAAATTCCCTAGGGGGAGGGTGGATCGAATTCTCTTAAATACCATTGCCTCTAAGGCTCTTATCGCCTTGGTGACAGGAATAAACAATAGGTCCTCCAAATTAGTCCATCACGGCAAGCTTCGAGTAAATGATTATCTAGGTGCCTTCACAACTTTTCCTTATAGAAAGGTAGTGAATGAAGGAAGACACCAAACCATTACCTAGCTCTAATAGCCTTTGATTAAACCCATTCAAACCACTGTAGACACGGTTAATTAAAAAGAAAATCACAAACATTACAAGGCATTATTTCGGGGCTGATTCTCTATCCCCAGTGGAGTCGCCAGACTGTAGGACACCGAAATCAGCGACAATGTTCCAGGCTCGTGACCCGGTCAGGAGTACGGAGTAGCCCGCAGGGGACTAAACTGGAGAAATAAAATGGAGTCGCCACCCAGTGTGAACTGGGAAATGATTTAAGGCCGCACTCACCCCTCGCAAGGGAAGTCCTCAAGCCGTTGGGTTCGGAATGGTCCCTTACTTATGCCACTTGTAATGAACGGATTTTTGCAATAATATAAACGAGTCTACGCAACATACATACACAAGAATAACCTATATCTAAATTGGCATACAACCTATATCTAAGTTTGCATGCATAAAAGTAAGTAAAATAAAGGCAAGCACACAATCTCATGAACACATTAAACATATAAATGCGGAAATATAAATAGATGATAATTGTCTAAGCGTAAATGATGAAATGATATGATTAATCATGTAGTGCAACAGAAATGATCAAAGAAGCAAACATGCATGAAATGTGATGAAAAGAAGCATGTGCACTGTATGTGCATTCGTGTAGCGTTTGAAAACGCGTTCGAATGGAAAAAAGAATGTATGCATTCGTATAGCGTTCAAAAACGCATTCGAACGGGATAAGACCTGATGCATGGTAAAGCAAAATATGTGCACGTTTGAGTAGCATTCTTAAACGCGTTCAAATGTAAATGAAATAGAATGTCTGCATTCGTATAGCGTTCAGAAATGCGTTCGAACTGGGTGAGACCTGATGCATGATAAAACAAAATAGATGCGCGTTCGAGTAGCGTTCGTAAATACGTTCGAACGGAATGATGCATAATGTATACGTTCATGTAGAGTTCGGAAACGCGTTCGAATGAGATTACAAAAATGGCATCTGAAATGACACAAACACATGCATGAATAAATAAATACACAATGTAGGACCTCGCATGCCCAATTGAACATATTTCAAATTCAATCAAGTGTAATTCGTCCGGCGCGAAAAAACATCATGGTAAAGGTAGCCTTTAGGCATTTCCCTCGAATGGAGGACCTTTAATCCACCCTATTTAGCCCATGCGCATTAAATTACAATGTATGAATAATCAAAGAGATAATATGCGAAAAATAAATAACGGAATAATAAAAGGCGCGGTAAAATATTTTTGTAAAGGTAGCCTTTTAGACTTTCTCTCAAATAGAGGACCTCTAAACCAACATAATTAGCCCATGCGCATCAAGCAACAATGCATAGAAGATAAATAAAGCAATTATATGGGACCTCGTATGCCCGATTGAACATATTTCACATTCAATCGAGTGTACTTCGTCCGGCACGACAAAACATCGTGGTAAATGTAGCCTTTAGGCATTTCCCTCGAATGGAGGACCTTTAATCCACCCTAGTTAGCCCATGCGCATTAGATTAACAATAAAGAAAAAGACACATAGAAAGTAGATAACGGGATAATGAACACAAAAATGCCTAAGACATGATAAAGGAATCTGCAAAGAATGCCCGCGTTCGTGTAACGTTTGGAAATACGTTCGAACGGGGGCGAGACAAAATGTGTGCGTTCGAGAACGCGTTCGAATGAAGTGGCGAAAGTGGCATTCATAATGTAGTAAACACATATGGGAATGTTTCCCCAAGTGGTAGGTGAAGTTGTATCCCAAGTACAAATCGCACTACCGTCCATTCGGATTCGGCTACGGAATTTATTTCTGGGTTTCCATCTGATATACCACGAGAGGCAACATTCACGCGTTAAATAAATGTAATCATAAAAATGGGCATTAAGTATGATAATGCATATAACAACACATAAGCAAAGAAAGAAACATGCAGAATGATAAAGACCTAATAATACAAAATAAATGTGCGATAAATAAATAAAAGAACGTTACAGAAAGATGTGACCAAGAATTTGGTCGTATTTGATATAGGACCTCGCACACCCGGTTGGACATATTCCATGTCCAACCGAGCGTGCCGCATCCAAACTACAAAATAAAAAAGGTAATAAAAGGTGCCCTCAGGTCTTACCTTTTAAGTTGCTCCTCGGATGTGCGTCACGTCGTCGCCGGAAGGGTTATTGCTCCACAACTTTTCTGGTTTTCTGGTTTACTATTTTCCTCGCTGTTTTGCCGTTGTTCACTGTTGTTTCTGCTATTTTCTTCGCTGTTTCGGACTGCTTTTTGAGGTTTTTTTGCTGCTGTTTGGGGGATTATTTTGGTCTCGGTTTGGTGGTTATTTTCAGGGTTATTTTGAGGGCTGTTTAAGGGACTGTTTTAGGTGTGATTTTCGGTGATGTAGGGGGCTGTTTTGGGTGTGATTTTTGGTAATGTAGGGGGGTTGTTTTGGGTGTAATTTTCGGTAATGTAGGTTGGATGTGTACTATTTTTTTGTTTATCGATGGGCAAAGTGCGTGTGTTGTATTTTCCGAGAGTCTGGATGGGTGAGAGAGTGTAGTGAACTAATGGAAGAGAGAGAGCTTAGGGTTTTCTATTATTTTCTTATCTTTTTTTTATGGTTGTTGTGTGTCTCCAGGGGGTTGAGGGTTTGGAATTTTGGTTTCTTTTATAAGGGTACACTAGGGCTTCTAGGTAAGGAAGAGAATCATGTCAATAAATGAGGTGATTAATTAGTTTATTAAAGGAAAAGATCTTGTGTAATTTTGGTGGGGATATATTTATTTTGGAAGGTGATTGGATTTGATTGGTTTGGTTTAGGAAGGGGGACTTATTTTGATTTGATTTGATTTATTTAGTTTAGGAATGTGATTTGTTTTATTTAATTTAGGATTTGATTTAATTTGTGACATATATTTTAAGTGTTTTAATTATTTGGATTGGGCTTTGGTGGGCCTTGTATGAATTTTGGGTTGAGGCTAACAGTGAAACGGAAATATCGATGGTCGTTCGAACGCGTTTCCAGACGCTACACGAACGCTCGCAATCTGTTTGCCGTTCGAACGTGTTTCCGAACGCAGCACGAATGCACATGCAGTGAACATGTGAATTAAATCTTACGACGTACTTATTTTGAATTTCCTCTTTCGACGTCTGTTTCCCGTCACTTCCGCAACTTATCAGGTAGTGCCTCCATACGAGGCTCATCATTGGGCTTCTATGCAAAAAATGCAAGTGTCTACAACAGGTCTCTTCTTTTATTCTTTCATGGTTTTCTACTGACTTTGTGCTGGTCTGTGGGTTCTTTTAAGTTTGATCTATTCATGTGGACTTCTATTGTTACTGCAAACTTTGTGCTGGCTTTTCTAGTCCTTTGGGCTACACTAGGTCCTCTTCTTTATATCCTCGAATCTCCCTTAATCCTTTTCTGGGTAATCTATTTTCTGAATGCTTCCATTTCTAATGATGATTTGTCATCGGCTTAGTATAGTCGCATATATCCAAATTGGTAGGGGCTAGGACTAACATCCTATGCTTTGATATGTTTCAGTATCCTTGTTCTGGTGCTCTGTGTCCTGGTAGAGTCTATCCCTCATATAAGGTAGGTATGAGGTAGGCTCTATCAAGGCAACTTCCTTATCTGGTGCCACTAGGGGTTCGAAGACTAGATAGTTTGAGATCTTGTCTCTATCAAATTGCTGGAGGTAAAGTAACTAACCGTTTCTACTTCTCGCTTGGGGATCTTGATCGGGGTTTTAGTATCTAGAGTTCTCTAAATCCTTGGTGACATCTAGGTCCATTAAAGCCCTCAAGACTAATCTTGGTTTCTTACTTCTGTTATCTCTCTTGCTATTTTTCGTTACTCAAGGAACTCACTATCTATAAGAAGATCTCGAAGGCTATTGGATTCATTTGGAAGAATTTCCTGAGGAGAAAAGGAATCTTACTTCTACTGGGCAACTCTAATACTTGCTGGGGCTTTCGCTATTCTCTTTTACTGTTATGGGTTCTTGTATTTTCTTACTGCTCTGGTTCTATATCTATTTTCTTTCTTATTTCTGGTTACTTAAACATCCTTACTATTTTCCTTACTTTTCTTCTAACTTTTCTTTTTCTCTTTTTCCTTCTTGGATAACCTTCTATGGAACTTTACTATCTGGTTTCCTAGTGTGTACCGAAATTCGGGGAGTAATCCAAGATGATTTAGGCATGTTTCTTAACTAGAACAATGAAAAATGGTTTAGATAACTCAGGAATACTTACTAACCTTTACAGGGATCTTGAGGACGTACTCGTGGATCGTATACTAGAGATTTAGTTCCCCGCATACTAGTATCCCAGAATACCTAACATATATAAAACCCCACACTCTACCTACTGCAGTTACTGACTCCCTAGATGGTCTAGGGAGTCAGTAACTGCAGTAGTTAGTTCCCCGCATACTAGTATCCCAGACATACTAAATATATAAAACCCCAACACTCTACCTACTGCAGTTACTGACTCCCTAGACCATGCTCTGATACCATCTTTGTAACATCCTTGATGCGGGAGATGTCACTGGCAGGGGATACCAGTACTAACCCCATCAGCCTCTGACTAACTACCCATAATAAATATTACACACTTTCTTTATTTGACTATACTTTGTATGGGACCGTAACCCAACTAGAAAACAAACTTAATATTAACTATTATACTTGGCATCAAATTGTTAATAAAATGACTACACATCAAAAACTGATACAAGACTCATACATGACTATGACTCCTGCTTGAATATGACTGGACTTTCACTCAATCTTTGACTCGTTCTGGTGGACTCCATACCTACTGACTGCATCAGTATCCGTCCTCTCGAGCTCATCCTTCAAGAAAACATGCAACCATAGAAAACTGGGAGTGGGGGGTTAGATTGCTTTTTTTTTTTTATCTAAGTGAGTGGACTAGAAACGAAAAACTATTATAAAAACATTTGGTTCTAAAACCGAAAACTCGTGAAAGAGTCTTATAAGAAAATTGGTTTCTGTCTTAAAACTCTGAGCTTCTTTATAAAAATCTCTTATAAAACTGATGTTTCTGGAAACTTTCTTTTCTAAAAGCTCTTTCTGAAAACTGTAACTGAAAACTGAAAACCTTTTTCTGATATCTGTACCTCTCTCTGAAAAACTTGATGCATGAGGGCGTTACGTATCGCCGTCCCCCCATGCGCCTAACAATAGCCAGCAATGCAAATCCATGACTTTGAGGCGTTACGTATCGCCTTCCCCCAAAGCATGCCACTAGTGTCTCTGAAACTGGTGGTCTTGGGGCGTTACGTATCGCTTTCCCCAAGCCACAAACTAGAACTGGGGGTGCAGATCTATGCTACCACCCAAGCTCTGAACTAGAGTCCAGGTACACGAACCTATGTCATCATCCTGGCTCTGAACTAGGATCTAAGGGGGTTACGTATCGCCGTCCCCCTAGTCCTCCACTTGTACACATGTCTCTTTCCGTCAATTCCATACTGTCTTAAGTTACATACTGGGGTGAGTTTTTACCTCATGCCCGGAAAAACATAAAAACTCATACTTTGAATTTCAAAATTGTACAAAACATTTTCTGGAAAATAGTTTCTTTCTCAAATATAGCTTTGTATGAAATAGCTGTAAATAAATCTTCTAACGCCCTAAAACATGAAAGTATAAGTCTGAAACAACAATAATAAAAGTCGGTTTAAATGAAAAGTGTCCACTAACTATTTTAAGAATCTGGCTAGAGCTATTCCACTTCGTCGAAGGGGATTGCAACTTCTGCAATGGTCTGTAAATGGTAATTTGTTTAGATTATAAATTACGAGGTGAGTTTCGGAACTAGGTTAAACTTCTTAATTCAAGTACGTGATGTATGTATGTGAACTGATACGATACCTTAAGGGTGGTCTCTAATATGCTAGGGTAGAGCTGGGATGGCTTAAAATTAATTTAGAAAAATAATGGTCTTTGGGTTGTTAGACAATTATGACCCATAACGTCACTATTTGTAAAAGACATTGTGGTTTTTGTACAAATTAATTATGTAGAAATGAAATTGCATTTTATCATTTTGTAATTTGATTACTTAACATATATAAATGATAAAAGTCCATATGATTAGTTCCAGATTATAAGATATGAGACAATATCAATCCATTAATATTAATCATTAAATATCCTAGTCGTAGTATTATCGAGACTGAACATCGATAATGCAGAATAAACTAGTATCGCACTTGTGCGTGTTATGGAAGCGTAACGGCATAGTTCTCATATATTTAAGTATTGGATATTTATGCAAGTGTGATAGGAGGTTGTGTTTACCGATGGTACGGAAACAGCTTCGCTCGGGATAGACCCCGCGGAATCCCATTGGTAGTATGACTATGTGTCTATGGGAATCCGCATCAGGGTAGGTGTATGTGGTCTTAACTTGAGACTTACATCGCTAGTACTTGCGACAATCAATACGTTTTGGTTTTGGTCGTCCAGGACTTTAACAGGTTCTGTGTACGCCACTTCTGGGTTTATTGAGAATCGTAGTGTATTGGGTGTGATGTCAAGACGGAAGTATCACTTCAGTCATATAGAGATGATGATCACGCAGGGATACAGAACTGGTTCTCTATTGTGTTGCAACCATCGGGATAATATAACTTGGTCATGATTATCCGATTAAAGAGACTAGTTGCTTGTAATCCGATATATGCTTCGTACGGGGCAGACACTATTCCAGCCCCAGGCCTTGCATGTGACATCGGATACTGGATCGCTATACAAAATACTACGTATACTACGCCTGACAAAGATCGTATATTCCATTAAGAATAGTTTTGGAGCATTGGGTAGGCATGGCGTTTTGCTAGAAGCCAACCATGTCTCGTAAATCGGTCAAAACGTAGTACGAGGTACGTACGTGTTCGGATAGTCCAACGACCGGATTTACTGCTAACATATCCAGGGATCTCTTGGGTCGCTTCCCGAAGATTCACCGATGACGTATGATTCGAACTTAATTAATTTTGGATTAATTACGGAGAGATTTTATCTAGGATAAAATACTATTTGAAGAGAGAGAACAATTAATTTGTAATTAATCGATAAAATAATATATTCGATATATTAAACGAAATTAGATTTCGACGCGGAATTAAAATTGGATTCTAATTCGGGCAAACGAATTAATTTATAATTAATTCGCGAGCGACGTGAATAGTAAATTTGATTTAATTATGTCGCAACGGAAAATTCGTTAATTCGGAATTAACGAAACCGAGCCTGGGATGTGTTTGTGAGGCCACTCTGATTTTGATTCAAGTACGGCCACAAGTCACATCACTCGTCACATCACATGTCACTTTAGTGATGTATGTCAATTCACCTTTTTGGTGAGTGACAACTTGTCATTATTCATGATGTTGGTTGTTGAGAGCATTCATTGCCATTTTTTATCCAAAATTTGGTTTGACTTTTTGAAAGCCATATACCAAACTTTGGTAACACTTTTTGGCATAATTTTGTTTTAGAAAACAAATACCAAAAACTTGAAAACTCTCTCTCTCTCTTAGGCAAAGCCGTGAGCCTCCAAAGAAGAAAGAAAAATTGTTTTTCTTTCAATCTTGCTAGCACATTCAAGGAATCATCACTAGGTGATAGGGAAACTAATCTAAGAGCTTGGAATCCTTTCAAAGGCTTGGAGCTTGATTATATTCTTCAAAGTACCTCCTTGGCCGAAACTTCAAAGGATCAACAAGGGAGGAAATCTTGTCTTCAACCCATCTCAAATTTCGTTCAATGTAAATGTGTTTCCGCCTAACTTCTTTGATTATTCATTCTTTTCATAGTACAAATATGATCTTGGGACTATATTAGAAACCAACAAGCGTCGCATTTCCTAAAGAAAATTCTGTTTTTTTTAATCGTTGCGTCGCGACGCAAGCCTCATGTGTTAGGGATATGCCCAATACCCAACTTGTGGATGGGCTATATGTACATGTATTTGTAATATTTCCATTAATTAATAAAATGGAATTCTTTATTATATGTGTCTTACATAACTTCGCAGCTTCGTCCCGTAAGTAACAGTACCACTGTATACTATAGTAAAACTATCGGTCGTTGTTAGACAATTATGACCCATAATGTCACTGTTTGTAAAAGACATTGTGTTTTTGTACTAAATTAACTATGTAGTAATGAAATTGCATTTTACCATTTTGTAATTAATTTACTTTGATATAGAAATGGTAGAAGTCCTTATGATTAGTTCCGGATTGAGATGATATGAGACAGTATCAATACATAAAGGTTTAATCATTAAATATCCCTAGTCGTAGTATTATCGAGACTGGACATCGATAATACGGAATAGACTAGTATTGCACTTGTGCACATTGTGAGGGCATAACGGCACAGTTCTCATATGTTTAAGTATTGGATACTTATGCAAGTGCAATAGGAGGTTGTGTTTTACCGATGGTACGGAAAATAACTTCGCTCTGGATAGACCCCGCGGAATCCCATTGGTAGTATGTATATGTGTTTATGGGAGTCCGCTTCAGGGTAGGTGTATTTGGTCTTAACCTGAGACTTGCATCGCTAGTACTTGCGACAATCGGTAAACTTTCGTTTTGGTCGTCCAGGGCTTTAACAGATTCTGTGTGCGCCTCTTCTAGGTTTATTGAGAATCGTAGTGAATTGGATGTGATGTCAAGATGGAAGTATCACTTCAGACATATGGAGATGATGATCACGCAGGGATTCGGAACTAGTTCTTTATAGTGTTGCAACCATCGTGATAATATGACAAGGTCATGATTATCCGATTCAAAGAGACTAGTTGCTTGATATCTGATATGTGCTTCGAACGAGGCAGACACTATTCCAGCCCCAGGCCTTGCACGTGACATCAGATACTGGATCGCGATACGCAATACGATGTATATTACGCCTGACATAGATTATATATTCCAGTAAGAATATTTCTGGAGAATTGGGTAGGCACGGTGCTTTGCTAGAAGCCAACCATGTCTTGTAAATCGGTTAGCACGTGGTACGAGGTACGCACTAAATCGGATAGTCCGATAGCCGGATTTACTGCCAACATATCCAGAGGTCTCTTGGGTCGCTTCCCAAAGATTCACCGATGATAGTTGACTTAAATTAATCTGGGATTAATAGAGAGAGAGAGAGAGAAAATTAATCTGGGATTAATTAGGGCTTTATTTAATCTGGGATTTGGTAGAGAGAGAATGCGATTAATTTGGAATTAATCGGTAAAATAAATTTAATAGTTAAATTTGATTTTTCTATTTAATTTATTTGAATGGGCTAAAATTAATATATCAGATATATTAATACGAATTGGATTTCGTTACGAAATTAAAGTCGGACTTTAATTACTAACGAACGAATTAATTTAGAATTAATTCGTAAACGATGTTCATAATTTATTTGTGAGGCATCAATATTTAATTAAATTTGATTTAATTATTTAGCGACGGAAGTTCGTTTAATCGGATTAAACGGAACCGAGCCACGACAAATGTTCGTAGAGATATTTGAATTTTGAATTCAAATATGTGGGGGCCATGTGTGGTAGGTGTACCTACCACCCAACTACCTTGTTTTGCTTTTTGAAAACCATTTACCCACACCTACCAAGTTTAGGGTAAAAGGTGAAATGGTTTTACTAAAAGGTAAATAACAAAACCAAATCTCTACACTTTGTAAGACATACTTTTCATTAGATGAAAAATTGAAAAACCCTAGAGAACTCCCTAAGGCTTGGCCGAATTCTCTCATCCATTTCTCTCTTGGATTTTCTTTCAAATCAACAAAAGCTAGCACTTTGGAAGTTGACAAAGGTGATAGGGAAACTACTCAAAAGCTTGGAATCATCTAAAGGTTGGAACTTGGAGTTCATCCTCTCAAAAATTTTAAAGCTATATCCATTCATTGTAAGTTTATTCCGCACCTTATAATGATCATATTAAATGTTTTTCATGCTTATTAGATCATATGAATGTTCTAGGAACACTAACAATGGTATCAGAGCCTAATTTAAGCATGAAAATTTCTAGGGTTCTTGAACCTAAAATTTGGGGCTTTTATGATTTGAGCATGATTCTTTAAAATTGATGCTTTGATTATGTTTACAACTTGATAACTTAGAGTTATGCATGATTAGATTTGAAATAAATCAAAAGAATCAAAAGATAAAAAATCCTTAGTGAGGCCGAAACTCATTGTTTTTTGCACTGCAGTTTTTCATTTTTTGTAGCATGAAATAATGTGTTTTGATGCATGTTTAAAAGTTGATAGTTGGTTTAATTTGATTAGAATCAATGTCAATAATGTTCATGTTGAAATGAAAGAGCATGTTGAGCATGAAATGATGTTTTTAGATTTCAATTTGTGTCAAGCATGTTGTGATGTGTTTTGGCTTGATTTTATGTTATGCATGACTTATTGGATTAAGCATGATTAATTAAGTTAATTGATATTTTGGAAATATTGAGTTTAATTAATAATTATGGCTAATACACTTTAATTAAAATAATTGTGATATTTGGCATATTATAATTATGATAATATGCCTTTAAAATGAATTGGGCTAAAAGTGTGTATTGGGGCCTAATGGGCTTGGTTTGACCAATTTTGGTTTTGGACTTTTGGATTTGATCCTTTTCGGCCCAAAACCAATTTCATAAAGTCCAAATACATCACTTGACCCTTAAAGATTTTAATTGGGCCTAATGGGCCTAAATTGATTTGTTGGCAATAGGGTGACTCCTATTGGGCCTTGGCATTTTGGGTTTGATCCATTATGGCCAAAGCCCATGCCTTAAGAATCAATTAAAAGCCCATTGGACTTTAATTAAAATGACATTGGATGTTATTGGGCCTTTGAGACCCATTAAGATTGGATTTGGAATCCAAGTCTTTAAGGCAAATAAATAAGTGTATGTATTTAATTTGGAATTAGTATTGAATACAAATAAATTGGATTTAAAATTATAGTTCAATATAATTCAAGAATACTTACTTTGAGTATTTATTCTTAAATGAGTTTGACTCTTGCAAATCAAATCATTGTTTGAACATTGTATGGTCACATAATTAAAGACTGATTAATTGGATTATATTGGTTGTAATACATGCTTTGTATGATTACATGAATGTGATGAATGAATAGCGTATATCGGATGGATATTAGAAGGGAAGGGGTAATTTTGGAAATTATTGTAAATTTGGAATTTATAAATTGAACCTGCGTGTCCAGCCTTATCTCTTATTATCTCTTTGTATTCTCTTCTCACCTAATTCCCCTCAATGCAAATGAGGTTTCGATTATTGTATTATGTAATTGGGTAGGAATAGAATAGTTCTATCTGGGGATAGGAAAATGAGTGATTTGTTCTAGGAACAATATGTTACATATCCATCCGCATATCGCTATTAATTTACTTTACGCGTTTTACAATGTTTTAGAAGCATGCTTAAGGGTGTATGATGAGACCTAATCAAAGATAATTAATTGGTTGCCAATTACGCGAAAAACCCTCAAAAATATATTAAGCTTTTTTCCTTCCGTTGAGTGATTCTTACTCAAGATCCAAAGTTGGCATTGGTTTGTTGGCCAAAGTCAAGACCTTTGTCAATTGAGGATGTGTTTGAATCATGAGAGTTTTGTTCTATATCGGTGTCTTGTCCAAGTCGTGATTTGTTGGCCAAAGTCAAGATCACTTCTTGTCCATCGACATTGATTACGAAGCTTTCCATGTCAATGGGTCTCGCTTAACTGGAATCATTAAGCTTGTTGTGCCAAAGCCAAGGCTTAGTTGATTTAGAGGAAAAAGGTTAGGAAAATATATTGGATATATTGGCATATATATTGTATATATGTTTTGGACTTGGAGGTCCACCTACCGGATCTAGGAATTGGATGAGATCCAATTGATCTTAGAGATCTACCTAGTTAAATATCATACAGCTTGTTGGCCAAAGTCAAGGTTGTATGTTATTTAACGGGATCCTAGCCCACTAGGAAACTAGGTTTCCCGAGTACTCGACAGAGGGTTAGAGACTCGCTGAAAAATAGTGGGAGACTAGTATTGAATTTGCAATTTCATTCAGATACTTAGCATTACGCGTTTTCAAATTTATTTCGTCATAATTATTTAGTTGGACTAATAAAATGTTATTTTTCTTGTAACAGTTAGACTGTACCCAATATCGTTGACTAGATAGTTGGACTATCGTAGCCAAGATGACTGGAAAGGGAAATGTCCGAGACATTATCATGGGCGAAAATGTCTTCAAGGGCACGAACTTTTCCGATTGGGAAATGAATCTAAGGATAGTCCTTGGAGCCGAGAGGATACTAAATACTATACAGAGACCTCTTGGGCCTAAGCCCAAACCTGATGAGCTACTTGAGCTGGAGCTTTGGAAGACTCACAGCGATGATTGTGATACTGCTCAGTCTATTATGCTTGCTTCTATGACTCAGCATTTCCGTCGACAGAACAGGGACTTGGATCTCTATAACATGTTGGCAAGGTTGCAAGATCTTCACCGATCTAACCGTAGGTCACAGAGATATGAGTTAGTAAAGAAGTTCTTTCGTTCGCGTTTGTCAGAAGGCATGTCTGTTGAGTCCCATGTGGCACAGATGATTGCTGACATAGATGAGCTAGCTGAGATGGGGATAGTCTTTGAGCCTGAGATTACCATAGATATGGTCATGCAATCTCTCCCCGACACTTGGAGACAGTTCATCATAAACTATAATTTGATGAACACTGATGATACTCTTGGAGACTTATTGTCGGTTCTCAAGGAAGCTGACAAAGAGCTGCTTAAGGGCAACAAGCGCGAGGCGCACTTTGCTTCGACATCTCATACGCCGAGGGCTGGGCTCAAGGCAACTTGAGGTGTGAAGAAGAAGAAGCATAAAGGAAAGGGCAAGGCCAAATCGTCAAGGGCTTCTGGGAAGCCTAAGGACAAATCTCAGGATGTTTGCCTCCAGTGCGGCAAGCGGGGTCACTGGAAGCGTGACTGCCGCGAGTACAAGGCACTCCAGAAGGAGATTAAAGCGGGCAAGGCACCGGCTTCAGGTATGTTTGTTATAGAGATAAAAATGACTACTTCTAGTTTAAAAAATTGGATTTTTGATTCTGGTTGTGGTACTCATATATGTACTGATGTGCAGGATCTGCAGATTAGCAAGAGACTGGCCTCAGGGGAGATTGATCTACGCGTTGGAAATGGGGCACTAGTCGCCGTTTTGGCCGTTGGCACTTTTTTTAGAGCTGCCCTCGGGGCATGTACTTGAACTTAATGATTGTTATTATGTACCTAGTTTGACTAGGAGTATTATCTCTGTATCTTGTTTGACCCAATGCGGGTACACTTTTGTATTCGAAACACTGGTGTTTTGTTTATAAAGATGATTTTGAGATATGTTCTGCTGATGCTAATAATGGTCTTTATATTTTGAATATAAATCAATCTCAAACATATAATGTAACAAACAAAAGGCTCAAACTAAGTAATAAAGATGAAACTTATATGTGGCACTGTCGTCTGGGACACATAAACAAGACTCGCATATCCACACTTTCGAAGAGTGGGTACTTGGACGGATTTGATCCAAATTCATATGACGTCTGCGAATCTTGCTTATTAGGCAAAATGCCTAAATCACCTTTTAGCGGTAAAGGTGTACGCGCCACCGAACTGTTAGCCCTCGTTCATAGTGACGTTTGTGGGCCCATGTCTAGCCAGGCTAGAGGTGGATACGAATACTTCGTAACCTTTACGGATGATGCATCGCGTTATGGTTATGTGTATCTTATGAGACACAAGTCAGAAACTTTTGAGAAATTCAAAGAGTTTCGACACGAAGTTGAAAAACAGACCGGCAAGAGTATAAAGACATTACGGTCGGACCGTGGTGGTGAATACTTAAGCAATGAGTTTCTAGATTACTAGAAAGAATATGGCATTCTTTCACAGTGGACTCCTCCTGGAACACCGCAATTAAACGGTATGTTCGAATGGAGAAACCGAACTTTGTTGGACATGGTAAGGTCTATGATGAGTCGCACTGAGATACCTATTTCCTTCTGGGGATATGCATTAAACAGTGCAATTCTTATTTTGAATAAGGTTCCGTCAAAGTCTGTACAACAGACACCATATGAGATATGGACAGGAAAGAAACCGGGTTTCTCATTCCTGAAGATTTGGGGATGCTGGGCATACGTCAATCGTTTGGAAGGTACCAAACTTGAGCCCAAGTCGGATAAGTGCCTATTTGTAGGATATCCTAGGGAAACCAAAGGATATTACTTCTATCACCCACGAGAGAACAAAGTATTTGTTGCTCTACATGCGGTTTTCCTTGAGAAGGAGTTCCTAAATACAGTGGTTAGTGGGAAGAAAGTAGAACTCGATGAAAATCGGAGTGATACTGTTCCTGGCATAGAATCCTCAACGGAACAAGAACAGTCCATCCGGGATGAGACTGTACCACAATCTTCTATCACACAAGGACCGCGTAGGTCGGAGAGAGTCAGGATACAACCTGAGAGGTATGGGTTTTCTGATCTCACCTCATGTAGATATTAATCTCATTGAGGATACTGAACCGGCTACGTATGAGGAAGCGATACAAGATATCGATTCGCTTTATGGCAAGAAGCCATGAAGTCTGAAATGGATTCCATGTACACCAACCAAGTTTGGACACTGGTTGATGCACCAGAAGGCGTAAAGCCTATTGGTTGCAAATGGGTCTTCAAGAAGAAGACCGACATGGATGGCAACATACAAACGTACAAAGCTAGGCTTGTAGCGAAGGGGTATCGTCAACGACATGGTGTCGATTACGACGAAACTTTCTCACCCGTTTCCATGATTAAATCCATTCGGATAATGCTTGCTATTGCTGCATATTTCGATTACGAGATATGGAAGATGGACGTTAAAACCGCTTTCCTTAACGGAAACCTTTTGGAGGATGTTTATATGCATTAGCCTGACGGTTTTATCGTGCCTAAACTTGCAAACAAGTTTTGTAAGTTAAATCGGTCCATTTATGGACTGAAGCAAGCATCGCGGTCATGGAACCAACGTTTTATGAGATCATAAAAGAATATGATTTCATTCAAAATGAAGATGATCCTTGTATATACAAGAAGGTAGTGGGAGAGCACTTACTTTTATTGTCCTTTATGTTGACGATGTATTGCTTATAGGCAATGACATTCCCATGTTAACATCGGTGAAGGCTTGGCTTTCATTAAAATTCTCCATGAAAGATCTGGGAGAAGCAGCCTATATTCTAGGAATAAAGATCTACCGGGATAGATCTAGAAAGCTGCTTGGACTCTCCCAGAGCACGTACATTGACAAAGTGTTGAAAATATTCAACATGGATCAGTCCAAGAGGGGACTGTTACCAGTGTCACATGGCATCACTCTATCTAAGGACATGTGTCCTAAAACTCAAGATGAGAGAAACAACATGAGTCGGATACCGTTCACCTCGGCAGTCGGATCGATCATGTATGCCATTATATGTACGCGACCTGATGTCTCTATACTTTGAGCATGTGTGTCGTTATCAGGCCGATCCAGGTGATGGTCACTGGATGGCAGTTAAGAACATCCTTAAGTATCTTAGACGAACTAAGGATGCTTTCTTAATCTATGGAGATGGAGAACTTGATGTAACTGGGTATACCGATGCAAGTTTCCAAACCGATAAAGACGACTACAAGTCGCAATCTGGGTACATATTTTGCTAACGGAGCAGTGAGCTGGAAATCTTCCAACCAAGATACTGTTGCCGATTCAACAACAGAAGCGGAGTACATTGCTGCAGCCGAAGCAGCAAAGGAAGCAGTTTGGATCCGAAAATTCCTAATTGGATTAGGAGTAGTTCCGTTAGCAGTTGACCCTGTTCCATTGTATTGTGACAATAACGGGGCTATAGCGCAGGCTAAGGAACCGCGGTCTCATCAACGATCCAAGCATGTTCTTCGACGTTTCCATCTGATACGTGAGATCATACATCGTGGCGATGTGAAGATCGAGAAGGTCGCATCAGATGACAACATTGCAGATCCGCTGACGAAAGCTATTTCACAGCAGAAGTTTGGGAGACATATACATAGTTCAGGTGTTAGATGCTTGAGTGACTGGCTATAGGCCAAGTGGGAGATTGTTAGAGAATTATGACCCATAGCGTCACTGTTTGTAAAAGACATTGTGTTTTTGTACTAAATTAACTATGTAGTAATGAAATTGCCTTTTACCATTTTGTAATTAATTTACTTTGATATAGAAATGGTAAATCCTTATGATTAGTTCCGGATTGAGATGATATGAGACAGTATCAATCCATAAAGGTTTAATCATTAAATATCCCTAGTCGTAGTAATCGAGACTAGACATCGATAATGCGGAATATACTAGTATTGCACTTGTGCGCGTTGTGAGGGGATAACGACACAATTCTCATATGTTTAAGTATTGGATACTTATGCAAGTGCAATAGGAGGTTGTGTTTTACCGATGGTACGGAAAATAGCTTCGCTTTGGATAGACCCCGCGGAATCCCATTGGTAGTATGTATATGTGTTTATGGGAGTCCGCTTCAGGGTAGGTGTATTTGGTCTTAACCTGAGACTTGCATCGCTAGTACTTGCGACAATCGGTAAACTTTCGTTTTGGTCGTCCAGGGCTTTAACAGGTTCTGTGTGCGCCTCTTCTAGGTTTATTGATAATCGTAGTGAATTGGATGTGATGTCAAGATGGAAGTATCACTTCAGACATATGGAGATGATGATCACGCAGGGATTCGGAACTAGTTCTCTATAGTGTTGCAACCATCGTGATAATATGACAAGGTCATGATTATCCGATTCAAAGAGACTAGTTGCTTGATATCCGATATGTGCTTCGTACGGGGCAGACACTATTCGAGCCCCAGGCCTTGCACGTGACATCAGATACTGGACCGCGATACGTAATACGACTTATATTACGCCTGACATAGATTATATATTCCAGTAAGAATATTTCTGGAGAATTGGGTAGGCACGGTGCTTTGCTAGAAGCCAACCATGTCTTGTAAATCGGTTAGCACGTGGTACGAGGTACGCACTAAATCGGATAGTCCGATAGCCGGATTTACTGCCAACATATCCAGAGGTCTCTTGGGTCGCTTCCCAAAGATTCACCGATGATAGTTGACTTAAATTAATCTGGGATTAATATAGAGAGAGAGAGAGAGAGAGAAAATTAATTTGGGATTAATTAGGGCTTTATTTAATCTGGGATTAAATGTGTTCGGTAGAGAGAGAACGCGATTAATTTGGAATTAATCGGTAAAATAAATTTAATAGTTAAATTTGATTTTTCTATTTAATTTATTTGAATGGGCTAAAATTAATATATCAGATATATTAATACGAATTGGATTTCGTTACGAAATTAAAGTCG
This sequence comes from Zanthoxylum bungeanum, assembly GCA_019454045.1. Classification (NCBI taxonomy): domain Eukaryota; kingdom Viridiplantae; phylum Streptophyta; class Magnoliopsida; order Sapindales; family Rutaceae; genus Zanthoxylum; species Zanthoxylum bungeanum. Next base: position 185,916 of record SKCR01023998.1, on the reverse strand, counting down.
TACTTTAATTACGAACGAACGAATTAATTTAGAATTAATTCGTAAACGATGTTCGTAATTTATTTGTGAGGCATCAATATTTAATTAAATTAGATATAATTATTTAGCGACGGAAGTTCGTTTAATTGGATTAAACGAAACCGAGCCACGGCAAATGTTCGTAGAGATATTTGAATTTTGAATTCAAATATGTGGGGCCCATGTGTGGTAGGTGTACCTACCACCCAACTACCTTGTTTTGCTTTTTGAAAACCATTTACCCACACCTACCAAGTTTAGGGTAGAAGGTGAAATGGTTTTACTAAAAGGTAAATAAAAAAACCAAATCTCTACACTTTGTAAGACATACTTTTCATTAGATGAAAAATTGAAAAACCCTAGAGAACTCCCTAAGGCTTGGCCGAATTCTCTCCTCCATTTCTCTCTTGGATTTGCTTTCAAATCAACAAAAGCTAGCACTTTGGAAATTGACAAAGGTGATAGGGAAACTACTCAAAAGCTTGGAATCATCAAAAGGTTGGAACTTGGAGTTCATCCTCTCAAAAATGTTAAAGCTCTATCCATTCATTGTAAGTTTATTCTGCACCTTATAATGATCATATTAAATGTTTTTCATGCTTATTAGATCCTATGAATGTTCTAGGAACACTAACAGTCGTTACATGACGTAAGAAGGTCTTGAACTAAATCTTGGGATGTTGTTATTTTGATGGTTTTGTTTGAGGGGTGTTGTTAGCTTGAGTTGATGATATATAAATGGTTATTGAGTCAAAGGAACTAAGGTTTAGTGGAACCCCAAATTGTATAATCCATAAGTATAAAACTAAGATGGGACCTATAGATGAATATGAGATGGAGTGGAGGATGTAATTGATGATAATTTGAGTGTTTATTATGAGTATAGCTTGAGGTTGGGGTTTTATCGAGGCGGCGCAGCGGAAGAAGCGCGGTTCGGGCGAAATCGTAGTTTAAAAATTTTAAACTTACGAATAAATTATTTAATATCCAATATTAATAATTCATTCATATTTCACCTAAACATATTTATTCGATATCAAATAACGACATAAATAATATAGAAACACCGCGAAACTGTTACGAAAATATTTTTCCGTAAAATAGTATAAAATGTGTTTCTGACCGAACCGAATGAGCAATGCACATGGGGGCTGCCCAGGTCAGCCCCAATAGCACTTGGACAGTTCGTGGACTGCCCAAATAGTGACCAACTCACTGTTTGGGCAGCATTTACCCGGTAACGTCGTTTTTCACCGTTTTCACGTATTTTAACTCGTAAAAAATTTCCAGTAATTATTTTTCTTGGGCAATTAAAATAAACTAATTTATTCTAATTAAACAATACTCAAAAACAAATTTTTATCACAAAAATCACATTTTTATATTAATTACCGTGAGACCCCAATAGTTTGCACTTTAATCATTTTAGTCATAATTTATCAAATACAAATTTAAGTGACTTCAAATCACTACCAAAATGATTTATACATATCATATACATCAAAATTCAACTATCAACAAAAATCCCACAAAAATCCAAAATTGCCGAAAGGTCCCAACATTTTTCAGATTTTTTATTTTGGTCCAAATTTGTTCAAGACAACATTAGATGATATCCAATCAACACCAAATTAAATGTACATCATATATAAATCATTATACAACACATATATTAAAAGCCCCAATTTTGATTTAGGTTAAGAACCATAATTTCTCAAATTAGTCCATTTAACAAAATTAACCAAAATTAATCAAATTCAAAATTTTAATCTAATCTCTGCAACACCAAACAAGTCTCACCATTTTGAAATAACTCAAGAATAATTCTAGGTCATCAATGAGTGGCCTAACTGTAGAGGTTTTATAAGGAATATTCGGTAACGCAGCGGAACGCGGAAAATCAAAATTTTCCGATTTCAATAATTTTTCTTGGATCAATTAAATAAGCATATTTATTTAATTACCCAATACTTAAAAAATGAAAATTAACTCAAGAAATCAGATTTCTTGAAAATTACCATTTGAACCCTTAACTTTGTTTTTTTTTTCATTTTAGTCCTCAAATTTTCAAAAATAATTTTGGATGATTCCAAATCACTTGTAAAATGATTTTCAAAATGTCCAATACACGAGATTATAAATTGCAACAAAAGCCCCAAAAAAGTCCAAATTGCTGTGAGCCCCTCATCTTGGGTAAATTGTCTATTTTGCCCTTTTCTTGTTCAAAATATATCAAGATCAAATCCAATCAACCCAAAATTAAATATGCATCATATACCCACCATACCACATCACATATATGAAAAGCCTCAAATTTGAAAAGGGTTATTAAACCTAATTTTACAATTTCTTAAAAATGACAAATTACAATAAATTAATCAAATTCAATATTTCAATCAAGTCTCTTCCACAACAAACAGGTCTCACCACTTTGAAATAACTCTAAAACAATTATAGGTCACCAAGTAGTGGCTCAAAAAGTCTAGAATGGCAACTAGATCATCAAATGACCATAAGAATGCTTAATAACATCTTATAAGCTTCCTTTGAATATCATACATGCATACACCCATCATCAAACTTCCAACCATCAAAAATAAAAAGAAGAAAGAGTGTGAAAACTTAAGAACAACATAGAAGGTAGCCAAGATAAAGAGGAACATTTTTCCTACTAATAACAAGTTGGAAATACTTACTTATTTCCAAGTTTTTCTTGATTTCCTTTTGTTTTCTTCTCTTTTCTCTCAAACTTCTTTTATTTATGTTTTTGGAGGCTTACCAAGGGTTGAAGCAAATGAAAAATTTAACACTTTAAATATTAGGGTTGTGGCCGAATTTGGAGGAAAAATACCTCAAGGATTTTTTGTAACTTTTAAAACCAATTTTTAAAGAATACAAAATCAATTTGATAACATTTTCCTTTAAAGTTAAAGTCAACAATTTACACTTATAATCATTACCTAAATTTATCATGTCATAAGATATTTATATTTTAATTATCTTAATTATTTAACAATTAAATAAATAAATAAATAATTAATTAAATATATATTATATTTACTTTAAATTGTTGGGTTTCTATTAAGTCCCAAGGATCAAATCAAGCAATGAAACGTATATGTGAATACTCATAATAGCATGGCGGAAACATACTTACAACGATCGGCTTTTGTGACGCGAGGAACATCAAAAATCTTCCTTGAAGCTCACAGTTTTGACAGTTTTGTGCTCCTTCATTTGCGGTAATGGTCTTTCTCCAAGCTCCAAGCTTTTGAAGTGTATTCCAAGCTCACATGTGAGGTTCCCTATCACCTTCGCAAGACTCAAATGGTGTGCTAGCACTTAGGAATTTTTGCCAAAAAATCCATTGATTCTCCTCTTAGATCTCGATGAAAACCAGAAAACAAAAGAAGAAAAATGGCCTATGACCGTGAGAGAGAGGGAGAAGAATTGAGAGAGAGAGTGTTGGTTGTTGCCAAAAAAATGGTAATTGAAATTCTAAAAATCAAATACACAAATTTTGTTAACAAAAGTCAAAGCATTAATGCTTACAACCACTACATCAACTATTCACATCACTCAATCAAGTGACAAGTTGTCACATCACATTACTCAAAGTGACAAGTGATTTGACGCTTGATGCGACTAGTGATTTGACGCTTGATGTGACTTGCGGGCCACACTTGAATTCGAAATGTGAGTGCGGTCGCAAACACTCTCGGGCTCGGGTTCGCTAATTCCAAATTAACGAATTTTCCATTGCGACGTAATTAAATAATTATGCCTAGCAAAATTACTATTTACGTCACTAAAGAATTAATTCTAAATTAACTCGTTCGCCCGAATTAAATTCTAAATTTAATTCCGCGTCGAAATCCAATTTCGTTTAATATATCGAATATATTAATTTATCGATTAATTCCAAATTAATCGTTATCTCTTTTTAATTAATATTTCATCCCAGATAAAATATCCCCGTAATTAATCCTATATTAATTTTCTCTCTCATCTAATTAATCCCAGATTAATAAAGTGCAAGTCATACGTCATCGGTGAATCTTCGGGAAGCGACCCATGAGATCCCCGGATATGATGGCAGTAAATACGGTCGTCGGACTATCCGAACACGTAAGTACCTAGTACTACGTTTGTACCGATTAACAAGACAAGGTTGGCTTCTAGCAAAGCGCCATGCCTACCCAATTCTCCAGAAATATCCTTACAGGAATATGTGATCTATATCAGGCGTAGTATACATAGTATTGCGTATTTTGACCCAGTATCAGATGTCACGTGCAAGGCCTGGGGCTGGAAATGTGTCTGTGACCGGCGTAAACACACACGTATAACGCAAGCGTACGTATCGTTCAAGTAGTATAAAAATATCGATCTCACGAGGACTTAATTCCTACTGTTGTTATTAATTATTGAATCTATTTATTTACAGGTATCTAATTATCGAAAGAAACGAATTGATTGTTTTTGGTTGGTTGAATGTGGTTTTGCAAAATAAAATAAAAACAGACTCAAAAGAAAATACTAAGGAAAATAAAAGAAAAGACTCAAGGATCTAAGGTCGTGATTCACACAATATTATTATAAAGATGAATTGATTCTCTTATCTATGTATAATAAATCAGTTTGCTAACCTGGAACACGAAAATATGCAAAAGCCTATATCGATGGTCAGACGCAAATACCCAGTATAACCCAATTGAACCATATGTCTATGTCAACCAAATTACCTGGATTCATTAAGACCATGTTCCAATTATGGCTACCCCCGCCCGACAGGTATATGTCTATCCTGTAAGGAAATCTATTAAAGGGTTATCTATCCTCAAGGAAGATCGTGGGATATTGAATCTAAGGCTGAAACCTAAAATCCCTATGTCTAGTTCATTTTCAGTTTACCACATCAATTTTATTGGTGATCAGACAACAAGAAGCATTAAGCTTAAGACTCAATAAACAAACTAAAGAATTACCTATAATAAAGAAAATCAATTATAAAGTGTGTGGATATTGTGTTTCATCACTTCCCTAAAATAAAATAAACTGCTGGGGATAGAGGATCTACTTTTAGAAATCTCAAATTATTATAATATGGAAATTGCCAGTATTATCTAATTAAGTTGAACCATAAACCAGCCATATAGGCGGTAATTATCTGTCACCTAAAGACCAGCCATATAGGCGGTGTCACATTATGTTACATAATTAAAACCAGCCATTAAGGCGGAATCAACTTTTAATTCATATTACTATTTCCATATTATAATTAAAGTGAGATTAATCTACCTTTACTATTTATAATTTAGAAATCTCCCTTATTATAATATATAAATATGTGTGATATTTACCAACCAGCCATATAGGCGGTATCCTAATTAAATCAAATTAATAATTAAATATCAACCGACCAACCAGGTGGTATCCTCATTAAGTCAGGTTAAAACCAGTTTAAAAATAATTACCAACCGACCAATATAGCGGTATCCTTATTAAGTCAGGTTTTAAATAATTTATATATATTATAAATAAGAGAGATTAATCTAAATTATAAAAGTAAAAAGCTTCACCTTTACCCCAGCAGAAATTTAACTACAAAACATAAAAGAAAAGAGAAGAAGAAGAAGAAGAACTATTACTACTACTTAAAATTAAAATACATAAATTAAATATTATTTATTTTTACAAAAACTAGATGCAATCCTTTAAAAACAGGGAAAAACTCCCAAGGAAAGCACACCAAATGAAATGACGAAGAGCCGAATTTATAGGCAAATTTTGGTTCCAGCGTCGCGACGCGCGTTGATCTGCGACACGTGTTGCTTGGCTTCGTGAGATCGTGACACGTGGCACTGTTATGTCGGTAGTTGACTTTTTGATGTTGGCAACATGTGATGGCGACATGTGTCCAGGCGCATTTTAGTGTGATCCGCTGAGATTTTGACACGTGGCAGGTGCATTTTAGCGTAGATGATGATTGTCGGCACCGTAGGATGATGACACGTGGCAGACGCACGTTAGCAGATCTTCTGTGATGGTGACACATGGCACGGCGCACGTTAGCAAAGTCAACTTTTCAGATTCTGACCCGTTGACCCGACGCACGTTAGCATGGACTCGGCGCATGTTAGGCGTCGCGACGCGGACAATTTACCAAAATGCCCTTTTTGCCAATTTTCTCTGTTTTGCTCCAAATCACCTCCAGAATGTCCTGAAACTTTATTTATCTATAAAATAACACAAAACACATCAAAATATTCACAAGACTCAAGAAACTATACAAAATATTAAGTTAAATGAGTGGGAAATAGTGATAGATTTACCACTCATCACACCCCCAAACCTAACATTTTGCTAGTCCTCGAGCAAAACACAAAATAAAATAACATAATAAAATTTAACTAAGCCATTTTCATAGGGATCACGGTTGCATTTAGCGTATGCAACAAGCCTTTAAATCCCTAGGTGTCCCTAGTGGACGAGTTGTAGTCTCGTGAGGGTTTACAGCAATGATACTCACAAACATTTTACAAAAGTAAAAAAAGAAAGTAAAACTAATGCACACAAAAGCAAAAAGAGAATAAGGAAGTTAGTGACTAATCAGGTGAAACTTCTACTCCAAGTTACTAGTTGTTTTGTTTCATTCTAAATTACTGAATAAGTAAATTCTCCGATTATATTTACCATTCTCCATATACACAGCCAACAAAATATTAAACAACTCATTTTTGCCCACAACGGTCACAAGTGTAGTTGATAAGAGAGTAATATTTTTGTCCTAAAGTTTTATCGGAATTCACACCTTTTTGCAGCAATGGAATAATTTTTCTGATTTTTCTGATTTTTTCTTTGATTTTTTCTCTATTTTTTTTATTTATATACAATATCTTCCATCTATGTAACGAGTGTTGGGTCGGTGGCTCCCAAACCAGTTGGCTTTAGGGCACCAGGTGTTAAGACACCCCTACGGAGTTAATTACTCAGACTTCAGATACATATATTTTTGCAGCATCTTTGATCCATGTAGCGAGCTTTGGGCCAGTGACTCCCAAACCAGTTTGCTTTAGGGCACTAGGTGTTAAAACACCCTTACAGACTTAATAACTCGGACCTCAGATTTTTTTTTTTACTCCATTGCTTTTTTAGATGCTTCCTCCAATTAAACTAGAGCACTGAATATTACAAACTTTTCAATTTTAGCTCATGTCCGTATGTTTCTATGTATGTTGATAATACCTGTCAACTGAGCATATGAAGATCCATTTTAGTCAGTTTTATGGAGAATTCAAAAATTAAATAATTCAAAAGGAAATAAACAAAAATTAACTTGTTTCAAAAATGGTTTGAGATACGTCTCAGGAGTGGAAACTCCTTACTCAGCTATCTCTTACCAATTTCACCTTTTTAGTCAAAATAAAAACACAAAAAAAAATGCAAAATATTTTTGTAATTTTTGAAAAATTTTCAATTTTTTTTGTATTTTTCGAAAAATTTTGAACTAAAAATAAAAACAACACATAACTAAAAAGAAGATACTAATCAACTAATTCCCTCCCCCAAACCTAAATGAGACATTGTCCCCAATGTCTTAAACAGTAGAAGAAGAGTTTAGGAGATAGTACCTGGTTAGCTGAAATTCTACACGAAATTAAAGGTTAAGATCCAGATTAATCTGACGCCTCTTACCATGATCGTCCTCGAACCAATTTATCTTTGAAAGGATAGGGTCAACTTGTGGTTCATAGGCTAAGAGTTGGTCTATTAGATCCGGAGCAGTTCTGGCAGTATATAGGAGTTCTTTCATAGGTTTTGACATGAACCCATTTCTCCGAGCATCATCAAGAAACACACAAAGAAAATCATAAAATCCATCAACGTTAAATAGTCAAAGCGGTTTCTGGTATATGTTCAGGTTCGCCCAAGATAGCACTATAAAAATTTCCTCCAATGTTCCCAAGCCACCTGGCAAAGCGATAAAAGCATCAGCACGGTTAATCATTTCTACCAGTCGTTCAGACATACCTGGCACGATCAGTTCCTCTTCGTTTGATAATCCAATAAGATTTGCCTCCGCCAAGGGTTTTGGGATGATTCCTAAAACGTGACTGCCTCCTTCTTGTACAGCCTTTGAAACGATCCCCATAAGTCCAAGATTGCCCCCGCCATATATTAAGTGCATATTCCTTGCTGCTAAGACTCGACCCAATTCATGTGCTGCTTCTACGTATTGAGGCTTAGTACCAACACTACTACCGTAAAACACACAGATGTTTTCAACTCGTCTTCTTGAAGTGGCTTCCATGTTTTACTCTGGATGTCTTCAAAAGTGCAATGATGAGTTGAATTTATAGAACCTGAAAAGGGTGAGTAATAATAGCACTAGTATCTTCCAGAGGACGTTTGTTTGCTAAACAACAAAAGAAATCATGAAAGGTCAAAAAGTCTGGATCCTGTCTACGAAAATAAAGATAATTACAACAGAAAAGTGAATCAAAGCAATAATTAAGGTAACGAAATTGTGTACGCAATACGCCATTCGCTTGGTATATAAATCCATTAGGATGCGTCTCAAGATTTCATTCTTTACTCAGCCATCGCTAATGAATTGGTTCTCATCTTTGTGATTGCCAAACACCATTCCTTTTGTTCTAAAAATGCTCCGTTTGTGCTTTTCCCTACAAAAATAACACACAAAATTAAAAACTCTACAACATGTATACACAAAATATGAAAACAAAAATTACAACAAATTACATGGGTTGCCTCCCTGCTAGCGCTAAATTTTCCGTCTTCAGCCAGACGTGACTGAAATCTATCTGTCAAGGAGGTTTTAGCGTCGTTTTGGATGTCCGATTAAAGACAATCCCATGAGCGTTGCTTTTGAAGGGTCTCTTCCAACGGTAAAGGGGCAAAAAGAATTTTGTCTCATTCAGTGCTCGTGCCACCTTTTTGCTCCTTGTTGCTCCAGTGGTTCCTGCAAAGAAAGAAATAAAATAAGGAGGTCTCGTATGGTGCTTGACTTGGAATGGAAGTTCCATTCTGTCAAGTTTCTGGTTGATATCTTTGATTTGTACTCCCCAAAATAGCTATGTTTCTCCTAAATGCTCTGGATTTTTATTAAGGTCAGACATTTGCTCCTCCATTTGCTCTGCTTCTTGCTCCACCTTTTCTTCACAGATGTATTTGAAAATTTCCATATTCAGCTCTTTATCTGTCATCTGTGAAATACATGCTTCAAAATTATCAACCTGAGGATGAAAAGAAATTTCAGATTTTAGGTCTTCATCCTCTGATCTGGGTGAAATGATTGGCTCAGGTAGATCTTCTTCAAACATTTTTGCAATGGATGTTCCAAGATCTTCATTTTGAGGATACAAAGTTTGATCCTCCGTTGTTGGTGCAGTTGGTACAAATAGATCAGCTTCATCCTCGTCAGAATCTGAATAATAAAAGTCAAATAGAGACTTTGCTGGTTTGGGCTCCTGAACCGATACCTCCTCCTTTGTTAATGTGTCATTGTGGATCTCTGGGTACTCGAAGGCTTTGTCAGTTTCATCTGATAATTCTTCTTGAGGTAATTGTCTCGTTTGATCTGTCAGTCTCTGAATGAATTCTGATTGTCTCATAATACTTTCAAACTGATTTTGGCATGTTTCAAGCATTGTATCCAACTTTTCGTCTTGTTTCTTGACCCAATCTTTGAGCATGTCAATCATCTGATCTTCCTATGATGGTTCTGATTGTTGATGAAGATCGAAGGTAGATGGTGGATGAGATGGAAAATATGACGGTTCTTCATACCTTGAATGATTCTGATAATTTTGCCACTCTGAAAAGTATATGCATTGATCGCTCGGGTGGTTACCATCACAAATTACACATCTCCCCTCTTCATTCTGTTGAGAAAATGTAGAATTGCTTGATTCTGACATCCAGTGATAATTGTTGGGCTGGACAACAAGCCTCAGAAAACCGGACTGTTGCTCCCAGATTTGGGGTGTATCTTCTTCTAATAAAGCTCGAAATCTTTCAATCTCCCAATAATGTTCCATTTTTCAATCACCTGAAAACAAAAGAAAGAAATAAAAATTACAGATAAAAATAAAGAAAATTAGATACAAGTAAATTAGATAGCTTCAAAATTAACAACTCAAGAAAAATAAGTCCCCGGGAACGGCGCCAAAAACTTGACCGGCGTAAACACACACGTATAACGCAAGCGTACGTATCGTTCAAGTAGTATAAAAATATCGATCCCACGAGGACTTAATTCCTACTGTTGTTATTAATTATTGAATCTATTTATTTACAGGTATCTAATTATAGAAAGAAAGGAATTGATTGCTTTTGGTTGGTTGAATGTGGTTTTGCAAAATAAAATAAAAACAGACTCAAAAGAAAAGACTCAAGGATCTAAGGTCGTGACTCCACACAATATTATTATAAAGATGAATTGATTCTCTTATCTATGTGTAATAAATTAGTTTGCTAACCTGGAACACGAAAATATGCAAAAGCCTCTGTCGATGGTCAGACGCAAATACCTAGTATAACCCAATTGAACCATATCTCTATGCCAACCAAATTACTTGGATTCATTAAGACCAAGTTCCAATTATGGCTACCCCCGCCCGACAGGTATATGTCTATCCTGTAAGGAAATCTATTAAATGGTTATCTATCCTCAAGGAAGATCGTGGGCTATTGAATCTAAGGCTGAAACCTAAAATCCCTATGTCTAGTTCATTTTAAGTTTACCACATCAATCTTATTGGTGATCAGACAACAAGATGCATTAAGCTTAAGACTCAATAAACAAACTAAAGAATTACCCATAATAAAGAAAATCAATTATAAAGTGTGTAGATATTGTGTTTAATCACTTCCCTAAAATAAAATAAACTGCTGGGGATAGAGGATCTACTTTTAGAAATCTCAAATTATTATAATATGGAAATTGCCAGTATTATCTAATTAAGTTGAACCAGCCACAAAGGCGGTGTTATTATTTATCCATAAACCAGCCATATATGCGGTAATTATCTGTCACCTAAAGACCAGCATATAGTCGGTGTCACATTATGTTACATAATTAAAACCAGCCATTAAGGCGGAATCAACTTTTAATTCATATTATATTTCCATATAATAATTAAAGTGAGATTAATCTACCTTTACTATTTATAATATAGAAATCTCCCTTATTATAATATATAAATATTGTGATATTTACCAACCAGCCATATAGGCGGTATCCTGATTAAATCAAATTAATAATTAAATATCAACCGACCAACTAGGTGGTATCCTCATTAAGTCAGGTTAAAACCAGTTTAAAAATAATTACCAACCGACCAATATAGCGGTATCCTTATTAAGTCAGGTTTTAAATAATTTATATATATTATAAATAAAGGAGATTAATCTAAATTATAAAAGTAAAAAGCTTCACCTTTACCCCAGTAGAAATTTAACTACAAAACACAAAAGAAAAGAGAAGAAGAAGAAGAAGAACTATTACTACTACTTAAATTTAAAATACATAAATTAAATATTATTTATTTTTACAAAAACTAGATGCAATCCTTTAAAAACAGGGAAAAACTCCCAAGGAAAGCACACCAAATGAAACGACGAAGAGCCAAATTTATAGGCAAATTTTGGTTCTAGCGTCGCGACGCGCGTTGATCTGCGACACGTGTTGCTTGGCTTCGTGAGATCGTGACACGTGGCACTGTTATGTCGGCAGTTGACTTTTTGATGTCGACAACATGTGATGGCGACACGTGTCCAGGCGTATTTTAATATGATCCGCTGAGATTTTGACACGTGGCAGGTACATTTTAGCGTAGATGATGATTTTCGGCACCGTAGGATGATGACACATGGCAGGCGCACGTTAGCAGATCTTCTGTGATGGTGACACGTGGCACGACGCACGTTAGCAAAGTTAACTTTTCAAATTCTGACCCGTTGACCCGGTGCACGTTAGCATGGACTCGGCGCATGTTATACGTCGCGACGCCAAGGGTTTGGGCGTCGCGACGCTGACAATTTACCAAAATGCCCTTTTTGCCAATTTTCTCTGTTTTGCTCCAAATCACCTCCAGAATGTCCTGGAACTTTATTTATCTACAAAATAACACAAAACACATCAAAATATTCACAAGACTCAAGAAACTATACAAAATATAAGTTAAATGAGTGTGAAATAGTGATTGATTTACCACTCATCCGTCTGCCTCGTACGAAGCACATATCGGATCTCTGGTAACTAGTCTCTATAATCAGATAAACATGACCTAGTCATAATATCCCGATAGCTGCAGCATATAAGAGAACAAGTTCCGTATCCTACGTGATCATCATCTCCACTATTACTGGAGTGATACTTCCATCTCGACATCACACCCAATACACTACGTTTCTCAATATACCCAGAAGAGGCGTTGATGAGTGGTATTTATATCACTTATTCCCACTCATTTGACCTAATATTTCGTATAGTTTCTCGCGTTTTATGAAAGTTTTGATGTATTTTGTGTTATTTTGCAGATAAATAAAGTTTGGAAAGCATTGGAGGCAATTTGGGGCAAAAAGCGGACAAAAATGAGTCAACAGGGATATTTTGGTCTTTAGCGCGTCGCGACACCAAGCCTTCAGCGTCGCGATGTCTAACATGCGCCAAACATTGCTAACGTGCGCCGGGTCCACAAATCAGAATCTGAGAAAAGTTTGACTTTGCTAACTTGCGCCGTGCCACGTGTCACCATCATAGCCGATCTACTAACATGCGCCGTGCCACGTGTCAGCATCCTACGGTGCCGACAGTCATCATCGCCACGTGTTCCACGTGTCATTCCATGTCATCAGCCACGTCAGCAAGTCAACAAGTCAACATTGACACCTCACCGCCACGTTATCATCAGCCAATCAGAAAGTGCCACGTGTCGCATTCCTACGGTACCGACAGTCTCTTTCCCACGTGTCGCCACATCACCGCCACATCATCGCCACGTCACCGCCACGTCAGCATCAATCATTGAGTATCTAATCCTTATCTGACACGTGGCGATTTTAGGTTTCAGCCTTAGACTCAATAGCCCACGATCTTCCTTGAGGATAGATAACCCTTTAATAGATTTCCTTACAGGATAAGAATATACCTGTCGGCGGAGGGTAGCCATAATTGGAACTTAAACTTAATGAATCCAGATAATTTGGTTGACATAGACATATGGTTCAATTGGGTTAAACTGGGTATTTGTGCCTGACCATCGACAGAGGCTTACACATAATTTAGTGTTCCAGGTTAATAAATCAATATTTTATCCAACTATAAGATAACCACTTCATCTTTAAAATGATATTGGAAGAAATCACAACCCTATATAGTTTTTAATATTGAATTTTCTTAAAACCTATTTTCGACAATTTTATTTACTTGTTTTTAAATTTAGAATCGTCACCATTTCAAATCAATCAATCAACTTGTTAGATATTAGTAATCATTTGACCTCATAAAATTAATAGTTTAGATATTAAGTTCTCGTGGGATCGATATTTTTATACTACTTGAACGATACGTGCGCTTGCGTTATACGTGTGTGTTTACGCCGGTCAAGTTTTTGGCGCCGTTACCGGGGAACTTATTTATCTTTCACTATTAGTTTTAAGGTTAGATACTGTTACTTGTATCTAATTTTCTTTTTACTTATTGTTTTTGTTTTCTTGTGTTTCAGGTTCTCAGAAACTTCATGAGACGAACCAGAAGCTTTGAACTCCGATCGCTTGACCCAGAAATTGAAAGAACCATCAGACAGTTGAGAAGGGAAAGGCGAGAAGGCCAAGAAGCTTTAGTCAACATGGAACCTGAACCTTTGGAGGTTGCACCACCAATTCCAATTCGAGACAGAACCATTCCGGTAGTTGACAGACTCATTTCTTGCATTGTACTTCCTCCATTACCAGCAAATGCAGGTGACATCAAAACATGCATCCAGATGATTCAGCAGTCAGTTCAGTTTGGGGGGAATGCAACTGAAGATCCTAATGCCTACATCAGTAACTTCCTGGAAGTTTGCGGCACTTTTAACTACAACAGAGCATCAGAAGAAGCAATGAGATTGCGAGTTTTTCCATACTCCTTAAAGGACAGAGCTAAAGCTTGGCTACATTCACTACCAGCAGGTTCCATCACAACTTGGAACACTTTAGCCACCAAATTTCTTGCAAAGTACTTTCCACCAGCCAGAACCGGAAAATTGAGGAATGACATCACATCCTTTGTACAACAAGATTCAGAATCCCTCTGCGAAGCTTGGGAAAGGTACAAAGATTTGCTCCGGAAATGTCCTCACCATGAGATTCCAAAATGGCTTCAAGTCCAAACATTCTATAATGGGCTTTCTGGAATAATGAGAACCACAATCGATGCTGCTGTTGGAGGAGCCTTGATGGCAAAAGGAGAAGATCAAGCCTGGGACCTAATCGAAGAAATGGCTAACAACAATTCCTTGTGGCCAACAGAAAGAAGCATGATCCAAAGAATTGCAGGAATTTATGAAAGTGGAGCCAATACAGCAGTCAACGCCAAGCTGGATCAGATATGCAAATTCATGGAGACTCTTACCACTGGATCCACAAGTTCACCATATGGAGGAGCACCAGAACCAAACCAACATGAAGAGACGGTGAATTATGTCAACAATTTCAACAGACAGGGGAACAATCTATATTCCAACACCTACAACCCAGGGTGGAGGAATCATCCTAATTTATCATGGAGCAACAATTCAGGCCAACAGCAGAACTATCCACCACCTGAATTCCAGCAACAGAACAAAAGCCAGGAGCAAGCAAATGAACCAGAATAACAGAAGTGTTGACCCACTTGAAAAAGTTAGAAGCAAAACACGACTCTCACGCAGCAAGATATGATGCTATGTTTCAATCCCAAGCAGCATTAATTCAAAGTCAATCTGCTTCTATTAAGCACTGGAGAATCAAATTGGACAACTGGCAAATGCTCAGAGTTACAGACCGCCAGGTACCCTTCCTAGCAACACAGAGCCAAATCCAAGGAACATGGGGAAGGAGCAATATCATGCCATCATGTTAAAAAACGGTACTGAAATCAACAAAGATGTTGGAATCAATTCAACTGCTGAGGAAGTTCCAAAAGAAACAAAGCAACAGATGGAGGAAAAAGAAGCAAAGGAAAAAGAACAGATCACTTCACCTCCACCTTTTCCTCAACGTCTTCAGAAGAATAAATTGGACAAGCAATTTTCCCGGTTCCTGGAGATCTTCAAAAATCTGCATATCAACATTCCATTTGCAGAAGCGTTGGAACAAATGCCCACCTATACCAAATTCATGAAAGATATTCTTTCACGAAAACGGAGATTGGGAGATTACGAGACAGTAGCATTAACAGAAGAATGCAGTGCCATCATTCAGAGGAAACTTCCCCCGAAGTTGAAAGATCCTGGCAGTTTCACTGTTCTTTGCGTCATAGGAGAACATAACTTTGGTAAGGCTTTGTGTGATTTAGGTGCGAGTGTTAACTTGATGCCTTTTTCTATTTTCAGGAAATTACAGATTGGAGAAACAATGCCAACTTCAGTCTCACTACAACTTGCTGATAGAACGCTCGTATTTCCTAGAGGTGTAGTTGATGATGTGCTGGTCAAGGTTGACAAATTCATTTTCCCAGCAGATTTTATTGTCCTTGATATGGAGGAAGACGCAGACGTGCCAATCATCATTGGGAGACCATTCTTGGCTACAGGTCGAACCATTATTGATGTACAAAAAAGAGAACTAACCATGAGGGTACAGGACCAAGAAGTAACATTCAATGTTTTCAAGGCCATGAATTTCCCAGATGATGAAAAGAAGGAGGAATGTTTCAAACTTGATGTGATACACAGTACCATTCAGATGAAAGACAAAGTTCTTCTGACAAACTTAAAACATATCAATTTCTGTAGAGCCTAAAAATAAAAGCGTCATTTGTACTGAATGAGCCAATTCTTGCACTACAAGCAACAGAAGAGAAAAAGTTCCACCAGCTCAACGAATTGGAGGAATTTCACAATCAGCCTTTTGAGGATGCCAAATTGTACAAAGAAAAGGGCAAGAAAAGACATGATGAGAAGTTAGTGCGCATACAACTGGAACCAGGGCAGAAGGTACTGTTAAAAAAATCAAGGGTGAAATTCTTCCAATGGAAGCCAAAATCACGGTGGTCAGGTCCATTTGTGATCACCAAAGTTTTACCAAATAGAGCCGTTGAGATACATGATCCTGACGCTAACAAAACTTTCAAGGTTAAAAACAAGTGTGTCAAGCACTACTGGGGAGAATCATTTGAGCGACAAAAAGAAAGTGTTACACTTTCAGATCCAGCTTAACGTTCGAGAAGTCAAGTATGGCTGACGACTTTAAACTTAGCGCTAGCAGGGAGGCAACCCATGCAATTTGTGTATATATTGTGACTTGGTGTGTTTTAATTTTGTGTGTTTAATTTTTGCAGGTTTAGTCATTTCAAAATGGAAGATGCTCTCGCAAATCTTCGCAAGCAATTTCCTTCCCTCCCTCAAAAATCTCTGATGAAAGTCTATAAAGCTCGCTTAGAACGGATGAGATTACTGATGATAAAAGGCATTCCTACTGACATTCGTTGGTTAATTGAAGCACGAGTTCGATTGGCAGGTGAGTTTTCTGACTCTTTTATTTCACATCTGCCTGGTTTAGGAAAGAGCACATATGCTAAAAAGAGAAGAGCCAAAAGAATGTGTGTTTGTTATAAATGTACTCGCATGTTTTGTAATACTCGTTGTCGTTCTTTAGGAATGGTGTCCGATAACCGCGAAGATAAGATTAATTCATTAGGGATGGCTTGAGTAAATGAGTCTTTGGATGACATATCTAAAACTCTTGAGACGCATCCCAGTGGATGTGTGTATCATGAAATTCGCATGTTATATGCACAATTCCAAAAGGAAAGACAACTGTTAAGTCTCGGGAATCTGACTCAAAAAGACCCTGTTTGCCAATTTATAATAAGAAATTGGATGGGAAGCTTGTCCCTGACGCATAGACGTCAATCAAGCCGTTAATTTTCTTGTAAATATTATATCGCTTTGTCTTTTCTTATAATAATTGTGATTTTTTTTTGTTTTCTTTTATTTTCTCTCCGACAGGATCCAGACCTTTTTTACTATCACGATATTATTTCGCTACTAATCGACCTCTGGAAGATACTTGTGCTATTTTTACTCACCCATTTCAGGTACTATAAATTCAGCCCGTCATTGCACTTTTGAAGGCATCCCGAGTTGAGAAAGAAATACATAAAAAAATGGAAGCCACTTCAAGAAGATGAGTTGAGAACATCTGTGTGTTTTGCGGTAGTAGTGTTGGTACTAAACCGTAATACATAGAAGCAGCACAGGAATTGGGTCGAGTCTTAGCTGCAAGGAATATGCACTTAATATATGGCGGAGGCAATCTCGGACTTATGGGGATCGTTTCAAAGGCAGTACAGGAAGGAGACAGTCACGTTTTGGGAATCATTCCAAAACCCTTGGCAGAGGCAAATCTTATTGAACCATCAAACGGAGAGGAACTGATCGTGCCAGGTATGTCTGAACGTTTGGTAGAAATGATTAATCGTGCTGATGCTTTTTATTTGCTTTGCCAGGTGGCTTGGGTACATTGGAGGAAATATTTATAGTATTATCTTTGGCGAACCTGAACATACACCAGAAACCGCTTGGACTGCTCAACGTTGATGGATTTTATGATTTTCTTTGTGTGTGTTCTCGATGATGCTCGAAGAAATGGGTTCTTGTCAAAACCTTTGAAAGAACTCCTCTTTACTGCCAGAAATGCTCCGGATCTAATAGACCAACTCATAGCCTATGAACCACGAGTTGACCCTATTCTTTCAAAGATAAATTGGTCTGAGGACGATCGTGGTAAGAGGCGTCGGATTAATCTGGATCTTAACCTTTAATTTCCTGTAGATTTCAGCTAACCAGGTACGACCTTCTTAACTCTCATTTTACTGTTTAAGATATTGGGGACAATGTCTCATTTAGGTTTGGGGGAGGGAATTAGTTGATCAGTACCTTGTTTTTAGTTGTGTGTTATTTTTATTTTTAGTCCAAAATTTTTTTCGAAAATACAAAAAAATTGAAAATTTTTCAAAAATTACAAAATATTTTGCGTTTTTGTGTTTTTATTTTGACTAAAAAGGAGAAATTGGTAAAGATAGCTGAGTAAGGAGTTTCCACTCCTGAGACGTAACTCAAACCTATTTCAAAACAAGTTAATTTTTGTTTATTTCATTTTAATTATTTAATTTGTGAATTCTCCTTAAACGGACTAAAATGGATCTTCATATGCTGAGTTGACAGATATTATCAACATATATAGTAACATACGGACATGAGCTAAAATTGAAAAGTTTGTACTATTCAGTGCTCTAATTTATTGGAGGAAACATCTCAAAAAGCAATGGAGTAAAAAAAAAAAAAAAAAAAAAAAAACGTCTGAGATCCGAGTTATTAAGTCTGTAAGGGTGTTTTAACACCTAGTGCCCTAAAACCAACTGGTTTGGGAGTCACTGGCCCAAAGCTCGTTACATGGATCGAAGATGCTGCAAAAATATATATATCTGAAGTTTGAGTAATTAAGTCCATAGGGGTGTCTTAACACCTGGTGCCCTAAAGCCAATTGGTTTGGGAGTCACCGACCCAACACTCATTACATAGATGGAAGATATTGTATATAAATAAAAAATAGAGAAAAAAAAAAGAAAAAATCAGAAAAATGAGAAAAATTATTCCATTGTACCAAAAAGGTGTGAAATCTGATAGAACTTTAGGACAAAAAAATATTACTCTCTTCTCAACTGCACTTATGACTGTTGTGGGCAAAAATAAGTTGTTTAATATTTTGTTGGCTATGTATATGAAGAATGGTAAAAATAATCGGAGAATTTACTTAATCGGTAATTTAGAATGAAACAAAACAACTAGTAAATTGGAGGAGAAGTTTCACCTGATTAGTCACTAACATCTTTATTCTCTTTTCGCTTGTCCTTTTGCTTTTGTGTGCATTAGTTTTATTACTTGTTTACTTTTGTAAAATATTTGTGGGTATCATTGCTGTAAACCCTCACGAGACTACAACTCCTCCACTAGGGACACCTAGGGGTTTAAAGGCTTGTTGCATACGCTAAATGCAACCGTGATCCCTACGAAAGTGGCTTAGTTAATTATTTATGTTATTTTATTTTGTGTTTTGCTCGAGGACTAGCAAAATGTTAGGTTGGGGGTGTGATGAGTGGTATTTATATCACTTATTCCCACTCATTTGACCTAATATTTCATATAGTTTCCGAGTTTTGTGAACGTTTTGATGTATTTTGTGTTATTTTGCAGATAAATAAAGTTTGGAAAGCATTGGAGGCAATTTGGGGCAAAAACGGACAAAAATGCGTCAACAGGGATATTTTGGTCTTTAGCGCGTCACGACACCAAGCCTTCAGCGTCGCGACGTCTAACATGCGCCGAACATTGCTAACGTGCGCCGGGTCCACAAATCAGAATCTGAGAAAAGTTTGACTTTGCTAACTTGCGCCGTGCCACGTGTCACCATCATAGCCGATCTGCTAACATGCGCCGTGCCATGTGTCAGCATCCTACGGTGCCGACAATCATCATCGCCACGTGTTCCACGTGTCATTCCATGTCATCAGCCACGTCAGCAAGTCAAAAAGTCAACATTGACACCTCACCGCCATGTCATCATCAGCCAATCAGAAAGTGCCACGTGTCGCATTCCTACGGTACCGACAGTCTCTTTCCCACGTGTCGCCACATCACCGCCACGTCATCGCCACGTCACCACCACGTCAGCATCAATCATTGAGTATCTAATCCTTATCTGACACGTGGCGGATAAGAATCTCAGCGACCAATCAGAAGCCGCCACGTGTCACAATAATTGAAGCCCAACCACCGCGCCACGTGTCACCTTATCAGCTTATCCAGAATCTTCAAACGGATGAACCAGAGCTTGCCACGTTGACAAAATCTGGCGTAGCGACGCTGGAAGCCTACCGAGGCCTATAAATTGAGCTCGAGATTTCAGAATTGAATGTACCACTCTCTCTCTTATATTCTATCTAAAGAGAGAGTTTCTCTCTCTACTTTCTTTTAATTTTTAGTTTTTTAGTTTTTTTAGTTTTGTAATTAATTTTAATTACGTTTTGTTAATATAGTAATTTAATTTTTACTTTTTATTTTTACCAGTTTTTATTATTTACCATGAGGAGGTAACTCCCCCAGCTAGGGTGAAAGGTAATTCTTTTATTGTTACTATTTAGATTAATCTCCCTTAAAAATAATATATTCACATTATAAAATATTGACTTAAAAAAGATACTGCCAGATTGGTCGGTTGGTAATTCATTTTAATCTGATTTAAACCTGACTAATAAAGGATGCCGCCAGATTGGTCGGTTGGTAATTTAATTTTGGTTCCACCTTTATGGCTGGTTGGACTTAATTTGACTTAATCAGGTTACCGCCTATATGGCTGGTTGGAAAAAGAATCACAAGTTTATATATTATTTTATGGGAGATATCTAAATTAGTAGTAGTAAAAGTAATTCCTTTTACCTTAGCATTTTATTTTATTGTAATTTACTTTTCAGTATTTACTTTACCGCATTTTTACTTTATGTCTTTTATTTTCAAGTTTTTACTAGCCCTAGTTATGTGTTGTAACTAAATTAGTTATCTGGGGTTGTGATGAAATCCAATATCACCGTTTTATAAGGGTTAGATTATAGCTTGGGTAATATAAAGATTTATTTATTGAGTCTTAAACTTAATGCTTTTTCATTAACTGGCCATTAATAAAATTGATCTGGTAAATCTAAAATGAACTAGACGAAGAGATTTTAGGTTTCAGCCTTAGACTCAATAGCCCACGATCTTCCTTGAGGATAGATAACCCTTTAATAGATTTCCTTACAGGATAGGAATATACCTGTCGGGCGGGGGTAGCCATAATTGGAACTTAACTTAATGAATCCATATAATTTGGTTGACATAGACAGATGGTTCAATTGGGTTAAACTGGGTATTTGTGTCTGACCATCGACAGAGGCTTACACATAATTTAGTGTTCCAGGTTAATAAATCATATTTTATCCAACTATAAGATAACCACTTCATCTTTAAAATGATATTGGAAGAAATCACAACCCTAAATAGTTTTTAATATTGAATTTTCTTAAAACCTATTTTCGACAATTTTATTTACTTGTTTTTAAATTTAGAATCGTCACCATTTCAAATCAATCAATCAACTTGTTAGATATTAGTAATCATTTGACCTCATAAAATTAATAGATTAGATATTAAGTCCTCGTGGGATCGATATTTTTATACTACTTGAACGATACGTGCGCTTGCGTTATACGTGTGTGTTTACGCCGGTCAGGCGTACACAGAACTTGTTAAAGCCCTGGACGACCAAAACCAAAGTACATTGATTTTTGCAAGTATTAGCGGTGCAAGTCTCAGGTTAAGACCAAATACACCTACCCTGATTCTGATTTCCATAGACACATAGTAATACTACCAATGGAATTCTGAGGGGTCTATCCAGAGCAAAGCTGTTTCCCATACCATCTGTAAAACACAACCTCCTACTATACTTGCATGAGTATCCTATACCCAAATATATGAGAACTATGCCGCTATGCCCTCACAACGCGCACAAGTGTAATACTAGTCTATTCCGCATTATCGATGTCCAATCTTGATAATACTACGACTAGGGATATTTAATGATTAAACCTTCATGGATTGATACTGTCTCATATCATCTCAATCCAGGAACTAATCCTATGGAACTTTCATCATTTATACATCTTGGTGATCTAATCATAAATGATAAAAGACCAATTTCCTCTGTCACATAGTTAATTTGTAAAACAACACCATGATCTGTACAAATAGTGACGCTATGGGTCATAATTGTCCAACAATCTCCCACTTGGCTATAGTGAGTCACTCAAGTGTCCTACACTCGAACTATGTACTGTTCGCTCAAATTTCTGAGAAAAGGCTTTCGTTAATGGATTTGCATGATTATCATCTGATGCAATTTATTCGAACATCACATCGCCATGATGTATGATCCGAACAAATCAGATGAATAGTCGAAGTATATATCTGGATCGTTGATGAGACCATTAATTCTTTAGCCTGTACAGTAGCCTAGCTCAGCTGCTAACAGAACTATATCTAATCTAATTAGATTTATTATCAATCCAGAAGGCTTCTATTGCTGCCTCAGCTGCAGAATAATCCATTTTTGTTGTTTATTTGGTAACAGTATCTTGCTTGGAAGATTTCCAGCTCACTGTTCCATTATTCAAACTGTATAGTACCGTTATAACGACTTATAGTTGTTTTTATCGGTTAGGAAACTTGTAGTAGTGAACCCAGTCACTTCAAGTTCTTCTTCTCCATAGTATAAGACAGCATCCTTAGTTCCTCTAAGATACTCAAGGATGTTCTTAACTTCAATCTAGTGACCATCACCTAGATTGGCCTGATTGTGAATCCATATGCTCAAAGCATATGAGACACCAGGTCGCGTACATTTTCAATGTACGAGTTCTCGGAGAGTTTCAACAACTTTTAGATCTATCCCAGTAGATCTTTATTCCTAGAATAAATGTTGTTTCTCCCAAGAATTCTACGGAGAATTTTCTTGAAAGCTAAGCTTTCACCGATTGTATTATGGGAATATCATTTCCAAGAAATGATATGTCATCATTACTTAGGACATTCACTGTCAGTGCACTCCCACTGACCTTCTTATATACACAAGAATCATTTTCGTTTTGAATTAAATCATATACCATTATGATTACATCAAAACGATAGTTCCAAGAACGATATGCTTGCTTCAATCCATACATGGATCGTATAACCTGCAAACCTTGTTTGCTAGTTATGGTACGATAAAACCGTCAAGATTTTTGTAAACATCCTCCAAAAGGTTTCCGTTAAGGAAAGCGGTTTTGGCATTCAGCTGTCATATTTCATAAATGAAACATACAGCATCAGCAAGTATTATCCAAATGGATTTAACAATGGCAACAAGTAAAAGGTTTCGTCGTAATCGACACAATGTTGATAACGATACATTTTCGCTACAAGCCCAGCTTAGTACGTTGGTATGTTGCCTTCCATGTATGTCTTTCTTGAAGACTTATAAAGTACCAATAGGCACAATGCCTTGCGGTACAACAACTAGTATCCAAACTTAGTTGGTATAAATGGAATCCATTTTGGATATTATGGAACTTTGCCATAATTGGGAGTCGATACCTTGTATCACTTCCTCATACGTAGTCAGTTCGTCTTCCTCAAAAGATTGACATCTTTACGAGGTGAGATCAGAAACCCATACCCCAGGTTGTTTTCTGACTCTCTCCGACTTACGCGGTTATTGTGTATTCGAAGATTATGGTATAGTTTCATCCTTGATGAATAATTTGTGTTCCATTAAGGAATTGGTGCCTGGAATAGTATTACTCTGATTTTCATCGAGTTTTACTATCCTCCCACTTACCACTGCATATAGGTATTCCTCTTTGGAAACCCGCATGGTGAGCAACAATTAAATTGTTCTCTTGTGAGTTGTATAAGTACTATACTTTGGTTTCCCTAGGATAACCTACAACTTGGGCACTTATCCGATTTGGGATCTAGTTTGGTATCATCCAAACATATGCCCAACATACCCAAATCTTCAGGAATAAGAAAACCCAGTTTCTTTCATGTTCATGTCTAATATGAATTATGTCAAACAGATTTTTATGGAACCTTATTCTAAATAAGTTCTGCATTGTTAATGCATATCCGTTGAAGGAAATGGTAGCTCAGAGCGACTCATGATTAACCTTATCATGTCCAACAAAATTTGGTCTCTCTGTTCGGATACACCATCAAATTGACGTGTTCCGGGAGGAGTCCTTATTGAAAGAATATTATACTCTTTCAAGTATTTAAGAAACTTATTGCTTAAGTATTTTTCATCATGGTCTAACCGTGACGGTTTAATACTTTAGCCGATCTATTTGTCTCCTTCGTGTCGAAACTGTAAAAGTTTTCGATTTGTGTTTCAAAAGAAACACATAACCATAATGCGATGCCACATCCGTAAAGGTCACGAAACATTCATATCCACCTCTAGCCTAGCTAGATATGGGCCCACTTACGTCACTATGAACGAGGGCTAACAGATCGGTGGCATTTTCACTTTTACCAAGTAAAGGTGTTATAGGCATTTTGCCTAATAAACTAGATTCATAGACATTATTTGAATAGAATCAAATCTGTCCTAGTATCCACTCTTCAAAAGTGTGGATATACGAGTCTTGTTTGATTGTGTCCGAGACAACAATGCCACAATTAAGTCTCAACTGATTTACTTCAGTTTGAGCTATTTGTTTGTCATGTCATATGTTTGAGATTTATTTATATTCAAAATATAAATACTGTTATTCACATCTAATGTGTTTATCTCAATATCATCTTTATAAAATAAAACACTTTAGTGTTCTAGAATACAAAGGTATACCCGCAACGGGTTAAACCCTGATATAGAGATAATGTTTCTAGTCAAACTAGTTACATTTTAACAGTTTCTTAATTCAAGTACACACCCGAAGGGTAGTTCCTAAACTTAGGTATCTACGGTTAAAACAGTGACTTTCGTCCCGTTTCCGATTCGCAGATCGATCTCATCTGAAGTCACTATCCTGCTTTTCAGCAGATTCTGCACATCAGTACATATTTATGTATCACATCCAGTATCTAAAAGCCAATTTTAATACTAGCAGTGAACATGTTTATAACAAACATATTTGAAGCCGGAGCTTTGCCCCTCATCACTTCCTTCATGTCTGCCTTGTCCATACGGCAGTCACGCTTCCGTGTCCCCATTTGCCACAGTTTAGGCAGACATCTTGGGATATGTCCTTTGTCTTCCCAGAAGATTATAATGACTTTGCCTTTGCCCCTTTTCCACACACCAGAAGATTATAATGTCGAAGTAAGATGCGCCTTGCGCTTCTTGCCCTATTGAAAATTTTGGCTTTGTCTCCTTGAGTATAGCCATTAACTCTCCAAGAGTTTTCTATTGCAATTTAGTACTTCTAAGATCTAAGGATAGATCTATGAAGATCCTTCAATTTCATTATCATACTATAAGGGTCTAATCCTTAGTTTTGATTAAGAAATTAAGGAGTCTATTTGGCAAGCATAATAGATTAAGCACTAAAGTTATCATCACATGAATCTTCCAAAGATCATGCTCTACTATTTGCTTAACTCCAGGCTTAGGCTCGAGATGTCACTATATCAAATAAAGTAATTTCTCGGTCACTCAGGACTATCCTGAGATTTTATTCCCAATTTGAAAATTAAAGTCGTTTAAATACATTTTCATCCAGGATTATGTTTTAAACACTAAACTTTCAATTTTTCTTGATTCTAATAGTCCAACTATTTAATCAACGATTTTAGGTACTATTTATTATAATGATTACTATAGTCCAACTATATAATCAACTATAATTTAATAGGTTAAATTCAAGTATATTGATTACTATAATCCAATTATAAAATCAACTATAAATGATCAATTAAATTCAAATATATTGATTACTATAATCTAATTATATAATCAACTATAAATGAATAATTTGAAATACAGTCCAACTGTTTTATTAAAATAATAATTAAATATTAGTCCAACTAATAATTAATTTAACGACGAAATGATGTGATATGAGCGCGTATGGCAAGTTATTAAACGAATATTGCAAATTCAATACTTGCCTCCCACTATTTTTCAGCGAGCCTCTAACCCTCTGTCGAGTACTCGGGAAACCTTATTTCCTAGTGGGCTAGGATCCCATTAAATAACACACAATCTTGACTTTGGCCAACAAATTGTATGATAATTAACTAGGTAGATCTCTAAGATCAATTGGATCCCATCCAATTCCTAGATCCAGTAGGTGGACATCCAAGTCCGAGACATATATCTTATATATGCCAATATATCCAATATATTGCCTAACATTTTTCCTCTGAATCAACTAAGCCTGGGCTTTGGCACAACAAACTTAGTGATCCCAGTTAAGCGGAACCCATTGACCATGGAAAGCTTCGTAATCAATGTCGATGAACAAGAAGTGATCTTGACTTTGGCCAACAAATCACAACTTGGACAAGACACCAATATGGAACAAAGCCTTCGTGATTCAAACACATCCTCGACGGACAAAGGTCTTGACTTTGGCCAATAAACCAATGCCAGTCTTGGATCTTGAGTAAGAATCACTCAATCGAAGGAAAAACGCTTAATATTTTGTGAGGGTTTTTCGCGTGCAAATTGGCAACCAATTTATTATCTTTGTTAAGGTCTCATCATCATACACCCTTAAACATGCATTCTAAACACATAATAAGGCGCATGTAAATAAAATAATAATGATATGCGGATGGATACTTAACACATTATTCCTAGAACAAATCTTTCTCTTTCCTCTCTCCCGCTAGCACATGTATTACTTCTACCCGTTAAATAACACTTCTAAAGAAACCTCATTTACATTGAAGGGAATAGGTGAGAAGAGAAATACATAAAGTAAGGAGGTAATAGGCTGGACACGTAGGTCCAATTAATAAATTCTAAATTTATTACAATAATTTCCAAAATTGCCCCCATCTAATATCCATATGATATACATTATTCATGCATCGCAACCATGTATTCACACAAGCATGTTATCAATCAATCTAATCCAATTAATTAATCTGATAATTAATAACCATCCAATGTTCAAACAACGATTTAATTTTGCGCGAGTCAAACTCGTTTTGCGAATAAGTACTCAAAGTAAAAATTCTTGAATTAAATTAAACTACAACATTAAATCCAATTTAATATGCATTTAATACTAATTCACTTATTTAATTCCAAATTAAATATTACACTTTATTTGACGAACCTTTACGACTTAGATTCTAAATCTAATCGCTACGGGTCTCAAAGCCTGATTAACATCCAATGTTTATTTAATTAAAGTCCAATGGGCTTTTAATTAATTTCTTAAGGCATGGAGTTTTGGTCAACTTGGGTCAAACCCAAAGACTAAAGCCCATTTAAAGGAATCACCCTTATATGCCTAGAAACCAATTTAGGCCCAATTAAAGTTAAAGGTCCATTAGTCATAATTGGATTTTATAGATGTGGTTTTGGGTCCAATTGGATCCAACCAATTTTCCTAAACCCATCTTGTTACAACCAAGCCCATCAAGCCCAATAACAACTTTTCAAGCCCAATTTCAAAAATTAGCCCAATTAATTAAATCACAAAAATTCCAATTTCACAATTTAATTAACCAAAGTGTATTCCATAATTAATTAACCAAATTAACATTTCCAAAATAATAATTCACTCAATTAATTATGCTCATTAACATCAAAACATGTCCAACACATTTTAATAAAAAAATCAACTCATTATACATGCTACACATTCACGGCATTTAGGGTATTTTTTCCAATTCAAAATTCCAATCCAATTAAATCTCAAATCAACATTACCCAATTGTTTCAAGTCATCCAATGATCAAAGAAACAAAAAATACCATGACTATTAATGCTAACAAAAGTCAAAGCATTAATGCTTACAACCACTACATCAACTATTCACATCACTCAATCAAGTGAAAAGTTGTCACATCACATCACTCAAAGTGACAAGTGATTTGACGCTTGATGTGACTTGCGGGCCGCACTTGAATTCGAAATGCGAGTGCGCTCGCAAACACTCTCGGGCTCGGGTTCGCTAATTCCAAATTAACGAATTTTTCGTTGCGACGTAATTAAATAATATGCCTAGCAAAATTACTATTTACGTCGCTAATGAATTAATTCTAAATTAACTCGTTTGCCCGAATTAAATTCTAAATTTAATTCCGCGTCGAAATCCAATTTCGTTTAATATATCGAATATATTAATTTATCGATAAATTCCAAATTAATCGTTATCTCTCTTTAATTAATATTTTATCCCAGATAAAATTTCTCCGTAATTAATCCCAGATTAATTTTCTCTCTCATCTAATTAATCCCAGATTAATAAAGTGCGAGTCATACGTCATCGGTGAATCTTCGGGAAGTGACCCATGAGATCCCCGGATATGTTGGCAGTAAATCCGGTCGTCGGACTATCCGAACACGTAAATACCTAGTACTACGTTTATACTGATTTACAAGACAAGGTTGGCCTCTAGCAAAGCGCCATGCCTACCTAATTCTCCAGAAATATCCTTACAGGAATATGTGATCTATATCAGGCGTAGTATATATTGTATTCCGTATTTCAATCCAGTATCAGATGTCACGTGCATGGCCTGGGGCTGGAAATGTGTCTGCCCCGTACGAAGCACATATCGGATCTCTGGTAACTAGTCTTTATAATCGGATAAACATTACCTAGTCATAATATCCCGATAGCTGCAGCATATAAGAGAATAAGTTTCGTATCCTACGTGATCATCATCTCCACTATTACTGGAGTGATACTTCCATCTCGACATCACACCTGTTGGACAGTTATGACCCATAGCGTCACTATTTGTATAGATCATGGTGTTGTTGTACAAATTAACTATGTGACAAAGGAAATTGCTCTCTTATCATTTATGATTAGATCACCAAGATGTATAAATGATAGGAGGTCCTTATGATTAGTTCCTGGATTGAGATGATATGAGACAGTATCAATCCACGAAGGTTTAATCATTAAATATCCCTAGTCAGAGTATTATCGAGATTGGACATCGATAATGCGTAAAAGACTAGTATTACACTTGTGCGCGTTGTGAGGGCATAACGGCATAGTTCTCATATATTTGGGTATAGGATACTCATGCAAGTGTAGTAGGAGGTTGTGTTTTACTGATGGTACGGAAAACATCTTCGCTCTGGATAGACCCCTCGGAATTCCATTGGTAGTATGACTATGTGTCTACGGAAGTCCGAAATAATGGTAGGTGTATTTGGTCTTAACATGAGACTTGCACCGCTAATACTTGCGACAATCAATGTACTTTGGTTTTTGGTCGTCCAGGGCTTTAACAGGTTCTGTGTACGCCTCTGCTGGGTATATTGAGAATCGTAGTGTGTTGGGTGTGATGTCGAGACGGAAGTATCAATCCAGTCACAGTGGAGATGATGGTCACGTAGGATACATAACTCATTCTCTTATATGCTGCAGCTATCGAGATATTATGACTATGTCATGTTTATCCGATTAAAGAGACTAGTTACCAGAGATCCGATATGTGCTTCGTACGGGGCAGACACAATTCCAGCCCCAGGCCTAGCACGTGACATCTGATACTGGATCGAAATACGCAATACTACGTATATTACGCCTGATATAGATCGCTTATTCCTGTAATCATGTTTCTGGAGAATTGGGTAGGCATGGCGCTTTGCTAGAAGTCAACCTTATCTTGTAAATCGGTAAAAACGTAGTACTAGGTACTTATGTGTTCGGATAGTCTGACGACCAGATTTACTGTCAACATATCTGGGGATCTCAGGGGTCGCTTCCCGAAGATTCACCGATGACGTATGACTCGTACTTTAATTAATATGGGATTAATTAGACGAGAGAGAAAATTAATCTGGGATTAATTGCGGAGATATTTTATCTGGGATAAAATATTAATTAAAGAGAGATAACGATTAATTTGGAATTAATCGATAAAATAATATATTTGATATATTATATGAAATTGGATTTCGACTCGGAATTAAAATTAGATTTTAATTCGGACGGAAAATTATTTAATTACGTCGCAACGGAAAATTCATTAATTTGGAATTAGCAAACCCGAGCCCGGGAGTGTTTTGCGAGCATACTCGCATTTCGAATTCAAGTGCGGCCCGCAAGTCACATCAAGCGTCAAATCATTAGTCACATCAAACGTCAAATCATTAGTGACTTTGAGTGATGTGACTACTTGTCACTTGATTGATTGAGTGATGTAACTTGATGGAAGTGGTTGGAAAGCGTTTTGAAAGCTTGATAGGCATTTAATATATTTTAAATGTTTGGTATATGTTTTGATTTTGGTAAATCAATTTATTGATTTTTTGGAAAATAAAATAAATGTGTATTAGATAAAATTTTTGCCAACCAACCATAATACTCTCTCTCTTCTCTTTTTTCTCTTCATCTCACGCCCAAGGGGCAGTCCACTGCCTTCTGTTTTCTGGTTTCACCGTGAGACACAAGGAGGAGATGAGGAATTTTGTAGCAAAATTACTTAGTGCTAGCACACATAGAAGCCATCCTAAGGTGATAGGGAAACCCACTTGTGAGCTTGGAATCACCATCAACCAAAGCTTGGAGCTTGGAGGAGGACCAAAGCCGAAAATGGAGCATCAAATTCTGCTCACTGCCGAGCTTCATGGAGGAAGGCATAAAAGTTTTTGTTGTCCACCGCATCGCTCAACCGATCGATGTAAGTATTCCGCGACTTCCTTTGATGTATTCATACTTGTTTCTTGCTTGATAATCGATCCTCGGGACCGTAGAAACTCCAACAATGGTATCAGAGGGTTGTTAAAAGCATGAAACTTGATTTTGGGTTAAAATTGGGTAAAATGTGTTTGAGCATTATTTGATGAAATTGGATGATTAAGTATGCTTAAATTATGTTTAATTGATGTTTGATTGGATCAATTTCAAGAAAAATGGTTTGGAACAATTTTGCCCAAATATTTAGGCTTGGCCGAATACATGTGCCCTAATTTGTCTTGGAATTTTTTGATTTTTGATTCATTGGATGAGTTAGAATCATTCAGGAAATGTTGATTGTGGATTTAATTTGATTGAAACCGAATCGATTTTGAAAACCCCACATTGCTGAGACATATATAGCTTGTAATTGGGTTTGATTTTTGATAAAATGTGTTGGACGTGTTTTGTTGTTAATAAGAATAATTAATTAGGCTAATTGATGTTTTAGAAATGTTAATTGGGTAATTAATTATGTAATACACTTTAGTTTAATTAAATTGTGAAATTGGAATTTTTGTGATTTAATTAAATTGGGCTTAAATTGGATTTGGGCTTGTAAAGTTGTAAATGGGCTAATTGGGCTTGGTTGTACCAAGTTAGGTTTAGGCTAAATTGGTTGGATCCAATTGGGCCCAAAACTGTTTCCATAAAGTCCAAATGCGACTAATGGACCTTAATTATTTTAATTGGGCCTAATGGGCCTAAATTGATTTCTAGGCTTATGGGGTTACTCCTTGATTGGGCTTTGGTTATTGGGTTTGACCCAAGTTGACTAAAAGTCCATGCCTTATGGAATTAATTAAAAGCCCATTGGACTTTAATTAAATTAACATTGGATGTTAATCGGGCTTTGAGACCCGTAACGATTAAATTTGGAATTTAAGTCGTAAAGGTTCGTTAATAAAGTGTAGTATTTAATTTGGAATTAAATAAGTG
Organism: Zanthoxylum bungeanum; assembly: GCA_019454045.1. Classification (NCBI taxonomy): domain Eukaryota; kingdom Viridiplantae; phylum Streptophyta; class Magnoliopsida; order Sapindales; family Rutaceae; genus Zanthoxylum; species Zanthoxylum bungeanum. The sequence goes on along the minus strand of SKCR01023998.1, from coordinate 154,229 downwards.
AATTAGTATTAAATACATATTAAATTGGATTTAATGTTGTAGTTTAATTTAATTCAAGAATTCGTACTTTGAGTACTTATTCGCAAAACGAGTTTGACTCGCGCAAAATCAAATCGTTGTTTGAACATTGGATGATCATTAATTATCAGATTAATTAATTGGATTAGATTGATTGATAACATGCTTGTGTGAATACATGGTTGCGATGCATGAATAATGTATATCAGATGGATATTAGATGGGTGGGGCAATTTTGGAAATTGTTGTAATAAATTTAGAATTTATTAATTGGACCTGCGTGCCCAGTCTATTACCTCCTTACTCTGTTTATTTCTCTTCTCACCTATTCCCCTCAATGTAAATGAGGTTTCTTTAGAATTGTAGTGTAACGGGTAGAAATAAATACTTGTGCTAGCGGGAGAGAGAAGAAAGAGAGAGATTTGATCTAGGATCAATGTGTTAAGTATCCATCCACATATCATTATTATTTTATTTACGCGCCTTATTATGTGTTTAGAATACATGTTTAAGGGTGTATGATGATGAGACCTTAACAAAGATAATAAATTGGTTGCCAATTTGCACGCGAAAAACCCTCACAAAATATTAAGCATTTTTCCTTCCATTGAGTGATTCTTACTCAAGATCTAAGACTAGCATTGGTTTGTTGGCCAAAGTCAAGACCTTTGTCCGTTAAGGATGTGTTTGAATCACAAGAGCTTTGTTCCATATTGGTGTCTCGTCCAAGTTGTGGTTTGTTGGCCAAAGTCAAGACCACTTCTTGTCCATCGACATTGATTACGAAGCTTTCCATGGTCAATGGGTCACGCTTAACTGGATCACTAAGTTTGTTGCGCTAAAGCCAAGGTTTAGTTGATTCAGAGGAAAAAGGTTAGGCAATATATTGGATATATTGGCATATATAAGATATATGTTTCGGACTTGGATGTCCACCTACTGGATTTAGGAATTGGATGGGATCCAATTGATCTTAGAGATCTACCTAGTTAATTATCATACAATTTGTTGGCCAAAGTTAAGATTGTATGACATTTAACGGGATCATAGCCCACTAGGAAACACGGTTTCTCGAGTACTCGACAAAGGGTTAGAGGCTCGCCTAAAAATAGTGGGAGGGAAGTATTAAATTTGCAATATTCGTTTAGTAACTTGCCATACGCGCTCATTTCAAATATTACGTCAAATAAATTAATTATTAGTTGGACTAATATTTAATTGTTGTTTTAAAACAGTTGGACTGTATTCAAACTATTTCATTTATAGTTGATTATATAATTGGATTATAGTAATCAATATATTTGAATTAACCAATTAAATTATTGTTGATTATATAGTTGGACTATAGTAATCATTATAATAAATAGTACCTAAAATCGTTGATTAAATAGTTGGACTATTAGAATCAAGATAAATTGAAAGATTGACATTTAAAACATAATCCTAGGGAAAATGTATTTAAATGGTTTAATTTTCAAATTGGGAATAAAATTTCAGGATGGTCCTGGATACTAATAAGTTACTTTATTTGATAAAATAAAATATTAGGCCTAAGCCCGGAGATAAGCAAATAGTAGAGCATGATATTTGGAATATTCATGTGATGATAACTTCAGTGCATAATCCATTAAGCTTTCCGCAAATAGACTCCTTAATTTCTTAATCAGAACTAAGGATTAGATCCTTAAAGTATGATAATAAAATTGAAGGATCTTCATAGATCTATTCTTAGATCTTAGAAATACTAAAATTGCAATAAATAACTCTTGGAGAGTTAAAGGCTATTCTCAAGGAGACAAAGCCAAATTTTACAATAAGGCAAGAAGCGCAAGGCGCACCTTACTTCGACATTCCGGAAGGCCAAGGCTTGGCCAAAGGCTTCTGGAGTATGAAAAGGGCAAAGGCAAAATCATTACAGTCTTCTGGGAAGATAAAGGACATATCCCAAAATGTCTGCCTAAATTGTGGAAAACGGGATCGCGGAAGCGTGACTACCTTTTGGACAAGGTAGACATGAAGGAATTGAAGATGGGCAAGGCTCTGACTTCATATATGTTTGTCATAAATATGTTCACTACTAGTATTAAAATTGGATTTTAAATACTTAGCGTGGTACATAAATATGTACTGATGTAGAAAATCTGCTATGAGTAGGATACTGACTTCAGATTGAGATTAATCTGCGAATAGGAAACGGGAGGAAAGTCGCTGTTTTAACCATATATACCTAAGTTTAGGAACTACCCTTCGGGTGTGTACCTAAATTAGGAAACTGTTAAAATGTTACTAGTTTGACTAGAAACATTATCTCTGTATCAGGGTTTAACCCGTTGCGGGTATACCTTTATATTCTAGAACACTAAAGTGTTTCTTTATATAAAGATGATATTGAGATAAACACATTAGATGTGAATAACAGTATTTATATTTTGAATATAAATAAATCTCAAACATATGACATGACAAACTAATAGCTCAAACTGATTTGATCAGATGAAACATATTGTGGCATTGTTGTATATCCACACTTTCGAAGAGTGGGTACTAGGACTAATTTAATTCTAATCAAATAAAGTCTACGAATCTAGTTTATTAGGCAAAGTGCTACTGATCTGTTAGCCTTAGTTCATAATAAAGCAAGTTGGCCCATGTCTAGCTAGGCTAGATGTGGATATGAATGTTTCGTGACCTTTACGGATGTGGCATCGCGTTATGGTTATATGTTTTGAAACACAAATCGGAAACTTTTAGAGTTTCGACACGAAATAGACAAACAGATCGGTTAAATATTAAACCATCACGGTTAGACCATGATGAAAATACTTAAGCAATAAGTTTCTCAAATACTTGAAAGAGTATAGTATTCTTTCAATGAGGACTCCTCCCGGAACACGTCAATTTGACGGTGTGTCCGAACGGATAAACCAAATTTTGTTAGACATGATAAGGTTAATCATGAGTCGCTCTGAGCTACCATTTCCTTCAACGGATAAGCATTAACAGTGCAGAACTTATTTTGAATAAGGTTCCATACAAATCTGTTTGACAGACTTCATATTAGATATGAACAGGAAAGAAATCGGGTTTCTCATTCCTAAATATTTGGGTATGCTAGGCATATGTTTGGATGATACCAAACTAAAACCCAAATTGGATAAGTGCTAAGTGTAGGTTATCCTAGGGATACCAAAGTATAGTACTTATACAACTCACAAGAGAACAATTTAATTGTTGCTCACCATGAGGTTTTCCTAAGAGGAATACCAATATGCAGTGGTAAGTGGGAGGATAGTAAAACTCGATGAAAATCGGAGTAATACTATTCCAGGCACAGATTCCTAATGGAACATAAATAGTTCATCAATGATGGAACTAAACCAATAATCTTCGAATACATAAGAACCGCGTAAGTCTGAGAGAGTCAGAAAATAACCCGGGGTATGGGTTTCTGATCTCACCTCATAAAGATGTTAATCTTATTGAGGAATACGAACTGACTACGTATGAGGAAGTGATACAAGGTATCGACTGCCAATTATGGCAAAGTGCCATGATGTCCGAAATGGATTCCATGTATATCAACTATGTTTAGACACTAGTTGATGTACCGCAAGGCATTGTGCCTATTGGTACTATATAAGTCTTCAAGGAAGACATAAATGGACGACAACATACCAACGTACTAAGCTAGGCTTGTAGCGAAAATGATCGTTATCAACATTATGTTGATTACGACGAAACCTTTTACCTATTGCCACGGTAAATCCATTTGGATAATGCTTGCTAATGCTGCATGTTTCATTCAATAAATATGACAGCTAAAAGGGAAAATCGCTTTCCTGAAAATGAAACCTTTTGGAGGATGTTTATAACATCCTGATGGTCAATGGATTGATGTTAAGAACATCCTTGAGTATCTTAGAGGAACTAAGGATGCTATCTTATACTATGGAGAAGGAGAACTTGAAGTGACTGAGATCACTACTGCAAGTTTCCCAACCGATAAAAATGACTATAAGTCACAAAAGGTACTATAAAGTTTGAATTACGGAATAGTGAGCTGGAAATCTTCCAAGAAAGATACTGTTAGCGAATAAACAACAAATACGGGTTATTGCTGCAGCTGAGGCAGCAATAGAAGCCATTTGGGTCGATAATAAATCTAATTAGATTAGATATAGTTCTGTTAGCAGCTGAGCTAGGCTACAGCGCAGGCTAAAGAATTAGTGGTCTCATCAACGATCCAGATATATACTTCGATATCCATCTGATTCGTTCGGATCATACATCGTGGCGATGTGATGATCGTATAAATCACATCAGATGATAATCATGCAAATCCACTGACGAAATTCTTTTCTTAGTAATTTGAGTGAACCGTACATAGTTCGGGTGTAGGACACTCGAGTGACTGGCTATAGGCCAAGTGGGAGATTTTTGGACAGTTATTACCTATAGCGTCACTATTTGTATAGATCATGATGTTTTTATACAAATTAACTATGTAACAAAGGAAATTGCTCTCTTATCATTTGTGATTAGATCACCAAGATGTATAAATGATAGGAGGTCCTTATGATTAGTACCTCGATTGAGATGATATGAGACAGTATCAATCCACGAAGGTTTAATCATTAAATATCCCTAGTCAGAGTATTATCGAGATTGGACATCGATAATGCGTAAAAGACTAGTAATACACTTGTGCGCGTTGTGAGGGCATAACGACATAGTTCTCATATATTTGGGTATAAGATACTCATGCAAGTGTAGTAGGAGGTTGTGTTTTATCGATGGTACAGAAAATAGCTTCGCTCTGGATAGACCCCTCGGAATTCCATTGGTAGTATGACTATGTGTCTATGGAAGTCTGAAATCAGGGTAGGTGTATTTGGTCTTAACCTGAGACTTGCACCGCTAATACTTGCGACAATCAATATACTTTGGTTTTAGGTCGTCCAGGGCTTTAACAGGTTCTGTGTACACCTCTGCTGGGTATATTGAGAATCGTAGTATGTTGGGTGTGATGTCGAGATGGAAGTATCACTCCAGTCATAGTGGAGATGATTGTCACGTAGGATACGAAACTCGTTCTCTTATATGCTGCAGCTGTCGGGATATTATGACTAGGTCATGTTTATCCAATTAAAGAGACTAGTTACCAGAGATCTGATATGTGCTTCGTACGGGGTAGACACAATTCCAGCCCCAGGCCTAGCACGTGACATCCGATACTGGATCGAAATACGCAATACTACGCCTGATATAGATCGCTTATCCCTGTAAGCATGTTTCTAAAGAATTTGGTAGGCATGGCGCTTTGCTAGAAGCCAACATTGTCTTGTAAATCGGTAAAAATGTAGTACTAGGTACTTACGTGTTCGGATAGTCCGACGACCGGATTTACTGCCAACATATCCGGGGATCTCATGGGTCGCTTCCCGAAGATTCACCGATGACGTATGACTCGCACTTTAATTAATCTGGGATTAATTAGACGAGAGAGAAAATTAATCTCGGATTAATTGCAGAGATATTTTATCTGGGATAAAATATTAATTAAAGAGAGATAACGATTAATTTGGAATTAATCTATAAAATAATATATTTGATATATTATATGAAATTGGATTTCGACGCGGAATTAAAATTAGATTTTAATTCGGGCGAACGAGTTAATTTAGAATTAATTAGTTGGCGAAGTGAATAGTGATTTTGCTAGGCATAATTATTTAATTACGCTGCAACAGAAAATTCGTTAATTTGGAATTACCAAACCCAAGCCCGGGAGTGTTTGCGAGCGCACTCGTATTTCGAATTCAAGTGCGGCCCGCAAGTCACATCAAGCGTCAAATCATTAGTCACATCAAGCGTCAAATCATTAGTCACTTTGAGTGATGTGACAATTTGTCACTTGATTGATTGAGTGATGTGACTTGATGGAAGTGGTTGGAAAGCTTTTTGAAAGCTTGATATACATTTAATATATTTTAAATGTTTGGTATATGTTTTGATTTTGGTAAATCAATTTATTGATTTTTTGGAAAATAAAATAAATGTGTATTAGATACACTTTTTGCCAACCAACCATAATACTCTCTCTCTTCTCTTTCTTCTCTTCATCTCAAGCCCAAGGGGCAGTCCACTGCCTTCTGTTTTCTGGTTTCATCGTGAGACACAAGGAGGAGATGAGGAATTTTGTAGCAAAATTCCTTAGTGCTAGCACACATAGGAGCCATCCTAAGGTGATAGGGAAACCCATTTGTGAGTTTGGAATCACCATCAACCAAAGATTGGAGCTTAAAGGAGGACCAAAGCCGAAAATGGAGCATCAAATTCTGCTCAGTGTCGAGCTTCATGGCGGAGGGCAGAAAAGTTTTTGTTGTCCACCACATCGCTCAACCGATCGATGTAAGTATTCTGCGACTTCCTTTGATGTATTCATACTTGTTTCTTGCTTGATAATCGATCATCGGGACCGTAGAAACTCCAACAACACCCAATACACTACGATTCTCAATATACCCAGAAGAGGCATACACAGTGTTGGGAAAACTCTAAGTCCCGAGGATCGATTAAAGGATAGAAACATACATGTGAATACACGAAGAAGTTTCGGAATACTTACATCGATCGGGTGAGGCGATGCGGTGAAGAACAAAAATTCTTTTTCTCCTTCCTTGAGCTCTCGGCAGTGAGCATTTTGGTGTCCTCCAAATTCGGTTTTTGCATGATCCATCAAGCTCCAAGCTTTGTTTGGTCATAGTGTGCTAGCACTTGGTAATTTTGCCACAAAATCACCTAGCTTATTCTCCTTCCATTCATGGTAGAAACCAGAAAAACAGAAGAGAAAAACTGCCATGAGGCCGTGAGAGAGAGGAAGAAAGAATAAGAGAGAGAGAGTTGTTGTGTGTTAGTTGAAATTGATTTCTAAAATCAATTAAAAAACATATACCAAATTTTGTAAAAAGCTTTCCAAAAGTCAACACAAAATTTGGCTCCAAAATGGCATTAAATGCTATCAACCACTCACATCACTATTTACATCAATCAATCAATCAATCAAGTGACAAGTTGTCACATCACTCAAAGTGACTAATGATTTGACGCTTGATGTGACTTGCGTGCCGCACTCGAATTCGAAATGTGAATGCGCTCGTAAACACTCCCGGGCTCGGGTTTGCTAATTCCAAATTAACGAATTTTCCGTTGCGACGTAATTAAATAATTATGCCTAGTAAAATCACTATTCACATCGCTAACGAATTAATTCTAAATTAACTCGTTCGCCCGAATTAAAATCTAATTTCAATTCCGCGTCGAAATCCAATTTCGTATAATATATCGATTATATTATTTTATCGATTAATTCCAAAATAATCGTTTTCTCTCTTTTAATTATATTTTATCCCAGATAAAATATCTCCGTAATTAATCCCAGATTAATTTTCTCTCTCATCTAATTAATCCCAGATTAATAAAGTGTGAGTCATACGTCATCAGTGAATCTTCGGGAAGCGACCCATGAGATCCCCGGATATGTTGGCAGTAAATTCGGTCGTCGGACTATCCGAACATGTAAGTACCTAGTACTACGTTTATACCGATTTACAAGACAAGGTTGGCTTCTAGCAAAGCGCCATGCCTACCCAATTCTCCAGAAATATCCTTACAGGAATATGTGATCTATATCAGGCGTAGTATACGTAGTATTGCGTATCTCGATCCAGTATCAGATGTCACGCGCAAGGCCTGGGGCTGGAATTATGTCTGCCCCGTACGAAGCACATATCGGATCTCTGGTAACTAGTCTTTATAATCGGATAAACATGACCTAGTCATAATATCCCGATAACTGCAGCATATAAGAGAACGAGTTTCGTATCCTACGTGATCATCATCTCCACTATTACTGGAGTGATACTTCCATCTCGACATCACACCCAATACACTACCATTCTCAATATACCCAGCAGAGGCGTACACAGAACCTGTTAAAGCCCTGGACGACCTAAAACCAAAGTATATTGATTGTCGAAAGTATTAGCGGTGCAAGTCTCAGGTTAAGACCAAATACACCTACCATGATTCGGACTTCTATAGACACATAGTAATACTACCAATGGAATTCCGATGGGTCTATCCAGAGCGAAGCTGTTTTTCGTACCATCGGTAAAACACAACCTCCTACTACACTTGTATAAGTATCCTATACCCTAATATATGAGAATTATGCCGTTATGCCTTCACATCGCGCACAAGTGTAATACTAGTCTATTCCGCATTATCGATGTCCAATCTCGATAATACTACGAATAGGGATATTTAATGATTAAACCTTCGTGGATTGATACTGTCTCATATCATCTCAATCTAGGAACTAATCATATGGACCTCCTATCATTTATACATCTTGGTGATCTAATCACAAATGATAAAAGAGCAATTTCCATTGTCATATAGTTAATTTGTACAACAACACCATGATCTGTACAAATAGTGACGCTATGGGTCATAACTGTCCAACAATCTCCCACTTGGCCTATAGCCAGTCACTCGAGTATCTTACACCCGAACTATGTACGGTTCGCTTAAATTACTGAGAAAAGACTTTCATCAGCGGATTTACATGATTATCATCTGATGCGATTTATTCTATCATCACATCGCCACGATGTATGATCCGAACGGATCAGATGAATAATCGAAGTATATATCTGGATCGTTGATGAGACCATTAATTCTTTAGCCTGCGCTGAAGCCTAACTCAGCTGCTAACAGAACTATATCTAATCTAATTAGATTTATTATGAATCCAGAAGGCTTCTATTGCTGCTTTAGCTGCAGCAATAATCCACTTTTGTTGTTTATTCGGTAAGAGTATCTTGCTTGGAATATTTCCAGCTCACTGTTCCGTTATTCAATCTTTATAGTACCGTTTTTGTGACTTACAGTCGTTTATATCGGTCAGGAAACTTGCAGCAGTGCACCCAGTCACTTCAAGTTCTCCATCTCCATAGCTTAAGACAACATCCTTAGATCCTCTAAGATACTAAAGGATGTTCTTAACATCAATCCAATGACTATCACTTGGATTGGCCTGATTGTGACTCCATATGCTCAAAGCGTATGAGACACCAGGTCGCGTTCATTTTTCAATGTACGAGTTCTCGGAGAGTATCAACAACTTTAAATCTATCCCAGTAGATCTTTATTCCTAGAATAAAGGTTGTTTCTCCCAAGAATTCTACGGAGAATTTTCACGAAAGCCAAGCTTTCACCGATTGTATTATGGGAATATCATTATTTATATAGGACATTCACTGTCAGTGCGCTCCCACTAACCTTTTTATATACACAAGAATCATTTTTGTTTTTGAATCAAATCATACATCATTATGATTGCATCAAAACGATAATTCCAAGAACGCTATGCTTGCTTCAATCCATCCATGGATCGAGTAACCTGCAAACTTTGTTTGCTAGTTTTGGTACGACAAAACCATCAGGATGTTATAAACATCCTCCAAAAGGTTTCCTTTTCAGGAAAGCGATTTCCTGTTCAGCTGTCATATTTCATAAATGAAACATGTAGCATCAGCAAGCATTATCCAAATGGATTTACCGTGGCAACAGGTAAAAGGTTTCTTCATAATCGACACAATGTTGATAAAGATACATTTTCGCTAAAAGTCTAACTTAGTATGTTGGTATGTTGCCATCCATGTATGTCTTCCTTGAAGACTTATATAGTACCAATAGGCACAATGCCTTTCGGTACATCAACTAGTGTTCAAACAGGTTGATATACATGGAATCCATTTCGGATTTTATGGCACTTTGCCATAATAGGGAGTCGATACCTTGTATCACTTCCTCATACGTTGTCAGTTGGTATTCCTCAATAAGATTAACATCTCTTCGAGGTGAGATCAGAAACCCATACCCCGGCTTGTTTTCTGACTCTCTCCGACTTACGCGGTTCTTGTGTATTCGAAGATTATTGGTATAGTTTCATCCTTGATGAACTATTTGTGTTCCATTAAAGAATCGGTGCCTAGAATAGTATTACTCTGATTTTCATTGAGTTTACTTTCCTCCCACTTACCACTGCATATCGGTATTCCTCTTAGGAAAAACCGCATGGTGAGCAACAATTACATTGTTCTCTTGTGAGTTGTACAAGTATTATACTTTGGTTTCCCTAGGATAACCCACAACTTGGCATTTATCTGATTTGGGATCTAGTTTGGTATCATCAAAACATATGCCTAGCATACCCAAATCATCAGGAATGAGAAACCCGGTTTCTTTCATGTTCATATCTAATATGAAATCTGTCAAATAGATTTTAATGGAATTTTATTCAAAATAAGCTTTGCACAGTTTATGCGTATCCGTTGAAGGAAATGGTAGCTCAGAGCGACTCATGATTAACTTTATCATGTCCAATAAAACTCGGTTTATCCGTTCGGACACACCGTCAGGATGACGTGTTCCGGTAGGAGTCCTCATTGAAATAATACTATACTCTTTCAGGTATTTAAGAAACTTATTGCTTAAGTATTTTCATCATGGTCCAACCTTGATGGTTTAATACTTAAGCCGATCTGTTTGTCTACTTCGTGTCGAAACTGTAAAAGTTTCCAATTTGTGTTTCAGAAGAAACACATAACCATAACGCGATGCCACATCCGTAAGGTCACGAAACATTCATATCCACCTTTAGCCTAGCTATATATGGGCCCACTTACGTCACTATGAACAAGGGCTAATAGATCGGTGGCATTTACACTTTTACCAAGTAAATAGTGTTTTAGGCACTTTGCCCAATAAACTAGATTTGTAGACTTTATTTGATTGGAATCAAATTAGTCCTAGTACCCACTCTTCAAAAGTGTGGATATACGAGTCTTGTTTAATTGTGTCCCAGAAAACAATGCCACAAATAAGTCTCATCTGATCAAACCAGTTTGAGCTATTTATTTGTCATATTATATGTTTGAGATTTATTTATATTCAAGATATAAATAATGTTATTCACATCTAATGTGTTTATCTCAATATCATCTTTATATAATAAAACATTTTAGTGTTCTAGAATATAAAGGTATACCCGCAACGGGTTAAACCCTGATAGAGAGATAATGTATCTAGTCAAACTAGTTACTTTGTAACAGTTTCCTAATTTAAGTACACACCCAAAGGGTAGTTCCTAAATTTAGGTATCTATGGTTAAAACAGCGACTTATGTCCCGTTTCCAACTCGCAGATTTATCTCTACTGAAGTCAGTATCCTGCTCATAGCAGATTCTGCACACCAGTACATATTTATGTACCACACTAAGTATCTAAAATCCAATTTTAATACTAGTAGTGAACATATTTATGACAATCATATTTGAAGTTAGAGCCTTGCCCGTCTTCAATTCCATCATGTCTGCTTTGTCCAAACGACAGTCACGCTTCCGCGATCCTGTTTGCCACAATTTAGGCAGATATTTTGGGATATGTCCTTTATCTTCCCAGAAGATTATAATGACTTTGCCTTCGCCCTTTTTGGTACCCCAGAAGCCTTTGGCCAAGCCTTGGCCTTCCAGAATGTCGAAGTAAGATGCGCCTTGCGCTTCTTGCCATATAGCAAACTTTGGCTTTGACTCCTTGAGTATAGCCATTAACTCTCCTAGAGTTTATTATTGCAATATGTACTTCTAAGATCTAAGATGGATCTATGAAGATCCTTCAATTTCATTATCATGCTTTAAGGATCTAATCCTTAGTTCTGATTAAGAAATTAAGGAGTCTATGCGGCAAGCTTAATGGATTAAGCACTAAAGTTATCATCACATGAATATTCCAAATATCATGCTCCACTATTTGCTTAACTTTGGGCTTAGGCCTAATATGTTATTTTATCAAATTAAGTAACTTATTAGTTTCCAGGACCATCCTGAAATTTTATTCCCAATTTGAAAATTAAAGTCGTTTAAATATATTTTCACCCAGGATTATGTTTTAAACACTAATCTTTCAATTTTATCTTTTTTTCTAATAGTCCAACTATTTAATCAACGATTTAGGTACTATTTATTATAATGATTACTATACTCCAACTCTATAATCAACTATAATTTAATAGATTAAATTCAATTATATTGATTACTATAATCCAATTATAAAATCAACTATAATTAATTAAATCAAATATATTGATTACTATAATCCAATTATATAATCAACTATAAATGAAATAGTTTGAATACAGTCCAACTGTTTTATTAAAACAACGATTAAATATTAGTCCAACTAACATTTAATTTTATTTGATGTAATATTTGAAATGAGCGCATATGGCAAGTAACTAAACGAATATTCCCAATTTAATATTTGCCTCCCATTATTTTTCGGCGAGCCTCAAACCCTCTCTGGAGTACTCGGGAAACCTTGTTTCCCAGTGGGCTAGGATCCCGTTAAATGTCACACAATCTTGACTTTGGCCAACAAATTGTATGATAATTAGCTAGGTAGATCTCTAAGATCAATTGGATCCCATCCAATTCCTAGATCCAGTAGGGGGACGTCTAAGTCCGAAACATATATCTTATATATGCCAATATATCCAATATATTGCCTAACCTTTTTCCTCTGAATCAACTAAGCCTTGGCTTTGGCACAACAAACTTAGTGATCCCAGTTAAGCGGAACCCATTGACCATGGAAAGCTTCGTAATCAATTTCGATGGATAAGAAGTGGTCTTGACTTTGGCCAACAAACCACAACTTGGACAAGACACCGATATGGAACAAAGCTCTCGTGATTCAAACACATCCTCGACGGACAAAGGCCTTGACTTTGGCCAACAAACCAATTCCAGTCTTGGATCTTGCGTAAGAATCACTCAATGGAAGGAAAAACGCTTAATATGTTGTGAGGGTTTTTCGCGTGCAAATTGGCAACCAATTTATTATCTTTGTTAAGGTATCATCATCATACACTCTTAAACATGCATTCTAAACACATAATAAGGCGTATATAAATAAATAATAATGATATGCGGATGGATACTTAACACATTGATCCTAGATCAAATCTCTCCATTTCCTCTCTCCCGCTAGCATAAGTATTGCTTCTACCCGTTACATAACACTTCTAAAGAAACCTCATTTACATTGAGGGGAATATGTGAGAAGAGAAATACAATGAGAATGGAGGTAATAGGCTGGACGCGCAGGTGCAATTAATAAATTCTAAATTTATTACAACAATTTCCAAAATTGCCTCACCCACCTAATATCCATCCGATATACATTATTCATGCATCGCAACCATGTATTCACACAAGCATGTTATCAATCAATCTAATCCAATTAATTAATCTGAATATTAATGACCATCCAATGTTCAAACAACGATTTGATTTTGCGCGAGTCAAACTCGTTTTGCGAATAAGTACCCAAAGTATGAATTCTTGATTTATATTAAACTACAATATTAAATCCAATTTAATTTGCATTTAATACTAATTCACTATTTAATTCCAAATTAAATATTACACTTTATTAACGAACATTTACGACTTAAATTCCAAATTTAATCGTTACTGGTCTCAAAGCCCGATTAACATCCAATGCTAATTTAATTAAAGTCCAATGGGCTTTTAATTAATTTCTTAAGGCATGGACTTTTGGTCAACTTGGGTCAAACCCAAAGACTAAAGCCCATTTAAAGGAATCACCCTTATATGCCTAGAAACCAATTTAGGCCCATTAGGCCCAATTAATATATTAAGGTCCATTAAGTCATAATTGGACTTTATGGAAATGGTTTTGGGCCCAATTGGATCCAACCAATTTGCCTAAACCTATCTTGGTACAACCAAGCCCAATAAGCCCAATAAAAACTTTTAAGCCCAATTTCCAAAATTAGCCCAATTAATTAAATCACAAAAATTCCAAATTTCATATTTAATTAACCAAAGTGTATAGCATAATTAATTACCCAAATTAACATTTCCAAAACACCAATTAGTCTAATTAATTACGCTTATTAACATTAAAACATGTCCAACACATTTTAACAAAAATCAAACCTATTTTCATGCTTCAAAGTCTCGGCAATGGTAGGGTTAATTATGTCCAATTCGAATTCAATCCAATTAAATCCAATTCAACATTAAATCAACATTCCTAATTGATTTCAAGCCATCCAATGAATCAAAAATCAAAAAATTCCAAGACATTTAGGGCAAGCTACCTCTCGGCCAAGCTAGGATTTTTGGGGGAAAATTGTTCCAAACAACTTTTCATGAAATTGATCCAATCAAACTTCAATTAAACTACATTTAAGCATACTCAATCATCCAATTTCATCAAATCATGCTCAAATACATTTTACCTAATTTTAACCCTAAATTCAAGTTTCATGCTTTTACTCGCTCTGATACCATTGTTGGGAAAACTCTAAGTCCCGAGGATCGATTAAAGCATAGAAACATACATGTGAATACTAGAAGAAGTTGCGGAATACTTACATCGATCGGTTAAGGCGATGCGGTGAAGAACAAAAATTCTTGTTCTCCTTCCTTGAGCTCTCGACAGTGATCATTTTGGTGTCCTCCAAATTCGGCTTTTGCATGATCCATCAAGGTCCAAGCTTTGTTTGGTCATTCCTAGCTCACAAGTGGGTTTCCCTATCACCTTTGTATGTCTCCATAGTGTGCTAGCACTTGGTAATTTTGCCACAAAATCACCTAGCTTCTTCTCCTTCCATTCACGGCAGAAACCAGAAAAACAGAAGAGAAAAACTGCCACGAGGCCGTGAGAGAGAGGAAGAAAGAATAAGAGAGAGAGAGTTGTTGTGTGTTAGTAGAAATTGATTTCTAAAATCAATTAAAAAACATATACCAAATTTTGTAAAAAGCTTTCCAAAAGTCAACATAAAATTTGGCTCCAAAATGGCATTAAATGCTATCAACCACTCACATCACTATTTACATCAATCAATCAATCAAGTGACAAGTTGTCAAATCACTCAAAGTGACTAATGATTTGACGCTTGATGTGACTAGCGATTTGACGCTTGATGTGACTTGCGTGCCGCACTCGAATTCGAAATGCGAATGCGCTCCCAAACACTCACGGGCTCGGGTTCGCTAATTCCAAATTAATGAATTTTCCATTGCGATGCAATTAAATAATTATGCCTAGCAAAATCACTATTCACATCGCTAATGAATTAATTCTAAATTAACTCGTTCGCCCGAATTAAAATCTAATTTCAATTCCGCGTCGAAATCCAATTTCATATAATAAATCGAATATATTATTTCATCGATTAATTCCAAATTAATCGTTTTCTCTCTTTTAATTATATTTTATCCCAGATAAAATATCTCCGTAATTAATCCCAGATTAATTTTCTCTCTCATCTAATTAATCCCAGATTAATAAAGTGCGAGTCATACATCATCAGTGAATCTTCGGGAACCGACCCATGAGATTCCCGGATATGTTGGCAGTAAATCCGGTCGTCGGACTATCCGAACACGTAAGTACCTAGTACTACGTTTATACCGATTTACAAGACAAGGTTGGCTTCTAACAAAGCGCCATGCCTACCCAATTCTCCAGAAATATCCTTATAGGAATATGTGATCTATATCAGGCGTAGTATACATAGTATTTCGTATCTCGATCCAGTATCAGATGTCACATGCTAGGCCTGGGGCTGGAATTGTGTCTGCCCCGTACGAAGCATATATCGGATCTCTGGTAACTAGTCTCTATAATCGGATAAACATGACCTAGTCATAATATCCCGATAGGTGCAGCATATAAGAGAACGAGTTTCGTATCTTATGTGATCATCATCTCCACTATTACTGGAGTGATACTTCCATCTTGACATCACCCCAATACACTACGATTCTCAATATACCCAACAGAGGCGTACACAGAACCTGTCAAAGCACTGGACGACCTGAAACCAAAGTATATTGATTGTCTCAAGTATTAGCGGTGCAAGTCTAAGGTTAAGACCAAATACACCTACCCTGATTCGGACTTCCTTAGACACATAGTAATACTACCAATGGAATTCCTGGGGGTCTATCCAGAGCGAAGCTGTTTTCCGTACCATCGGTAAAACACACCTCCCACTACACTTGCATGAGTATCCTATACCCAAATATATGAGAACTATGCCGTTATGACCTCACAATGCGCACAAAGTGTAATACTAGTCTATTCCGCATTATCGATGTCCAATCTCGATAATACTACTACTAGGGATATATTAATGATTAAACCTTCGTGGATTGATACTGTCTCATATCATCTCAATCCAGGAACTAATCATATGGACCTCTTATCATTTATACATCTTGGTGATCTAATCACAAATGATAAGAGAGCAATTTCCATTGTCACATAGTTAATTTGTACAACAACACCATGATCTGTACAAATAGTGACGTTATAGGCCATAACTTTTCCACAAACAGAACCTGTTTAAAGCCCTAGACGACCAAAACCAAATACTTGATTGTCGCAAGTATTAGCGGTGCAAGTCTCAGGTTAAGACCAAAACACCTACCCTGATTCGGACTTCCATAGACACATAGTAATACTACCATGGAATTCCGATAGGTATATCCAGAGCGAACTATTTCCGTACCATCGGTAAAACACAACCTCCTACTACACTTGCATGAGTATCATATACCCAAATATATGAGAACATGACGTTATGCCCTCACAACGCGCACAATTGTAATACTAGTCTATTCCGCATTATCGATTTGTTGGACAAAATGACCCATAGCGTCACTATTTGCACAGATCATTGTGTTGTTGTAGCAAATTAACTATGTGACAAGGAAATTGCACTCTCATCATTTGTGATTAGATCACCATAGATATATATAAATGAAGAGAGGTCCCTATGATTAGTTCCTGGATTGAGAATGATATGAGACAGTATCAGTCCCCGAAGGTTTAATCATTAAATATCCCTAGCCGGAGTATTATCGAGACTGGACATCGATAATGCGGAATAGGCTAGTATTGCACTTGTGTGCGTTGTGAGGGCACAACGGCATAGTTCTCATATATATAAGTATCGGAACTTATGCAAGTGCGATAGGAGGTCGTGTTTCACCGATGGTACGGGAAAAGCTTCGCTCTGGATAGACCCCTCGGAATCCCATTGGTATTATGACTATGTGTCTATGGGAGGCCGAAATCAAGGTAGGTGTGTATAGTCTTAACCTGAGACTTACATCGCTAATACTTACGATAATCGATAGACTTTGGTCTTGGTGGTACAGGGCTTTAACCGGTTCTGCGTACACCACTTCTGGGTTTATCAGAGAGTCGTAGTGTATTGGGTGTGATGTCGAGACGGAAGTATCACTTCAGTCATAGTGGAGATGATGTCACGCAGGATACGGTACTAGTGCTCTTGAGTGATGCGCATCCAATCGGGATATTGTGACCAGGTCATGAATATCCGATTATAGAGACTATGTTACCAGACATCCGATATGTGTTTCGGACGGGGCAGACACTTATCCAGCCCCAGCCCTAGCACGTGACTATCCGATACTGGGTGATATACACAATACAATGGTATACTACGCTTGATACAGATCTTAATATTCTTAAATGGATATGTCCGGAGAATTGGGTAGACTTGGTGCTTTGCTAGGAGTCGACCTTGTCTCGTAAATCGGTTGAACGTAGTACATGGTACATACGTGATTCGGATACTCCGACGACCGTATTTACTGCCAACTTATCCGGAGATCTCATGGGTCGCTTCCCGATAATGCACCGATGACGCATAACTCGCACTCATTAATAATCTGGGATTATATAGAAGAAAGAGAAAATTAATCTAGGATTAATTACGGAGATATTTTATCTGGGATAAAATATCGTCTAAAGAGAGAGATTGATTAATTTGGAATTAATCGGTAAATTAATATATTCGATATATTAAACGAAATTAGATTTCGACGCGGAATTAAAATTAGATTTTAATTCGGGCGAACGAATTAATTTAGAATTAATTCGTTAGCGACGTGAATAGTGAATTCGCTAGGCGTAATCATTTAATTACGACGC
Source organism: Zanthoxylum bungeanum (assembly GCA_019454045.1). Lineage (NCBI taxonomy): Eukaryota > Viridiplantae > Streptophyta > Magnoliopsida > Sapindales > Rutaceae > Zanthoxylum > Zanthoxylum bungeanum. The sequence goes on along the minus strand of SKCR01023998.1, from coordinate 136,085 downwards.
GACGGAAAAATTCGCTAATTGAGAATTAGCGAACCCGAGCCCGAGTGTGATTGCGAGCGCATTCGTATTTCGAATTCGAGTGCGGCGACGCAAGTCACATCAAGCGTCAAATCAATCGTCACATCAAGCGTCAAATCAAAAGTCACTTTGAGTGATTGATTGATTGATTGATTGATGGATGGATTGATGGATTGACTTCATCACATCACTTTATTAAAGTGACATGTGAATAGTGATGCAAGTGGGTTAATAGTAACCTTGATGGATGTTAATTGATTTACATATATTTATTGATAAAATAAATGGAAAGGCTTATTATTTTTTGAAAAATATATAAGCAGTCTTATAAATCATTTATACAATTAATAACCATTTACACCTTTTAGCTTTTCTTCCTTCTCTCTCACGCCCTTGGGGCTTCTCTTTCTTCACTGTACAGCTCACAGGCGTGAGCTTTGGGGAGGCAAGAGTGGATTTTCATGGACAAATCCAAGTGCTAGCACACTTGCGACTATTGCGAAGGTGTTAGGGAGGTTCACCCATGAGGCCGACTCATCCGACGGAGTTTGGAGCTTCGAAATGAGACCCGAATTAGCTCAAACCAGTGAGCAAATCTGCACAGTGGCGTGAGCAAGGCAGTGGGCTTTATGGCTTGATTCGTCTTCAAATCGACATAACCGATCAATGTAAGTATTCCGCTATCTTCGTTGGTGTATTCGCACATTAATTTCATGTCTTGTTTGATCTTGGGACCTAGATAATAACCAACAATGGCATCAAGAGCCTAGGTTCAAGCATGAAAAATGTAGGGCTTAAAATTTGGGTAAATGTTTGTTGAGCATGATTTGAATAAATTGATTGTTTAAGTATGCTTATAACATGTTTAATTTCATTTTGGTTGGACCAATTTGTTGAAAAATGATTTGGAATTATTTTCCCCAAATATTGACCTTGGCCGAATGTGAATGTATTTTGGGTTCTTGGAAATTTTTGATTTTTAATTCATTTGATGAGTTAGAATCATTTAGGTTGATGTTATTTGAATCGAATTGGATTGGATTTCGAATTGGACAAAAACCCAAAAATTCTATGTTGGCCGAATGGTTTATTGCCCTAATGTCTTGGTATTTTGATTTTGTGACATTGGATGTGTATGAAATCAAATTGGATGGTGATTTAATGTCGATTGTGGGTTCGATTGGATTGAAACCGAATCGGACACAAAATCCCTCCTTTTGCCGAGAGCATTAAAGCATGTAATGGGTTTGATTTTTTCATTTATGTGTTGGACATATGATAATGATAATAAGCATGATTAATTGGACTATATGGTGTTTTAGAAATATTGATTTAGTTGATTAATCATGTAATACACTTTAGTTTAATTGAATATGAAATTGGATTTTTGTATATTAATTAATTGGGCCTAATTTTGGAAATTGGACTTTAATGTTGTATTGGGCTTATTGGGCTTGATTTTATCAAGTTGGGTTTAGGCCAAATGGATTGGATCCAATTGGGCCCAAAACCACTTCCGTTAAGCCCAAATGCGACTTAATGAACCTTTAAAGTTCAATTGGGCCTAATGGGCCAAGATTGATTTATGGGCTTATGGGGTAAATCCCGGATTGGACTTTGGTTATCGGTTTGACCCGAGTTGACCAAAAGTCCACGCCTTAAGAAATCAATTAAAAGCCCATTGGACTTTAATTGAATTGACGTTGGACGTTAATCGGTCTTTGAGACGCGTTACGATTAAATTTGGAATTTAAATCGTAAAAGGTTTATTAAATAAAAGTGTAATATTTAATTTGGAATTGAATAGTGAATTAGTATTAAATACATGTTAAATTAGATTTAATGATGTAGTTTAATTTAATTCATGAATTCGTACTTTAAGTACTTATTCGCAAAAACGAGTTTGACTCGAACAAAATCAAATCGTTGTTTGAACATTGGATGATCACTTAATTATCAGATTAATTAATTTGATTAGATTGATTGATAGCATGCTTATGTGTGTGAATACGTGGTTGTGTTGTATGAATAATGTATATCGGATGGATATTAGTCGGGTGGGGCAATTTTAGAAATTGTTGTAATAAATTCGATTTATTAAATTGGACCTGCGTGTCCAGCCTTATCACCTTCATTCTCTTTGTATTCTCTTCTCACCTATTCCCCTCCATGTAAATGAGGTTTCTTTAGAAGTGTAGTGTAACGGGTAGAAGTAATACAAGTGCTAGCTTGAGTGAGAAAGTGAGAGATTTGATCTAGGATCAATGTAAAGTATCCATCCGCATATCATTATTATTTATTTTCATACTCGCTTTATTATGTATTTAGAATGCATGTTTAAGGGTGTATGATGATGAGACCTTAACAAAGATAATTAAATTGGTAGCCAATTTGCACGCGAAAAACCCTCGTTAAATATCAAGCGTTTATTTCCTTCCATTGAGTGATTCTTACTCAAGATCCGAGATTGGCAGGGGTTGTTGGCCAAAGTCAAGCCCTTGTCCGTCGAAGATGTGTTTTAATCACGAGGCTTTGTTCCATATCGGTGTCGTGTCCAAGTTGTGGTTTGTTGGCCAAAGTCAAGACCACTTCTTGTCCATTGACATTGATTACGAAGCTTCCATGTCAATGGGTCCGCGCTTGACTGGGATCACTAGGTTTGTTGTGCCAAAGCCAAGGCCTAGTTGATTCAGAGGAAAAAGGTTAGGGTATATATTCGATATATAGGCATATATTAGATATATGTTTGGGACTTGGATGTCCACCTACTGGATCTAGGAGTTGGATGGGATCCAATTGATCTTCGAGATCTACCTAGTTAATTATCATACAATTTGTTGGCCAAAGTCAAGATTGTGTGATATTTAACGGGATCCTAGCCCACTAGGAAACACGGTTTCCCGAGTACTCGACAGAGGGTTAGAGGCTCGACGAAAATAGTGGGAGGCAAGTATTGAATTTGCAACATTCGTTCGAATACTCGCTAAACGCGCTCATCTATATTTTACTCGTCATATTAATCAAAAGTATTAGTTGGACTAATATTTTATGTTGTTTTAAATATATATATATAGTTGGACTATATACAAACTCATTCGAAATAATAGTTGATTTTATAATTGGATTATAGTAATCAATATAATTGAATTAAAATTATAGTTGATTAAATAATTGGATTATTGTAATCATTATAATGAATAGTACCTTATTAATTGATTAAATAGTTGGACTATTGAAATCAAGAAAGAATTGAAAAGTTGAATATTTAAAATATATAATCCTTGGATTAAATGTTTTAAATGATTTAATTTTCATTGGGAATTAATAATAGGTTACTTTATTGGATAAATAACTTGTTATATCTAAGCCCATAATTAAGCAAATAGTAGAGCATAAAATCTTTGGAAGATTTATGTGATGATGACTTTAGTGCTTAATTTAATATACTTGACAATAAATCTATCTTTAGATTTAAAAGGTATTAAAATTGCAATTAATAATTCTTGGAGAATTAATTGACTATTCTAGTGGAGAAAAGTCAAAGTTTGCAATTGGGCATGTTGCACAAGGTGCACATCATTTCGATATTCCGAAACCCAAGGCTTGGCCAAAGGTTTGTGAAATATTGAAAAGATAATTGACATATCCCAAAGTGACTACCATTTGGATATGGAAGACACGAAGGAATTAAAGAAAGGGCAGGCTCTAACTTTAAAAATATTTGTCAAAGTTATGTTCACTACTAGTATATTGAAATTGGATTTTAAATACTTAGTGTGGTACATATAAATATATGTATTGATGTTCAGAATCCGCTATGAGCTGGATACTGACTTCAAGCCGAGATTTCTCTGCGAATCGGAAACGGGACGAAAGTCGCTGTTTCGACCGTAGATACCTAAGTTTAGGAACTACCCTTTGGGTATGTACTTAAATTAGGAACTGTTATAATGTAACTAGTTTGACTAGAGACATTATCTCTATATCAGTGTTTAATCCATTGTGGATAAACCTTTATATTCTAGAACACTAAGTGTTTCATTATATAAAGATGATACTGAGATAAACACATTAGATGTAAATAACAGAATTTATATTTTGAATATAATAAAATCTCAAACATATAAAATGACAAATAAATAGCTCAAATTGATTTGATCAATAGAGACTTATTTGTGGCATTGTTGTCTAGGACACAATTAAACGAGACTCGTATATCCACACTTTTGAAGAGTGGGTACTAGGACTGATTTGACTATTCAAATAAGGTCTGCGAATCTAGTTTATTAGGTAAAGTACCTAAAATACTATTTACTTGGTAATAGTAAAAGGGCCACCGATCTGTTAGCCCTATTCATGGTGAAGTAAGTGGGCCCATATCTAGCTAGGCTAGATGTGAACATGAATATTTCGTGACCTTAACGGATGTGGCATCACGTTATGGTTATGTGTTTCTTTTGAAGAACACAGATCGGAAACTTTTGAAGTTTCGACACGAAGTAAATAAACAGATCGGGTATAGTATTATTCCGCCACGGTAAGACCGTAATGGAAAATACTTAAGCAGTAAGTTTCATACGTACATGAAAGAGTACGGTATTCTTTCATATGAGGACTCCTCCCGAGACACGTCAGTTAGACGGTGTGTCCGAACTAAAACCGAATTTTGTTGGACATGATAAGGTTTATCACGAGTCGCTCTGAGCTACTGTTTCCTTCAATAGGATATGTATTAACAGTGCAAAACTTATTTAGAATAAGGTTCCATATAAATCTGTTTGACAGATGTCATATAGGATATGAACAGGAAGAAACGAGGTTTCTCATTCCTGATAATTTGGGTATGCCAGGCATAACGTTTGGATGATACCAAACTAAAAGACCCAAATGGATAAGTGCCAATATAGGTTATCCTAAGGGAAACCATAAGTATAGTACTTATAAATCTCACATGAGAACAATGTGATTGTTGCTCACCATGCGGTTTTTCCTGAGAGGAATACCGATATGCAGTGGTCAGTGGGAGGATAGTGATACTCGATGAAAATCGGAGTAATACTGTTCTAAGGCACGAAGTCCTTAATGGAACACAAATAGTTCATCTATGATGAATCTATACCATTAATCTTCAAATACACAAGAAACTAGTAGATCGGATAGAGTCAGAAAACAACCTAGGGTATGGGTTTCTGATCTAACCTCATAAAGATGTCAATCTTATGAAGGTATATCATCGACTACGTTTTGAGGAAGTGATACGAGGTATCGACTCCCTATTATGGCAAAGTGCCATGAGTCCGAAATGGATTCCATGTATAACAACTATTTTGGATACTAGTTGTTGTACCACAAGGCATTGTGCCTATTGGTACATTAAACGTCTTCAAGGAAGACATACATGGAAGGCAACATACCAACGTACAAAGCTGGGCTTTTGACGGAAAGGTATCGTTATCAACATTGTGTTAATAACGGTTCAACCTTTTACCTGTTGCCATGGTAAATCCATTTTGAAGATGCTTGTTGATAACTGCGTATTTCATTTATGAAATGTGTCAGTTATAGATCAAAATCGCTTTCCTGAAAAGGAAACCTTTTGGAGAATGTTTATAACATTCTGACGATTTTGTATAACCGACAAACAAGGTTTGCGGTTTATTCGATCCATGTTTGGATTAATGCAAGCATAAGGTTCTTGAAACTGTCGTTTTGAAATAATCATAATGGTTTATGATTTGACTCAAAACGAAATAATTCTTGTGTATATAAGGAGGTTAGTGGGAGAGCGCACTGACACTTAAATTCCCATATAGCAATTGATGAAACCTTTGCTTTCAATAGAAATTCTCCGTAGAATTCTGGGGAGTAACAACCTTTATTCAAGGAATAAAGATCTACTGGGATAGATTTGGAGTTGTTAACACTCTCTGGAAATTGTACATTTAAAATGTACTTGATTTGGTGTCTCATACGCTTCGAGCATATGGAGTCACAATCGGGTCAATCCAAGTGACAGTCACTGGATTGAAGTTAAGAACATCTGTTAGTATCTCAGAGAACTAAAGATGCTATCTTAAACTATGGAGAAGGAGAACTTGAAGTGACTGGGATCACTGCTGCAAGTTTCCAAACGATTAAATAATACGGTACTATTAAGTTTGAACACTGGGACAGTGAGCTGGAAATATTCCGAGCAAGATAACCGTTGCCGAATAAACAACAAATGCGGATTATTGCTGCAGCTGAGGCAGCAATAGAAGCCATTTGGATCGAAAATAAATCTAATTAGATTAGATATAGTTCTGTTAGCAGCTGAGCTAGGCGTCAGCACATGCTAAGGAATTAAAGGTCTCATCGACGATCCAGATATATACTTCTATATCATCTGATTCGTTCGGATCATACATCGTGGCGATGTGATGATCGTATAAATCGTGTCAACGATAATCAAACAAATCCGCTGACGAAAACCTTTCCTCAGCAATTTGAGCGAACCGTACATAGTTCGGGTGTGGGACACTTGAGTGACTGGCTATGTGCCAAGTGGGAGATTGTTGGACAAAATGACCCATAGCGTCACTATTTGCACAGATCATTGTGTTGTTGTAGCAAATTAACTATGTGACAAGGAAATTGCACTCTCCATCATTTGTGATTAGATCACCATAGATATATATAAATGAAGAGAGGTCCCTATGATTAGTTCCTGGATTGAGAATGATATGAGAGTATCAGTCCCCGAAGGTTTAATCATTAAATATCCCTAGCCGGAGTATTATCGAGACTGGACATCGATAATGCGGAATAGGCTAGTATTGCACTTGTGTGCGTTGTGAGGGCACAACGGCATAGTTCTCATATATATAAGTATCAGATACTTATGCAAGTGCGATAGGAGGTCGTGTTTCACCGATGGTACGGGAAAGAGCTTCGCTCTGGATAGACCCCTCGGAATCCCATTGGTATTATGACTATGTGTCTATGGGAGGCCGAAATCAAGGTAGGTGTGTATAGTCTTAACCTGAGACTTACATCGCTAATACTTACGATAATCGATAGACTTTGGTCTTGTGTACACAGGGCTTTAACCCGTTCTGCGTACACCACTTCTGGGTTTATCAGAGAGTCGTAGTGTATTGGGTGTGATGTCGAGACGGAAGTATCACTTCAGTCATAGTGGAGATGATGTCACGCAGGATACGGTACTAGTGCTCTTGAGTGATGCGCATCCAATCGGGATTTTGTGACCAGGTCATGATATCCGATTATAGAGACTATGTTACCAGACATCCGATATGTGTTTCGGACGGGGCAGACACTTATCCAGCCCCAGCCCTAGCACGTGACTATCTGATACTGGGCTGATATACACAATACAATGGTATACTACGCTTGATACAGATCTTAATATTCTTAAATGGATATGTCCGGAGAATTGGGTAGACTTGGTGCTTTGCTAGGAGTCGACCTTGTCTCGTAAATCGGTTGAACGTAGTACATGGTACATACGTGATTCGGATACTCCGACGACCGCATTTACTGCCAACTTATCCGGAGATCTCATGGGTCGCTTCCCGATAATGCACCGATGACGCATAACTCGCACTCATTAATAATCTGGGATTATATAGAAGAAAGAGAAAATTAATCTGGGATTAATTATGGAGATAAGGCAGTTTGGAGCTTCGAAATGAGACCCGATTAGCTCAACCAGTGAGAAAATCTGCACAGTGGCGTGAGCAAGGCATGGGCTTTATGGCTTGATTCGTCTTCAATCAAATCCGACATAACGATCATGTAAGTATTCGCTATCTTCGTTGGTGTATTCGCACATTAATTTCATGTCTTGTTTGATCTTGGGACCTAGATAATAACCAACACGATGTCCAATCTTGATAATACTACGACTATGGATATTTAATGATTTAACCTTCGTGGATTGATACTGTCTCATATCATCTCAATCCAGGAACTAATCATATGCACCTTTCATCATTTATACATCTTGGTGATCTAATCACAAATGATAAAAGAGCAATTTCCTTTGTCACATAGTTAATTTGTACAACAACACCATGATCTGTACAAATAGTGACGCTATGGGTCATAACCGTCCAACATAAATATCTCAAATACATATATTAATGATATATGTCAAATATCATAATTTGACAATTAATTAATGTGTATTAAATAATATCATATATTAAATACAAATACACATTAATTAGAAAATAACGGTTCGGCCCCTAATACATGTATCTTTCGTTTAACCGTTAAACGATTTATAAATAATCACCATTATTGATAAAAGTTGCCCTAGTGATCTAAGAGTATATTTCATTAGTGAGACTCTCTATATTGAGGTATATCCGTCATGAAATTTAATTTTGTGTCCATAATTCACCCACCCGTAAATTATGACAACCACAGATAAACTCGTTGAATCATACAGGTCGAGTTCATTGCATATGTTTAATTCCTCATGTTGGACATTTATGACCCATAGCATCACTATTTGTACAGATCATGGTGTTGTTGTACAAATTAACTATGTGACAAAGGAAATTTTTCTTTTATCATTTGTGATTAGATCACCAAGATATATAAATGATGAAAGGTCCATATGATTAGTTCCGGATTGATAAGATATGAGACAGTATCAATCCATGAAGGTTTAATCATTAAATACCCCTAGTCGTAGTATTATCGAGATTGGACATCGATAATGCATAATAGACTAGTATTGCACTTGTGCGTGTTATGGGAGCATAACTGCATAGTTCTCATATATTTGGGTATAGGATTATCATGCAAGTGTAATAGGAGGTTGTGTTTACCGATGGTACGGAAAACAGCTTCGCTCTGGATAGACCCCTCGGAATTCCATTGGTAGTATAACTATGTGTCTATGGAAGTCCGAATCAGGGTAGGTGTATTTGGTTTTAACCTGAGAGTTGCACCGCTAATACTTGCGACAATCAATGTACTTTGGTTTTGGTCGTCCAGGGCTTTAACAGGTTCTGTGTACGCCTCTTCTGGGTATATTGAGAATCGTAGTGTATTGGGTGTGATGTCGAGATGGAAGTATCACTCCAGTCATAGTGGAGATGAAGATCAAGTAGGATATGAAACTCATTCTCTTATATGCTGCAGCTATCGGGATATTATGACTAGATCATGTTTATCCGATTATAGAGACTGGTTACCAGAGATCTGATATGTGCTTCGTATGGGGCAGACACATTTCCATCCCCAGGCCTTGCATGTGACATCCGATACTGGATCGTTATACGTAATATTACGTATACTACGCCTGATATAGATCACATATTCCAGTAAGAATATTTCTGGAGAATTGGGTAGGCATGATGCTTTGCTAGAGGCCAACCATGTCTTGTAAATCAGTAAAAACGTAGTACTAGGTACTTACATTTTCGGATAGTCCGACGACCGGATTTACTGCCAACATATCCGGGGATCTCATGGGTCGCTTCCCGAAGATCACCGATGACGTATGACTCTCACTTTATTAATCTGGGATTAATTATAAGAGAGAGAAAATTAATCTGGGATTAATTACGGAGATATTTTATCTGGGATAAAATATTAATTAAAGAGAGAGAACGATTAATTTGGAATTAATCGATAAAATAATATATTCGATATATTATACGAAATGGATTTCGACGCGGAATTAAAATTAGATTTTAATTCGGGCGAACGAGTTAATTTAGAATTAATTCGTAAGCGACGTGAGTAGTAATTTTGCTATGCATAATTATTTAATTACGTCGCAACGAAAAATTTGTTAATTTGGAATTAACGAACCCGAGCCCGGGAGTGTTTACGGGCGCACTCGCATTTCGAATTAAAGTGTGGCCCACAGGTCACATCAAGCGTCAAATCACTTGTCACATCAAACGTCATATCACTTGTCACTTTGAGTGATGTGATGTCTAGTCACTTTTGATGTGAATAGTTGATGGAAGTGTTTGTGGCTTTAATTGGTTTGACTTTTTGAAAACAAATTTGGTATATCTTTATTTGATTTTTGGAAATTCAAATAAGTGAATTAGATACACAAACCAAACACTTTTCTTTCTCTCTTTCTTCTCTCCATCTTCACGCCCAAGGGGCCAATATTTTCTCTCTTTTGGTTCATCATTGCTGAGAACCATAAGGAACAAGATGGTGATTTTTGTGGCAAAAATCATCAAGAGTTAGCACTCAAAAGAGGACATACAAAGGTGATAGGGAAACCCACTTATGAGCTTGGAATCACAACACAAAGCTTGGAGCTTGGAGGACCAAGATGGCCGAATTTTGGAGGACAAAAATCTGCCCACTGTCGTGAGCTTCATGGAGGAGGAAAATAGTTTTTGTTGTTCAACGCATCGCTCAACCGCTCAATGTAAGTATGATTCCGCCATACTTCTTGTGTATTCACATGTATTTTCATTGCTTGATTTGATCCTTGGGACCTAATAGAAACCCAACAATGGTATCAGAGCCTAATTGAGCATGAAAATGATTTAGGGTTAAAATTGGGTAAATTCAATTTGAGCATGATTTGATGAAATTGTTTGATTGAGTATGCTTGAATAATGTTTAATTGAAGTTGGATTTGATCAATTTAATGAAAAGTTGATTGGATCAATTTTTGCCCAAATTTTAGGCTTGGCCGAAAATGGAAGAACCCTAGAAGTCATGGTATTTTTTGATTTTAATCATTGGATGAGTTGAAATCAATTGGGTAATGTTGATTGTGGATTTAATTGGATTGAAACCGAATCGGACAAATAAAACCCTATGAATGCCGAGACTTTGATGCATGGAAAATGATTGATTTTTGATTCAATTGTGTTGGACATGTTTTTATGTTAATGAGCATAATTAATTGTACAAATTGGTGTTTTGGAAATGTTAATTTAGGTAATTAATTATGGCATACACTTTAGTTAATTAAGTTATGAAATTTGGAATTTGGTAATTTAATTAATTGGGCCTATTTTGGAAATTGGGCTTAATGGGCTTGGTTGTACCAAGTTAGGTTTAGGCTAAATTGGTTGGATCCAATTGGGCCCAAAACCATTTCCATAAAGTCCAATTATGACTTAAATGGACCCTTAATATTAATTGGGCCTAAATTGTTTCTTGGCAAATAAGGGTGATTCCTTAAATGGGCTTTGGTATTTGGGTTTGACCCATATTGACCAAAAGTCCATGCCTTAGAAATTAATTAAAAGCTCATTGGACTTTAAATTAAATTGACATTGGATGTTAATCGGGCTTTGAGACCCGTAACGACTAGATTTGGAATCTAAGTCGTAAGGTTCATTAATAAAGTGTAATATTTAATTTGGAATTAAATAATTGAATTAGTATTAAATACAAATTAAATTGAATTTAATGTTGTTGTTTAATTTAATTCAAGAATTCGTACGTTGAGTACTTATTCGCAAAGCGAGTCGGACTCGCGCAAAATCAAATCGTTGTTTGAACATTGGATGCTCATTAAAATTCAGATTAATTAATTGGATTAGATTGATTGATAACATGCTTGTGTGAATACATGGTTGCGATGTATGAATAATGTATATCGGATGGATATTAGATGGGTGGGGCAATTTTGGAAATTGTTGTAATAAATTTAGAATTTATTAATTGGACCTGCGTGTCCAGCCTATTACCTCCTTACTCTTTGTATTTCTCTTCTCACCTATTCCCCTCAATGTAAATGAGGTTTCTTTAGAAGTGTTATGTATCGGGTAGAAGTAATACTTGTGCTAGCGGGAGAAAGGAAATGGAGAGATTTGTTATAGGAACAATGTTTATATATCCATCCGCATATCATTATTATATTTATTTATATGCGCCTTATTATGTGTTAGAATGCATGTTTTAGGGTGTATGATGATGAGACCTTAACAAAGATAATTAATTGGTTGCCAATTACGCGAAAAACCCTCAACATCATATTAAGTTTTTCCTTCCATTGAGTGATTCTTACTCAAGATCCAAGACTGGCATTGGTTTGTTGGCCAAAGTCAAGACCTTTGTCCGTCGAGGATGTGTTTTTGAATCATGAAAGCTTTGTTCCATATTGGTGTCTTGTCCAAGTTGTGATTTGTTGGCCAAAGTCAATATCACTTCTTGTCCATCGACATTGATTACGAAGCTTTCCAAGGTCAATGGGTTCCGCTTAACTGGGATCACTAAGTTTGTTGTGGCCAAAGCCAAAGCTTAGTTGATTCAAAGGAAAAAGGTTAGGAAATATATTGGATATATTGGCATATATAAGATATATGTTTCGGACATGGATGTCCACCACTGGATCTAGGAATTGGATGGGATCCAATTGATCTTAGAGATCTACCTAGTTAATTATCATACAATTTGTTGGCCAAAGTCAAGATTGTGTGTTATTTAACGGGATCCTAGCCCACTAGGAAAAAAGGTTTCCCAAGTACTCCACAGAGGGTTAGAGGCTCGCCGAAAAATAGTGGGAGGCAAGTATTAAATTTGCAATATTCGTTTAATTACTTGCAATACACGCTCATTTCAAATTTTTCGTCAAATAAATTAATATATTAGTTGGACTAATAATTAATGTTATTTTAATTAAATAGTTGGACTGTATTCAAACTATTTCATTTATAGTTGATTATATAATTGGATTATAGTAATCAATATATTTGAATTAACTAATTTCAATTTTTTGGTTTATTTTATAATTGGATTATAGTAATCAATATAATTGAATTTAATCAATTAAATTATAGTTGATTATATAGTTAGACTATAGTAATCATTATAATAAATAGTACCTAAAATCGTTGATTGAATAATTGGACTATTAGAATCAAGATAATTGAAAGATTAGTGTTTAAAACATAATCCTGGGTGAAAATGTATTTAAACGACTTTAATTTTCAGCTTAGGAATAAAACTTCAGGATGGTCCTGAAAACCGAGAAGTTACTTTATTTGATATAGTGACGTCTCGAGCCTAAGCCTGGAGTTAAGCAAATAGTAGAGCATGATCTTTGGAAGATTCATGTGATGATAACTTTAGTGCTTAATCCATTAAGCTTGCCAAAAGACTCCTTAATTTCTTAATCAGAACTAAGGATTAGATCCTTATAGTATGATATTGAAATTGAAGGATCTTCATAGATCTATCCTTAGATCTTAGAAGTACAAATTGCAATAGTAAACTCTTGGAGAGTTAATGGCTATACTCAAAGAGACAAAGCCAAAGTTGGCAATAAGGCAAGAAGCGCAAGGCGCATCTTACTTCGACATCCCAGAAGGCCAAGGCTTGGCCAAACGCTTCTGGGGTGTGAAAAAGGGCAAAGGCAAAATCATTATAATCTTCTGGGAAGATAAAGGACATATCCCAATATGTCTGCCTAAATTATGGCAAACAGGGTCACTGAAATGTGACTGCCGTATGGACAAGGCAGACATAAAGGAATTTAAGACGAGCAAGGCTCCGACTTCAAATATGTTTGTTATAAACATGTTCGCTACTAGTATTAAATTGGATTTTAGATACTAGTTGTGGTACATGAATATGTACTGGTGTGCAGAATCTGCTGATAAGCAGGATACTGACTTCTGTTGAGATTTATCTGCGAATCAGAAATGGGACGAAAGTCGATGTTTTAATCGTAGATACCTAAGTTTAGGAACTACCCTTCGGGTGTGTACTTAAATTAGGAAACTGTTAAAATGTAACTAGTTTGACTAGATACATTATCTCTATATCAGGGTTTAACCCATTGCGGGTATACCTTTATATTCTAGAACACTAAAGTGTTTTATTTTATAAATATGATATTGAGATAAACACATTAGATGTGAATAACAGTATTTATATTTTGAATATAAATAAATCTCAAACATATGACAAGACAAACAAATAGCTCAAACTGATTTAATCAGTTGAAACTTAATTGTGGCATTTTTGTCTGGGACACAATTAAACCAGACTCGTATATCCACACTTTCGAAGAGCGGGTACTAGGACAGATTTGATTCTATTCAAATAATGTCTACGAATCTAGTTTATTGGGCAAAGTGCCTAAAACACCTTTACTTGGTAAAAGTGCAAATGCCACCGATCTGTTAGCCCTCGTTCATAGTAACGTAAGTGGGCCCATGTCTAGCTAGGCTAGAGGTAGATATGAATGTTTTGTGACCTTTACGGATGTGGCATCTCGTTATGGTTATGTGTTTCTTTTTGAACACAAATTGGAAACTTTTATAGTTTCGACACGAAGTAGACAAACAGATCGGCTAAAGTATTAAACTGTCACGGTTAGACCATGATGGAAAATACTTAAGCAATAAGTTTCTCAAATACTTGAAAGAGTATAGTATTATTTCAATGAGGACTCCTCCTGGAACACGTCAGTTTGACGGTATGTCCGAACGGAGAAATCGAATTTTGTTGGACATGATAAGGTTAATCATGAGTCGCTCTGAGCTACCATTTCCTTCAACGGATACGCATTTAACAGTGCAGAACTTATTTTGAATAAGGTTCCATAAAAATCTATTTGACAGATTTCATATTAGATATGAACAGGAGCATCGAATATATTATTTTATCGATTAATTCCAAATTAATCGTTCTCTCTCTTTAATTAATATTTTATCCCAGATAAAATATCTCCGTAATTAATCCCAGATTAATTTTCTCTCTCTTATAATTAATCCCATATTAATAAAGTGCGAGTCATACGTCAACGGTGAATCTTCGGGAAGCGACCCATGAGATCCCTGGATATGTTGGTAGTAAATCTGGTCGTCGGACTATCCGAACACGTAAGTACCTAGTACTACATTTTTACCGATTTACAAGACATGGTTGGCTTCTAGCAAAGCATCATGCCTACCCAATTCTCCAGAAATATTCTTACAGGAATATGTGATCTATATCAGGCGTAGAATACGTAATATTGCGTATAACGATCCAGTATCGGATGTCACGTGCAAGGCCTGGGGTTGGAAATGTGTCTGCCCTATACGAAGCACATATCATATCTCTGGTAACTAGTCTCTATAATCGGATAAACATGACCTAGTCATAGTATCCCGATAGCTGCAGCATATAAGAGAACGAGTTCCGTATCCTACGTGATCATCATCTCCACTATGACTAGAGTGATACTTCCATCTCGACATCACACCCAATACACTACGATTCTCAATATACCCAGAAGAGGCGTACACAGAACCTGTTAAAACCCTGGATGACCAAAACCAAAGTACATTGATTGTCGCAAGTATTAGCGGTGCAAGTCTCAGGTTAAGACCAAATACACCTACCCTGATTCGGACTTCCATAGACACATAGTCATACTACCAATGGAATTCCGAGGAGTCTATCCAGAGCGAAGCTGTTTTCCGCACCATCGGTAAACACAACCTCCAATTACACTTACATGAGTATCCTATACCCAAATATATGAGAACTATGACGTTATGCTCCCAACACGCACAAGTGCAATACTAGTCTATTCCGCATTATCGATGTCCAATCTCGATAATACTATGACTAGGGATATTTAATGATTAACCTTCATGTATTGATAATTGTCTCATATCTTATCAATCCGAAACTAATCAATGGACCTTTCATCATTTATATATCTTGGTGATCTAATCACAAATGATAAAGAGAAATTTCCTCCTAATCTAATTAGGATTATTATCGATCCAAAAGGCTTCTATTGCTGCCTCAGCTGTAGCAATAATCCACTTTTGTTGTTTATTCGGTAACAATATCTTGCTTGGAAGATTTCCAGCTCATTGATCCGTTATTCAAACTTGTATAGTACCTTTGTTGCGACTTATAGTCGTTTTTATCGGTTAGGAAACTTATAACGGTGAACCTAGTCACTTCAAGTTCTCATTCTCCATAGTATAAGAAAGCATCCTTAGTTCCTCTAAGATACTTAAGGATGTTCTTAACATCAATCCAGTGACTATCACATGGATTGGCCTGATTGTGACTCCATATGCTCAAAGCGTATGAGACACCAGGTCGCGTACATTTATATCAATGTACGAGTTCTCGGAGAGTATCAACAACTTTTAGATCTATCCCAGTAGATCTTTATTCCTAGAATAAGGTTGTTTCTCCCAAGAATTCTACGGAGAATTTTCAAGAAAGCCATGCTTTCACCGATAGTTTTATGGGAAATATCATTTCCAAGAAATGATATGTCATTATTACTTAGGACATTCATTGTCAGTGCGCTCCCACTAACCTCCTTATATATATATACACAAGAATAATTTTCGCTTTGAATTAAATCATATACCATTATGATTACATCAAAACGACAGTTCCAAGAACCCAATGTTTGCTTCAATCCATACATGGATCGAATAACCTACAAACCTTGTTTGCTAGTTTTGGTATGACAAAACCATCAGGATGTTATAAATATCCTCCAAAAGGTTTCTGTTAAGGAAAGCGGTTTTGGCATTCAGCTGCCATATTTCATAAATGAAACATGCAGCACCAGCAAGCATTATCCAAATGGATTTACCAATGGCAACAGGTAAAAGGTTTCGTCATAATCGACACAATGTTGATAAAGATACCTTTTCGCTACAAGCCTAGCTTAGTATGTTGGTATGTTGCCTTCCATGTATGTCTTCCTTGAAGACTTATATAGTACAAATATGCACAATGCCTTCCGGTACAACAGCTAATATCCAAACTTAGTTGATATACATGGAATCCATTTCGGATATCATGGCACTTTCCCATAATAGGGAGTCGATACCTTGTATCACTTCCTCATACGTAGTTAGTTCGTATTCCTCAATAAGATGGACATCTTTATGAGGTGAGATCAGAAACCCATACCTCCCAGGTTGTTTTTTGACTCTCTCCGACTTACGTGGTTCTTGGGTATTCGAAGATTTATTGGTATAGTTTCATCCTTGATGAAGTATTTGTGTTCCATTAAGGAATCGGTGCCTGGAATAGTATTACTCCTATTTTCATTGAGATTTACTTTCCTCCCACTTACCACTGCATATAGGTATTCCTCTTAGGAAAACCGCATGGTGAGCAACAATTAAATTGTTCTCATGTGAGTTGTATAAGTACTATACTTTGGTTTCCCTAGGATAACCCACAACTTAGGCACTTATCCGATTTGGGTTCTAGTTTGGTATCATCCAAACATATGCCTAGCATTCCCAAATCTTCAGGAATGATAAAACCTTGTTTCTTTCCTGTTCATATCTAATATGAAATATGTCAAACAGATTTTTATGGAACCTTATTTAAAATAAGTTATGCACTGTTAAATGCGTATCCGTTGAAGGAAATGGTAGCTCAGAGCGACTTATGATTAACCTTATAATGTCCTCCGTCACAGGTATCTGGATATATCCAGAGATATAGATGTAAACGTCAAATCTCTATAGGGATAATCTCGTCAATGTCTCTATTAACAATCTCTAAAAAAATACTTAGAACACACTTCTAAAGTGTACCACATGCCATGGTTTTTTATCTAATTGCTAGTCATATATGGACTGCCTATGCTCTGTATACAGAACTGACGGATTCTATCTTGACACAAACAGGACACCATGAGGATCTGTCCACATCCAACGAACAGGCGAAGTCTGATCTAAATAGATCGGTGACGTGACTTCCATCTAAGCATGGAAGATGTCTCATGTGCCCACAGTGGTATCTCAAGTCGAAGAATCACTTATGCTACTCAACCTGAGAAGATTCTTATTGACGTTGGTGTATCATCCATTAAGAATCTTCGGTGAGTCATTCAGTGTTTATCTGCTAGAAACACTTACCCGTCTATACGAGTCTCCAAGACTCATGGTTCATTGAGAAATCATTGGAATCCAATATTCCAGTATACTGTTAGGGTTGGTGCTCGGAGTGCCAATTCGGATCGTATTTATGTTCATTTCATGAATACGAACAATTCATTTTTCCATAATATTACTTATCTATGGTAGTACTTCTTGCTTTTATATACATATTCGATCTAATTACGATTAGATTGAAACTATATGATTTAGTGATATGTATATGTTAGACAAAGGCACGATAATATATTTTGTAGTGCGCAGTTAAAAATTAGTTTGTAATTGACATTGGGAAGTGTCAATACTAGAAGTATATTATCAAATAAAGTTCATGGTCAAGATTTACTAACACAGGTCGGTTAGTAAAATTCATTGAGACCAATACATGTCGTATATCGTGACTTGGTCCGACGATTTATCCCAATGAACCATGAGTCTTGGGAGACTCATATAGACGTGTAGGTGTTTATTTGATAAATATTGAACGACTCACTGAAGATTTCCTAATATATGGTACTCCAACGTCAATAGGAATCTTCTCGAGTCGAGTAGCATAGTGGTATTTCGACTTGAGATAACACTGTGGATATATGAGATATCCTCCACACTTTGATGGTAGTCACGTCACTGATCTATTTAGATCAGACCTCCATCTGTTCATTGAGTGTGGACTAATGCTCATGATATCCTGTGAGTATCAGATAGAATCCGTCAGTCCTGTGTACATGGCATAGGTATCTTTATCTTGTTTACGATCTAGTAAATCCATGGCAGTGGTATACTTCATAAGCGAGTTTCGAGTGTTATTTAGAGATTGTAAATTTGAAAGTCGATAATATTATACCTTAGGGATTTGACGTTCTTATCTATATCCCTGGTATAATATTGATAGCCTTTGATGGAGGGATTATACGTATGCAATGATCTCGACTTGCATAGTTTAGAGAGATAATCAGTGGTCGTCATAATTCATGAGTGGGTGAATTATCGACATGAAATTGGATTCCGTGATGGATAAACCTAAACTTAGAGAGTCCCACAATATGAAGTGTACTCGTTGAGCACTTGGGCAACGCGTTATGAATAATATAGATTATTCATAATACTTCACTGAATTAAATGAGTTAATTCGAATCGTTTAAATAGTTAAACAAAAATACATGAATTAAGGGCATTTTGATCCATTAATAATTAATGTGTATTTGTATTTGATATAAGATTTGATTTGATAAATATTAATTATTGTCAAATGAGACTTTGACACATGCCATTAATATATGTATTTATTATTTAATGTAAATAAAAATATATATATAATAATAATCACATTAATTAATTATTTAGGTATTTAAATGTTAAATATCTAGATAATTAAACTATTTCAATATTACATATTTGTTATGCAATATGTTTGATTATTATTGGTTACATGTGGCATGATTCTTTTAAGCTTAAAGTTTACAAATTGTATTTGTTAACTTAAAGCTTATTATTATTAATTAAATAGATTACTTGACCAAATGACCAAAATACCCATATTTCTTTCTCCCTAAGTCGGTTTAGGCTTGATATTTAAAGAGAGAAAATATTGTTTTCTCTATTATCAACCTCCATGGCCAAAACCTTCTTGAAAGAAAAGCTCCCAAAATTTTCTTGAAGAATCAAGGAAGAAAGTGAAGAAATCAAGAAAACGTTTAAGGAAATTAGGAGATTTGGAGGTAATCTTCATAACTCTTAAACTTAGAAGTTTTTTTCTTGTTCTTGAGAACCTAGACAAGTTCTACGGTTTTTTCCTTTCTTATATTTTGGGGCTTTTTGATTTAGAGGACGGATTTGGAGGCTAGATGCATGTGTGAAGTTGGATTGAATGATATTAGTGTAATATTAGTTCAATTTTATCATTTGATGACTTGTTGCCATTCTAGAGTGTTATGACCACTCATGTAACTCCTATAAGTTTTCTTGAGTTCTTCACTAGTGGTGACTTTGGTTGGTGTAAGTATTAATATGATTAATGTTGAGAAAATTGGATTTACAGCATGAAAAATGATATTTTTAGTTATCAGAACTGGAATTTCTGTATTTTTGGTGATGAAAAGTATGTTTTATAAATGTATTGGATGTGTTTTGGGCATTGGAATAATTTTTGAAAATTTTTTCAGAGTTGAAATATGCGAAAAAGATGAAAAACGTCGTTACCTGGTGAGTTTCGGGCTTACCGGGTGTCCACTGTCCAAACAGTGAATTGATTATTGTTCGGGCAGTCCATGAACTGCCCAAGTACTATTGGGCCTAACCTAAATAGCATCCCGTGTGTATTGGTTGGTCGGTTCGGAAAAAAATGTGTTTTATGCCACTTTGCGGAAAAATGTTTTTCGTAAAAATTTCGCGATGTTCAAACATATTTATGTCGTTATTTGATATCGAATAAATATGTTTAGGTGAAATATGAATGAATTATTCATATTGGATATTGAATAATTTATTTGGTAATTTTAAAAGTTTTAAAGTTACTATTTCACCCGAACCGCGCGCTTCTGCTGCTCTGACGCTAAAACCCCAACAAAAATGGTATCAAAGCCAGGTCTGATCCGTCATCCATTACATTTTTCATGCTTGATATATGATACATAATCCAATTTTTATATTTGTACATGCATGTAATTTAGATGTTTCTCAACTTTTCGGTTCTACGTTAACGGAAATTTAATGGTTAAGTTATGTTATGTTTTCCCATGTAGAATTTACGGTTGAGAAATTGATCTAAATTAAAATCCGCATTTAATGTAAAGTAAAACTCTCTTTAGGAATATCCACTCTTAAATAATTAATTAAAGTAACTAGTATTAGGAATACTTGTTTATTGGTCCGCCTTGTCAGTACGGATGCAAAAGATTTCCTGATGTTGTAGCTGTATCGTGCCAAAGCTGTGTAGTTATGGCTGATGTAGTTCATTTGTGCCGGTAGAAATTATATGATAAGAGACAAATTCAAGTGAAAATGGAAATCATGCTGTCAGGACTACATCAGTAGCTTGAGTTTGTCACTGACAAGTGAAGCCTTGATATGCCTCCTTGTGAACGTGCCAAAGCTTTCATAATGAAAAGCGATCAAGATCAAAATCATGAGTCATAGTGACTGTGATTGACAATAGGTTATCTACCTGTGAATATACGTATGCGAGAACGTGCCAAAGCTGTAAGTCGAAATATATTTATGGGGTCCATTTCTCACTATGGAATTCAATTTAATTATTGGATTCCTGTTTTTCATTGGGGATTACGGTATTATGTAAAGTAATGGGAGACACTGCTTGGTTAAAAATCCATAACTAAGGCAGTGCGCAATATTGTGAAAATTGCCGCTTATGTTTCCTTTATTCTATTGTATATATAGAATTAAACTTCTACTCCACTGCATGCATATTATTTATATATATATATGTTTTCTGACTTTCCTTATGGTTGCAGATTTCTAGAATAGGTTCTAGATTAAGAGTAAGCTTGGATATTGTTAGATTAATCTAAACCATCGGGAACTATTGTTCCGATTTTCTTGAAAAATCAATATGGTTAGTGACTTAGTTACTAAGTCACGATAGATAATCTAAATAGATATCAGTTTTATGATATAATAGTCTAGAGAGAATAGTTTCTTTTACAGTAAGAATTGACGTGAATTAGTTCATGTCTCGAGTTTCTTGACTGGCATTAAGAAAACCCCTCATTAGGTATTTGTTTATCTGATAATGATATTTCTTGGCTTTAGTGACCTTTAGAGGTACCGTGTCTGACACAGATTGCTAATCAATTATTTGCAATTGTTGTGAATAGTTGAAGGCAAATTATAAAGATAAAGAAAGGAGATATGTATAGTTATGTGTAGAGAATATTGATTCTCACTGTACGACAATTATAGGTATTGGATACTAGATCTCCCTTCTAGTTAAAAAAAATATTATTTAATGATTGTTTTTTTATATTTGATATCAGAACTTACGACTATTGGATAGTTACTTGTTCTTTATAAAAAGTTATTTCATATTTTAATATGACTAGTAGTGTCATTGATAAAAGATAAACATTAAGAAAAATATTTGGTTAACAAAATAATTTAGAACAGTGATTTATGGGATTTTATCACTTAAGCATTAAATGCTTATTATGTATGGTATAAGATGGTCTGATACAAGATCACACCACATATCCTTAACCATTTAATGAATATTGTATTCGGGAATGTGATTAAATCTCATTTAACCAATGATTGTCATTGGACCACAAGATTTATTAAACTAATACATTAGATGTATGTAGTTTAATGAATTATAAATTATCTTGGATAATTTTCTTTACTTTATAACTTAGTTAATGAATTGACATGACTTAGTTACATGTTTCTAAAAGAATACATATTGAACGTCTTGAATGGTTCGAGAACTTTCAATATGATTCTGATGAAACGCGAACAGACTATTTTGACTGGTTCAAAGATATTCGATTTGAAGTTTTTGAAAACTTTATCTTTAAAATTCATCATGAGTCTTTAAATTGTTCAAAGATATTTGCTATGGTCAAACATATGAATTTATGAAAATTAGTTCTAAGGTTATTTAATGAATATGATTCTTACTCAATATTATTCTTCTACGATTCCATCGTTATGGAATTGGTTAGTGGGAGAAATCGAATCCTATACGATTTGATTCGTTTGGTATTGAGTGTTACCGAATTAGTTTCAATACTCTTGGGGATATGCTCCAGTAACACTAATTCATCCTTTTAATTAAGGTTCCATTAGTTTCTATAGTTACGTATATGATGTGTATAAGTAGAAAATTCGAATCTTGAAAAGTTTGAGATTTGATTCTTTCTTTTGTATAATGGTTATATAATTGAAAAGTACTTGAGCCTCAGAAGTACAAGTAAAAGTTTATCATTTCTTCCATTTAATAGAATATTGTATTCTATTTGATGGAATATCTTTTCTACGATCCTGAGTAATAAAATTATTTTATTACTTGGTGAGTAACATCAGATGTTGACCATTGTAGAAAAGACTTGACTTAGTGAAGTTAAATGTGAGAGTGATAAACTATAAATGGAACTACATAATTAATAAGATGAAAAGAGCCTTAGACAGCTTCCATATAAATCCAATAGGATGTCAGAATCATTTGCGGAGTATTTGATTCGTAATGGTTCTGTAGTTTTCTTATCGAAGAAAAGTATCCTATAACTTATAGTGGGAGCGATATTTGATATCGATTCCGGAAGTTAGCATTAAACCATAGATCTAAGATTGTTCATAGCTTACTACGATCAAGTTTTGAACTTGATTAAGCTTTCGTTATGAATCGTTCATAAAATGTGCAAATTGTTTGCGCAACAAAAGCATAGTGAGCTTATTAAAGGTTTGACCTTTATAGTATGACAGTGAGAAAAGTTATACTCAGCAATCTATTATAGATTTCGAGGAAACTTGTCTCAAGTCACACTAATTGAACAATTAAGGATCTGTTGGTTAATGTTGATATTAAACTATGTATTTTAGCTAGGAATACAAATTGGAGTTCCTGAATGGTTTCTTCGAAGAAGAGATCCATTGTGATTTCTTTGTTTGAAGAGTTCGTTCTGGAATAGCCCTAGAGTTTGTATTCTGTTAAGATCGCAGTTTGGTATAATGATTTATAGAGCCTATTGTAGACTCAGGTGAGCTTTCCGGAAATTTGTATTCTCTAATTTTGATACAGTTAGATTGTCTGATTTTATCAAAGCATTGAGAATACATATTTGATAGTAGGGTCAGTGGAAGCGTAAAAATTTCTTTCTAGTGTTATATATCCTAACGACATTATCATTATTAATGTAATAATGAGATATTTATAAGGTAAATGGTTTACCTAAGTCTTCTTTTCTCCATGAAAGTAGTGGGAGTAGTCTCTGTTATATTTGATATAAAGTTTTATATATGATATAAACAAGAGAAGTGT
The DNA here is from genome assembly GCA_019454045.1 of Zanthoxylum bungeanum. Classification (NCBI taxonomy): domain Eukaryota; kingdom Viridiplantae; phylum Streptophyta; class Magnoliopsida; order Sapindales; family Rutaceae; genus Zanthoxylum; species Zanthoxylum bungeanum. The sequence goes on along the minus strand of SKCR01023998.1, from coordinate 112,205 downwards.
GAGATACTCCCATTAGTCGTGCATTAGATATGATCTAATAAAGGACACATCAAGACTATCTGTGAGACAGTTAGTATAACTGTTTGACAGTTAGTGTGTCTCTCGTATATAGTATTCATCTTTCGTAATGGATGATTCCTTTGTCGAAAGAGAAATTGATTAGAATGTCTAGTCAATCTTATGCATCATAGGATGATGGCATAATGAATACTATATTAATTTAATCGTAATAGTTACAAGCTATTTAGTTACCCAATAAACCATATGATGGGTCTTGAAACATGTTCTTTGTTATCTTTGAGATATTAAGAATGAGTTTCTTATTTATGGAGAATTTAATCTGCAACCATTAAGGTCAGATTAGTTTTGAGTCTAATTATGATGTTAGATGGTCTACGTCATATAAAGTTAGAAAAGATACAGTGGGAGTGTCACGGTTGACTCTATTGTATTAGTGGAATTAGTTATAACTTATGAAGTTGCATAGTGACCTTATAGATTAGAAGCTTTTATATTTGTGTTGTTCTTGCGGTTGTCTCATAATATTTGGATTTAATCTCTAAATACATAGACAACTTAGTAGCTGTAGCATAATATTGATGTCGCATCTGAGTAATATTGATGTATAACTTAGGTTATACAATATATGAATGATGCTGGCTAAGGGAAACGATTAGGTTTGTTGGACAAACTCAATATGTTATAGCGGGTTTACTTGTTGTTGCCTACCTCTTAAATGCTAGGTCAGCTCTTGAGGACCATGCATATGTAATACATATTTAGATGTGTATATGATACCGTGAATTGGCACGAGAGCAAGTGGGAGAAATTGTTAGGGTTGGTGCTCGGAGTGCCAATCCGGATCATATTTATGTTCGATTCATAGTCGATCTAATTACAATTAGATTGAAACTATATGATTTGGTGATATGTATATATTAGACAAAGTCCCGATAATATATTTTGTAGTGCGCAGTTACAAATTAGTTTGTAATTGACATTGGGAAGTGTCACTAATAGAAGTATATTATCAAATAAAGTTCATGGTCAAGATTTACGGACACGAGTCGGTTAGTAAAATCCACTGAGACCAGTACATGTCGTATATCGAGACTTGGTCTGATGGTTTATCCCAATGAACCATGAGTCTTGGGAGACTCGTATAGACGTGTAGGTGTTTATTTGATAAACATTAAACGACTCACTGAAGATTTCCTAATATATGGTACACCAACGTCAATAGGAATCTTCTCGAGTTGAGTAGCATAGTGGTCCTTCAACTTGAGATAACATTGTGGATATATGAGATATCTTTCACACTTTGATGGCAGTCACGTCACTGATTTATTTAGATCAGACCTCCGCCTTTTCGTTGGGTGTGGACTGATGCTCATGATATCCTATGAGTATCAGATAGAACTCGTCAGTCTTGTGTACAGGGCATAGGTATCTTTAACGCGTTTGCGATCTAGTAAATCCATAGTCGTGGTACACTTCAGAAGCGAGTTTCGAGTGCTATTTAGAGATCGTAAATTTGAAAGTCGAATAGATTATACCTTAGGGATTTGACGTTCTTATCTATACCCCCTGTATAATATTGATAGCCTGTGACAGAGGGATTATATGTAGGCAATGACCTCGACTTGCATAGTTTAGCGAGATTATCCGTGGTCGTCATAATTCATGAGTGGGTGAATTATTGATACGAAATTGGATTCCGTGACTGATAAACCTAAACTTAGACAGTCCCACAATATGAAGTGTACTCGTTGAGCACTTGGGCAGCACATTATGAATAATATAGATTATTCATAATACTTCACCGAATTAAATGAGTAATTCGAATTGTTTAAATGGTTAAATGGAAATACATGCATTAGGGGCATTTCGGTCCATTAATAATTAATGTGTATTTGTATTTGATACAAGATTTGATTTGATACATATTAATTAATTGTTAAATGAGATTTTGACACATGCCATTAATATATGTATTTGTTAATTAATGTAAATAAAAATACATATATAATAATAATCGCATTAATTAATTATTTAGGTATTTAAATGTTAAATAGCTAGATAATTAAATTATTTCAATATTACATAATTGTTATGCAATATGTTTGATTATTATTGGTTACATGTGACATGATTCTTTTAAACATAAAGTTTACAAATTGGATTTGTTAACTTAAAGCTTATTATTATTAATTAATTATATCAAATGACCAAAGTACCCTTATTTATTTCTCCTTAAGTCGGTTTAAACTTGATATTTAAAGAGAGAAAATTTTGTTTTCTCTATTATCAACCTTCATGGCCGAAAAATTCTTGAAAGAAAAACTCCCAAAATTTTCTTGAAGAATCAAGGAAGAAAGTGAAGAAATCAAGAAAACGTTTAAGGAAATTAGAAGATTTGGAGGTAATCTCATAGCTCTTAAACAAAGAAAGTTTGTTTCTTATTTTTGAGCATCTAGAAAAGTTCTAGGGTTTCTTCTTTTCTTATATTTTGGGGCTTTTTGATTTGGAGGATGGATTTGGAGGCTAGATGCATGTGTGAAGTTGGATTGAATGATATTAGTGTAATATTAGTTCAATTTCGTCATTTGATGACTTGTTACCATTCTAGAGTGTTATGACCACTCTTATAACTCCTAGAATTATTCTTGATTTCTTCACTTGGGGTGACTTTGGTTGGTGTAATTATTAATATGATTAATGTTGAGAAAATTGGATTTAAAGCATGAAAAATGATATTTTTAGTTACCAAATCAGATCTGTAATTTTTGTGTTTTTGATGATGAAAAGTATGTTGTATAAATATATTGGATGTGTTTTGGGCAATGGAACAATTGTCGAAAATTATTTCGGAGTTGAAATATGCGAAAACGGCGAAAAACGGCGTTACCGGGTGAGTTTCGGGCTTACCGGGTGTCCGTTGTCCAAACAGTGAATTGGTCACCGTTGGGGACCTGGGCAAGTACTATTAGGGCTGACCTGGGCAGTAGCCCGTGTGTATTGTTTGGTCAGTTCGGATAAAAACACGTTTTATGCCACTTTGCGGAAAAATATTTTTCGTAAACGTTTCTCGATGTTCCAAATATATTTATGTCCTTATTTGATATCGAATAAATATGTTTAAGTGAAATATGAATGAATTATTCATATTGGATATTGAATAATTTATTTGGTAATTTTAAAAGTTTTAATGTTACGATTTCGCCTAAACCGCACGCTTCCATTGCTCCCGCGCCAAAACCCCAACATATACGACATGTACCGGTCTCAATGGGTTTACTTTACTAACCAAGTAGTGTAAACCTTGACCAAAAACTGTCTAAGAATGACAACGTCATGATACAACTCAATGTTAGTTGCGACGCTTTTACAATTGCATCACGACTAATCATTCTAAGGTCAATTACGTCTTTACCATATAAAGTGATATATTATATTATAGAAACTACTTATTTTATTCATAATAAAAATTTACAAGAGTATTTACAAGGAAATACAACAGGGAATTGGCGCTCTGAGCACCAACCCCGACAAAATCTCCCACTTGCTCTAGTGCCAATATCGATTGTATCTAATACCCATCGACTCCAAATGTTTATCAAATAAGTTCGGAGGTATGGCCTTCGTAAGCAGGTTTGTTACATTATATTCACTCGGTACCTTGCACATGACAATATCCCCTCGCGACACAATCTCTCGAATGATAAGGTACTTGCATTCCACATGCTTCGACTTCTGATGCGCCCTCGGTCCCTTTGCTTACTCAAAGGCTCCAGTATTATCACAATATAACGAAATCACATTCTCGATACTTGGGATCACTCCCAATTCTGTGATAAAGTTCCTAATCCATACAAGTTCCTTTGCAGCTTCAGAAGCTGCAATGTATTCTGCCTCTGTGGTGGAATCTGTTGTTGACCCTTATTTGGAACTCTTCAAGTAAACTGCACCTCCATTAAGGGTAAAAATGAACCCAGATGTAGACTTTCTATCATCGAGATCCGATTGGCAGTCGGAATTTGTATACCCATTAACTTGCTGTTCATTTCCTCCATATATAATCAACTTATCCTTAGTACCTTTGAGATACTGCAGGATATGTTTAATGGCCATCCAATGGTCATTACCTAGATTTGACTGATATCTACTGGTTACCCTAACATCGAAACTAATATCAGGCCTAGTATATAACATGGCATGCATTATGCTACCCAAACATGAAGCATAAGGTTAGTTAGACATTCTAACCTTCTCATCTTCTGTTTGCGGAAACATCTTCTTTGAAAGATGAATCCCATGTCTGAATAGTATATTTGTTGTCTTACAGTTACCAAAATTATACCGTTCTAAGATCTTATCTATGTACGTTGATTGGGATAACCCAATCAGATTCTTTTCTCTATCTCTATAGAGTTTTATGCCTAAAACATAAGAAGCTTCTCCCAGGTCCTTCATGGAGAAATTCTTATAGAGGTCAGCTTTGACACCTTGCATCATCCTTATATCATGCCAATGATTAGGATGTCGTTGTTAGTGTTCCTAGAACATGCCAATGATCTAATAAGCATGAAAAACATGTTCATAAATTCAAAATAAGCTGCGGAATTACTTACATTGAATGGATTTGAGCTTTTAAAATTTTGAGAAGAAGATCTCCAAGATGCTTCCTTTGTTGATTCCAAACTTTGAGTTGAAGATCTCCAAGATCCTTCCTTTGTTGATTACAAGCTTTGAGTGATGATTCCAACCCTTGAGTTAGTTTCCCTATCACCTTAGTTGATTCCATGAAGTGCTAGCTTTGTAGATTTTACCACAAAATCAAAGAGAAAGAGACACCAAATTCACGCCCATTTGAGAGTGTATTAGGGTTTCATTTGTTCCAAGTGTGTTTTGTGTGATGCATACACAAAATGAGAGAGAGAGAAGGGTTTTGGTAAAAGCCAATTTACCCTTTTCACCTAAACAAGGTGGTTGGGTAAATGGTTTTGCCAAAACCATTCCAAGGTGGTTGGAAAGTGGATGGTATGGCATAAATGCCAACCACTCTCCCAACTACCACATTTAAAGTGGGCCACACATTTGAATTCAAAATTCAAATGTCTCTATGAACATTTGCCGCGGCTCGGATCCGTTTAATCCGATTAAACGAATTCTCGTCGCTAAATAATTAAATCTAATTTAATTAAATAACGATGCCTCGCAAATATATTACGAACGTCGTTTACGAATTAATTCTAAATTAATTCGTTCATTCGTATTAAAGTCTGACTTTAATTTCGTAACGAAATCCAATTCATATTAATATATCTGATATATTAATTTTAGCCCATACGAATAAATTAAATAGAAAAATCAAATTTAACTATTGAATTTATTCTACCGATTAATTCCAAATTAATCGCGTTCTCTCTCTTCCGAACACATTTAATCCCAGATTAAATAATACCTCAATTAATCCTAGATTAATTTTCTCTCTCTTAATTAATCCCAGATTAATTCTCTCTCTTAATTAATCCCAGATTAATTCTAATTCGAATCAACTGTCATCGGTGAATCTTTGGGAAGAGACCCAAGAGATCCCTGGATATGTTGGCAGTAAATACGGTCATCGGATTATCCGAATACGTGCGTTCCTCGTACCATGTGCTTACCGATTTATAAGACATGGTTGGCTTCTAGCAAAGCACCGTGCCTACCCAATTCTCCAGAAATATTCTTACTGGAATATATAATTTATGTCAGGCGTAGTATACGTAGTATTGCGTATTGCGATCCAGTATCGAATGTCACGTGCTAGGCCTGAGGCTGGAACTGTGTCTACCCCGTACAAAGCACATGTCGGATGTCTGGTAACTAGTCTCTATTATCGGATATACATGACCTAGTCATAATATCCCGATGACTGCAGTACTTAAGAGCACTAGTACCGTATCCTACGTGACATTATCTCCACTATGACTGGAGTGATACTTCCGTCTTGACATCACACCCAATACACTACGATTCTCAATATACCCAGAAGAGGCGTACACAGAACCGGTTAAAGCCCTGGACGACCAAAACTAAAGCATACCGATTGTCGCAAGTATTAGCGATGCAAGTCTCAGGTTAAGACCAAATACACCTACCCTGATATCGGACTTCCATAGACACATAGTCATACTACCAATGGAATTCCGAGGGGTCTATCCAGAGCGAAGCTGTTTCCGTACCATCGGTAAACACAATCTCCTATCACACTTGCATAAGTATCCAATACTTAAATATATGAGAACTATGACGTTGTGCTCCCACAACGCGCACAAGTGCAATACTAGTCTATTCCGCATTATCGATGTCCAGTCTCGATAATACTACGACTAGGGATATTTAATGATTAATCCTTCGAGGACTGATATTGTCTCATATCATCTCAATCCAGGAACTAATCATAGGGACCTCCTATCATTTATACATCTAGGTGATCTAATCATAAATGATAAGAGCGCAATCTCCTTGTCACATAGTTAATTTGTACAACAACACCATGATCTGTATAAATAGTGACGCTATGGGTCATAACTGTCCAACAGTCGTCAACATATAAGACTAAAAATACCACCATGCTCCCACTGGCCTTCTGATACACACAGGATTCTTTCGAATTCTTGAGAAAACCAGACAATCTAATAATCTCGTTGAATCGAAGATTCCAACTTCATGAAGCTTGTTTAAGTCCATAAATGGACTTTTTAAGCTTACATACCATACCCGAGTTCTCCCTGGATGCAAAACCCTCCGGCTGTTCCATATAGATTTCTTCATCAAGAAATCCATTTAAATAAGTCATTTTGACATCCATTTGCCAAATCTCGTAATCATTATAAAGAGCTATAGAAAGCAAAATCCTAATAGACTTAAGCATTGCTACTGGTGAAAAAGTTTCATCTTAGTCAACGCCAGGTCGCTGCGTGTAACATTTTGCTACCAATCGAGCCTTATAGGTTTTAACCTTTCCATCAGGCCCTCGTTTCCTCTTGTAAACCTATATACAACTGATAGGAACAATTCCTTCGGGAAACGGAACCAAGTCCCAAACTTGATTCTCATGCATTGAGTCTAACTCGGATTTCATGGCATCTTGCCGCTTCACGGAGTCGATGTCCAACATCGATTCTCTATAGGTAAAAGGATCAGTCTCTTCAACTAAGAGAACATCGAGACTCTATTCTTGTATCAAATACAAGCATTCAGGAGGTCTAGATACCTTTTGTGACCTACGAAGTGTGTGTGTTGAAGGTTCTTCAGCTTCTTGAACTTCAGGTTCCTCCGTTGGTTCGTTGTTTTCAGGTGGGACTTCATCAAGTTTAACATGTCTATGATTACCACCTCTAGAAATTTTACGAAGCGAGCTACAAACACATTTCGATACTCGGTATCATAGAACAGATATCCCTTCTTATTCGAAGGATATCCAACAAACCTAAACTTTTGTCCTCGAGGAAAAAGCTTATCTTGTTGAGCCATCCTGACATATGCAGGACAACCCCAAACCTTAACATAATTAAGATTTGGTTTCCTATCGGTCCATATCTCATATGGAGTCGTAGGAACAGCTTTTGAAGTAATCTTATTCAAAAGATGCGTAGCTGTTAAAAGAGAGTAGCCCCATAAGTAATAGGACAAATATGTAAAACTCAACATAGATCGGACCATATCCAATAAAGTCTGATTTCTCCTCTCAGACACTCCATTATGTTGTGGAGTACCTGGAGGAGTATATTGAACAAGAATCCCATTCTCCTTCATATAATCCATGAATTCACTACTCATATATTCACCGCATCGATCAGATCGAAGACATTTAATATATTAACCAGTCTGTTTTTCTACTTCATTACGGAACTCTTTGAATTTTCAAAGGTTTCTGATTTATGTCTTATCAGATAGACATAACCGTATCCTGACATATCATCGGTAAAGGTAACGAAGTACGAATAACCAATGTGAGCAGTCTGACTTAGTGGACCACACACATCATAATGTAAGAGTTCTAGAAAGTTAGTGGCGCGGTATCCAATACCAGAAAATATGGCTTTGGTCATCTTACCCTGAATACATGATTCACAAGTTGGATAGGGTTCAATGGTTAAATCTTGTATCAAACCATTCCTAACTAATTGGGTAAGGCGTTTCACGCCTATATGACCTAGCCTCATATGCCAAAATTCAGTATTATTAACTATAGGTAAACTAAGTTTATTAATCCTAGTATTCAAAATATCTCTAGAAGTATGCAATATGTAATGACCATGCTCATTTGGACAACAAAGGATCTGAATATTACGTTTATCATATAAATACAAAGAACAGTTCTTAATATTAACATGATAACTGATAAGCAGTAAATATATCAATATTTACCGTCCCTTTGACTTAATATTTTGTATATTTTCTTGAGTTTTGTGAATATTTTGATGTGTTTTGTGTGTTTTGTAGATAAATAAAGTTTCAGGACTCACTGGAATAAAATCAAGGCCAAAACAGAGAAAAATGACAAAAAAGGGGCAAAATTATCATTAGGACGTCGCGACACGCATCACTTCTGCGTCGCGACCGCTAACATGCGCCGGTGATTGCTAAAATACGCCGGACACATGTCACAATCAGAGAAGTTTGCTATCATGCGCACTTGCTAACATGCGTCTACCACGTGTCAACATCACAACAAATCATGCTAACGTGCGCCGGACACGTGTCATTATCACATGCTGCCGACACTCATCAACGTCATAATGTCGCCATGTTAGCAAAATAATTCAGTTGCCGACAGTCGTCGGACACATGTCATCATCTCTGCGAAGCCCGTGCCATATGTTGAAGATCAACACGCGTCGCGACGTGCAAGACTTCACGCGTCGTGACGCGTGAGGTAAAATTTTACCTATAAATTGAGGCCGAATTTCAGAATTCATTTCATACTTTCTTCTAAGGAATTCCTTAAGAATACTAAGAATATTGTGTCTTGTTTGTTTATTTTTAGCTTTTATGTAATTAATTTATTTTAATTTACGCAATAGTTATTTCTTTACTTTACTTTTCATTCTTGATTCTTACTTTTCCAATATGAGGAGGTAATTTCCCCTGCTAGGGTTAAAGGTAAAGCTTTTATTACTAAGATTTAGATTAATCTCCCTTAATTATAATATATAAACTATTTAAAACCTGAATTAATGGGATATCGCCTTATGGTCGGTTAGACTTAAATAAAATTGGTTTTAACCTGACTAAACATGGATACCGCCTGTTTGGTCGGTTGGAATTAATCTTAAATTTGACTTAATTAGGATACCGCCTATATGGTCGGTTGGTAATATCACGCAAAGTTAATATATTATAATAAGGGAGATATCTAAAATAGAAGTAATAAAAATGGATCCTCTAACCCCCAACATTTTCTTTTGTTGTACTTTTCCCTTTTTAATTTCCAACATTTACTTTATTTAATTTCAGCATTTACTTTTCAGCATTTACTTTATGTCATTTACTTTATTTAAGATTTACTAGTCTTAGATATGTGTAGTAACTAAACCAGTTATTTGGGGTTGTGATGAATTCCAATATCACCGGTTTATAAGGGGTTATTTTACAGTTTGGGTAATATAAAAGTTTATTTAGTGAGCCTTAGTCTTAATGCTTCTTGTTAACTGGCCATTAATAAGATTGATCTGATAAACTTAAAATGAACTTAGAAATAAGATTTTAGGTTTAAAACCTTAGACTCAATATCCCACGATCTTCCTTGAGGATAGATAACCCTTTAATAGATTTCCTTACAGGATAGAAATATACCTGTCGGACGGGGGTAGCCATAATTGGAACTTAATCTTAATGAATTCAGATAACTTGGTATACATAGGGATATGATTATTTTGGTTATTCTGGGTATTTGTATCTGACCATCGGAATAGGCTTTTGCATAAATTCATGTTCCAGGTTAATAAACCAATATATTGCACAAAAGTAAAATAACCACTTCATCTTTAAAAAGATATTGGAAGGATTCACAACCTTAGATAGTTTCTTTATATTGAATCTTCCCTTAATTTACTTTCGCATTGTTTTATTTATTTGTCTTTAGTTTAAAGTCGCCATCCAATCAAACAACCAATCCATTAGATACTTGCAAAAATTTGGCTTCATAAATTAATAGCTTAGGTATTAAGTCCTCGTGGGATCGATACATTTATACTACTTGAACGATACGTGCGCTTGTGTTATACGTGTGTGATTACGCCGATCAAGTTTTTGGCGCCGTTGCCGGAGACTTATTTATCTTTCACTATTAGTTTTGGGGTTGGATACGTTACTTGTATCTAATTTCTTTTTACTTATTGTTGTTGTTTTCTTTTGTTTCAGGTTCTCAGACACTATATGAGACGAACCAGAAGCTTTGAAATTTGTCCGCTTGACCCAGAAAGTGAAAGAACCATTAGACAGTTGAGAAGGGAAAGGCGATAAGGCCAAGAAGTAATCGTCAACATGGAACCTGAACCTTTGGAAGTTGCACCACCAATTCCCATTCGAGACAGCTCTATTCCGGTGGTTGACGGCTTCATTTCCTGTATTGTACTTCCTCACTTACCAGCAAATGTGTGTGACATCAAAAGATGCATTCAGATGATACATTAGTCAGTGCAGTTTGGGGGGAATATAGCTGAAGATCCTAATGCCCACATCAGTAACTTCCTGGAAGTTTGCGGCACTTTCAATTACAACCGAGCGGCTGAAGAAGCAATGAGACTGCAGGTTTTTCCATATTCCTTGAAAGATAGAGCTAAGGCTTGGCTACATTCATTACCAGCAGGTTTCATCATAACTTGGAACACTCAAGCCACAAAATTCATTGCAAAGTATTTTCCACCAGCCAGAATAGCAATGCTAAGGAATGACATCACACCCTTTGTGCAACATGACTCAGAATCCCTCTGTGAAGCTTGTGAAAGGTACAAAGATTTGCTCCGGAAATGTCATCACCATGAGATTGTAAAATGGCTACAAGTCCAAACCTTCTATAATGGACTTTCTGGAGTAATGAGAACCACAATTGATACTGTGGCTGGAGGAGCTTTAATGGCGAAAGGAAAAGATCAAGCCTGGGATTTAATTGAAGAAATGGCCAACAACAATTCCTTGTGGCCAACAGAAAGGAGCATGATCCAAAGAATTGCTGGAATTTATAAAGTTGGAACCAACACAACAGTGAATGCCAAGCTGGACCAGATATGCAAATTCATGGAAAGTCTTAACATGCAAGGTAATACTGGATCCACAAGTTTACCATATGGAGGAGCACCAGAGACAAACCAACATGATGAGACGATGAATTATGTCAACAATTTCCACAGATAGAGAAACAATCCTTATTCAAACATCTATAAGCCAGGGTGGAGGAATCACCCCAATTTTTTATGGAGTAACAATTTAGGGCAAAAGAATTATCCACCACCTGGATTCCAACAACAAAACAAAGGTCAGAAGCATGAAAAGGAACCAGGAATAGCCGAAGTGTTAGCTCAGTTAAAAAAATACGATGCTATGTTTCAAAGCCAATCAGCTTCTATAAAGGCACTGGAAAATCAAATTGGACAACTGGCCAATGCTCAGAGTTACAGACCGCCAGGTAACCTTCTTAGCAACACAGAACCAAATCCTAGGAAACGTAGGAAGGAGCAGTGTCAAGCCATTACCTTGAAAAGCGGTACTGAAATTAACAAAGATGTTGGAATCAAGGCAACCATTGATGAAATTCCAAAAGATGCAGTTCCACAGATGGAAGAAAAAAAAAACAAAAGAAAAAGATCTAGAAAGACTCACTCCACCTCCACCTTTTCCACAGCGACTCCAGAAAAGTAAATTGGACAAGCAGTGTGCTCGATTCCTGGAGGTCTTCAAAAAGCTGCATATCAACATTCCATTTGCAGAAGCGTTGGAAGAAATTCCCAGCTATGTCAAATTCATGAAAGACATTCTTTCACGAAAGTGGAGATTGGGAGATTACGAGACATTAGCATTGACAGAAGAATGCAGCGTCATCATTCACTGTCCAATGCACCATTGGAGAACATTACATCGGTAAAGCCTTGTGTGATTTAGGTGCTAGTGTTAATTTGATGTATTTTTTCCATTTACAGGAAACTGCAAATTGGAGAAGCAATGACCACCTCAGTCTATCTGCAACTTGCTGATCAAACACTCGCATTTCCGAGAGGTGTAATTGAAGATGTGCTGGTCAAAGTTGACAAACTCATTCTCCCAGCAGATTTCATTATCCTTGACATGGAGGAAGATAAAGATGTACCTATCATCCTCAGGAGACCGTTCTTGGCTACATGTCAGACTGTTATTGATGTACAAAAATGAGAACTAACCATGAAAGTACATGACCAAGAAGTTACTTAATGTTTTCAAAGCCATGAAGTTCCCGAGTGATGAAAAGGAAGATGAATGTTTCAGAGTTGATGTTGTAGATAGTATCATCCAGGATACTGATGCACTACCACCTTCCACGGATAAACTTAAAGCTTGCATCACCAACATGACTGACAGTGAGCTAGATGCTGAAATTTTGGAATGCATCAACTATCTTGACAAACCAAGCCCTCAATTGAAGAACCACCGCAGCTAGAGGTAAAGCTACTTCTGAGCCATCTCAAGTATGTATTCTTAGGAAATTCTTCTGAATTACCTATGACTATTTCTTCTTCGCTAACATTGGAGCAGAAAGAAAAGTTACTGAGAGTGTTACGATAACATAAGAAAGCCATTGGCTGGACTATAACAGACATTCGAGGCATTAGTCCATCATTTTACATGCACAAAATTCTGATGAATGACGAGTACAAACCCACAGTGGAGCATCAACGGAGACTAAATCCAATCATGAAGGAGGTCGTGAAGAAAAAAATTATCAAATGGTTGGATGCTGGCATCATCTACCCAATCTCTGACAACACGTAGGTGAGTCCTATGCAATGTGCGCCAAAGAAATGAGGAATTACTGTAGTCACAAATGAAAAGAACGAGCTGATTCCAACAAGAACGGTGACTGGATGGAGAGTATGTATGGACTACAGGAAGCTGAACAAAGCAACAAGGAAAGATCATTTCCTGTTACCATTCATTGATCATATGCAAGACAGATTGGCGGGACATGAATTCTATTATTTTCTGGATGGATATTCGGGGTACAATCAGATTGCCATCGCCACAGAAGATCAGTAGAAAACCGCTTTTACATGTTCGTATGGTACTCTTGTTTTCTGCAGAATTCCATTTGGTCTATGTAATACTCCTGCCACATTTCAACGTTGCATGATGGTCATCTTCTTAGACATGCTGGAACAAAGTATGGAGGTATTCATGGATGACTTCTCTGTGTTTGGAAACTCTTTTGACCACTGCTTGTAAAATCTGGAAAATGTGCTACAAAGATGTGAAGATACCAACCTGGTACTCAATTGGGAGAAATGCCACTTCATGGTGCATGAAGGCATCGTCATTGGACATCGAATCTCACAAAAAGGAATTGAGGTTGACAAAGTAAAGATCGAGACAATTGAAAAACTACTTCCACCAACATCTGTCAAATGGATTCGCAGTTTTCTCGGACATGCAGGTTTTTTACAGGAAATTTATCAAAGACTTTTCAAAGATTGCTAAACCTATGTGCAATCTTCTGGAGAAAGATATGCCTTTCAACTTCACCAAATAATGCCATGAAGCTTTTGAACTCTTGAAACTTAAGCTGGTCTCTGCCCCATCATAGTAGCATCGGACTGGACCTTTCCATTTGAGGTGATATGCGATGCTAGTGATTTTACTGTCGGTGCAGTTTTGGGACAACGCAAAGAAAATATTTTCCACACCATTTACTACTCCAGCAGAATTCTAAATGAAGCTCAACTCAACTACACAACCACTGGAAATGAGTCTCTCGCAGTTGTGTTTACTTTTGATAAATTTTGCTCTGATCTGCTAGGTCCCAAGGTGGTGGTCTACATAGATCATTCAGCAATCAAATACCTTATCGCGAAGAAAGATGCTAAGCCCAGATTGATCCATAGGGTACTTCTATTGTAAGAATTTGACATAGAGATCTGAAACAGGAAAGGGACAGAAAACTAAGTAACAGATCACTTATCAAGGCTCGAGAATGGAGAAACAGCTGGCAATGAACTAACAATAAAAGAAACTTTTCCAGATGAACAACTATTTGCCATGAAACAACATGATGCCCCTTGGTATGCTGACTATGTCAACTACATAGTATCAGGAAAATGGCCGTTGGAATGGACACATCAGCAACGAAAGAAGTTCTTCAAAGAAGTCAAACATTATGTCTGGGATGAGTTGTACCTGTTCAAACGATGTGCTGATCAATTACTGAGACGTTGTGTTCCACAGGAGGAGGTCAATAGTGTTCTGCAGCGTTGTCATTCATCACCATACGACGGACACTTCAGCGGGAATAAAACTGCAGCCAAAGTCCTACAATCAGGTTTTTTCTAGCCCACTCTATTTAAAGATGCTTACTTATTTGCTCTTCAATGTGACATGTGCCAGGGAACGGGAAATATTTCGAAGAGAAATGAAGGACCTCTGCAAAACATTTTGGAAGTGGAGATATTTGATGTATGGAGTATTGATTTTATGGGACTTTTTGTTCCGTCATTCAAAAACCTGTACATACTAGTTGCAGTAGACTACATCTCCAAATGGGTTGAAGCAATTGCACTACCATCAAATGATTCAAAAGTGGTGATTAAATTCCTTAAAAAGAATATTTTCACTCGCTTCGGAACGCCTTGGGCGATTATCAGTGATGGAGGCACACATTTCTGCAACAAATACTTCGATGCACTCCTATCCAAATACGGAGTTACTCATAAAGTTGCCACTACCTACCATCCACAGTCAAATGTACAAGTTGAAGTTTCAAACAGGGAGATCAAAAGAATCTTGGAGAGAGCCATTGGATCAACAAGGAATGACTAGTCTGAAAAACTGGATGACGCATTATGGGCCTATCGGACAGCTTATAAGACACCTATTGGTATGTCCCTATATCGAATGGTGTTTGGGAAAGCGTGCCATCTGCCAGTGGAGCTTGAACACAAAGCGTACTTGGCACTGAAGAAGTTAAATCTTGTTCTGCAAGCAGCCTGAGAGAAACGACTCCATCAACTCAACGAATTGGAGGAATTTTAGCTACAAGCTTATGAAAATGATAAATTGTATAAAGAAAAGACGAAGAAATGGCATGATAAAAAAATAGTACGCATACAACTAGAGCCATGGCAGCAGGTGTTGTTATACGATTCACGGTTTAAACTTTTCCCTGGAAAGCTGAAATCAAAGTGGTCAGGTCCATTTGTAATTACTCAGGTGTTACCCTACAGAGTTGTTGAGATATACAACCCCAAATCCAATAATACATTCAGGGTAAACAGCCAGCGTGTCAAGTACTACTGGGGAGAATCAATTGAGCAACAAAAAGAAAGTGTCACACTTTTAGATCCAGCCTAACGTTCGGGCAGTCATGTCTAGCTGACGACGTTAAACTTAGCGCTAGCTGGGAGGCAACCCATGTAATTTATGTATAAATTCATATTTGTTGTGTTTTATTTTTGTGTGTTTAATTTGTGTAGGTAAAGTCACATTTCAGGATGGAAGACGTTCTCGCAAATCTTCACAAGCAATTTCCTTCTCTCCCTCAAAACTCTCTGATGAAAGTCTACAAAACTCACTTGGAACAGATGAGACTACTGATGATCAAAGGTATTTCTAATGACATTCGATGGATTATTGAAGCACGGATCTGATTGGAAGGTGAGTCCACTGACTCTTTTATTTCATATCTGCCTGGTTTAGGAAAGAGCACCTATGCTAATAAGAGAAGAACTAAAAGAATGGGTGTTTGCTATAAATGTGCATGCATGACATGTAATACTCGTTGTCATTATTTAGGAATGGTGTCTGATAACCGTGAAGATAAAATTAAATTCATTAGGGATGACTTGAGTAAGTAGTCTTTAGATAACATATCTAAAACTCTTGAGACACATTCCAGTGGATATTTGCATCATGCTATTCACATGTTATATACACAATTCTGAAAAGAAAAAAAATTCAGTCTCGGGAATCTGACTTTAAAAGTTCTTGTTTGCCAATTTATAAGAAAATTGGATGGAAAGCTTGTCCCTGACGCATAGACGTCAATCAAGCCATTACTTCCTATAAATATTATTTTCTCGTTGTATATATCTAATAATTGTAATTTTTTTATTATTTTGTTTTATTTTCTCCGACATGATCCAGACTTTTTGACTTTCACGATATATTTTACTGTTTAGCTAATAATTATCATCTGGCAGGTACTAGTGTTATTATTACTCACCCTTTTTAGGTTCTATAAATTCAACTCATCATTGCACTCTTAAAGGCATCCATAATTGAGAAAGAAACACATAAAAAAATGGAAGCCACTTCAAGAAGACAAGTTGTAAATATCTGTGTGTTTTGCGGTACTAGTGTTGGTTCGAAACCAGAGTTCGTGGCAGCAGTACAGGAATTGGGTAGAATCATTGCTGAAAGGTATATGCATCTAGTATATGGCGGTGGGAATCTTGGACTAATGGGGATCGTTTTAAGGGCTGTACAGGAAGGAAGCAGTCAAGTCTTGGGAATCATCCTAAAACCTTTGGCAGAGGCGAATCTTATATGACCATCAAACGGAGAGGAACTTATCGTGCCAGGTATGTATGAACGACTGGTTGAAATGATTAACTGTGCTGATGCTTTTATCGCTTTGCCAGGTGGCTTGGGTACGATGGAGGAAATTTTTACAGTACTATCTTGGGCGAACCTAAACATACACCAGAAATCGCTTGGATTATTTAATGCTGATGGATTCTATGATTTTCTTTGTGTGTTTCTTGATAATGCCCGGAGAAATGGGTTTGTGTCAAAACCTGTAAAAGAACTCCTCTTTACTGCCAGAACTGCCCAAGATTTAATTGACCAAATTTTAGCCTTTGAACGACAAATTGACCATATCATTTCCAAGATAAATTGGTCCGATAATGATCGTGGTAAAAAGCGTCGGATAAATCTGGATCTTAACCTTTAATTCTTCATTTAGATGTAGAATTTCAGCTAACCAAGTACTGTTTTCTAAACTGTTCTTCTACTTTTTAAGACATTGGGGACAATGTCTCATTTAGGTTTGGGGAGGGGAATAGTTGACTAGTATCTTGTTTTTATTGTGTTTATTTCCTTTTGAATTATTTAATTTGTGAATTCTCCATAAAACTGATTAAATTGGATCTTTATATGCTCAATTGACAAGTATTATCAATATGCATGGTAATATACAGCCATGAGTTGTATTTGAAAAGTTTGTAATATTCAGTGCTCTAGTTTAATTGGAGGAAGCATCTAAAAAGCGATGGAGTAAAAAAAAAAAGAGAACTTTATAAATGATGAGAAAACACATCTGAGATCCGAGTAATTAAGTCTTTAAGGGTGTTTTAACACCTAGTGCCCTAAAACTAACTGGTTTGGGAGTCACTGACCTAAAGCTCGCTACATGGATTGAAGATGTTATAAAAATATATTTATATCGGAAATCCGAGTAATTAAGTCCGTAGGGGTGGCTTAACACCTGGTGCCCTAAAGCCAACTGGTTTGGGAGTCACTGGCCCAAAACTCGTTACATGGATGGATGATATTGTATATAAAAAAAATCAGAAAAATCAGAAAAATATTCCATTGTCAAAAAAGGTGTGAATTCTGATATAACTTTAGGACAAAAAATATTACTCTTTTTTCAACTACACTTGTGAATATTGTGGGCACAATGACTTGATTAATACCTTGTTAGTTGTGTGTATGGAGAATGTTAAAAATAATCAGAGAATTTACTTATTCAGTAATTTAGAATAAAAGAAAACAACTATTAACTAGGAAAAAAAATTTCACATGTTTAGCCACTAACCTGTTTATTCTCTTTTCTCTTATCTTTTTGCTTTTGTGTGCATTAGTTTTATATTGACATTTGTGGGTATCGTCACTGTAAGCCCTCACGAGACTACAACTCGTCCACTAGGGACACCTAGGGGTTTCAAAGCTTGTTGCATATGCTAAATGCAACTGTGATCCCTGTGAAAGTGGCTTAGTTTAATTTTATTTTAAAGTTGTTTATTGTATTTTATTTTGTTGTTTTGCTCGAGGACTAGCAAAATTTTAGGTTTGGGGGTGTGATAAGCGGTAAATATATCAATATTTAACGTCCCTTTGACTTAATATTTTATATAGATTCTTGAGTTTTGTGAATATTTTGATGTATTTTGTGTCTTTTGTAGATAAATAAAGTTTCAGGACTCACTGGAATCAAATCAAGGCCAAAACAGAGAAAAGGACAAAAAAAGGGCAAAATTGTCATTTGGGCGTCGTAACGCGCATCACTTATGCGTCTGTAACATCCCTGATTTGAGAGATGTTACCGGCAGGGGATAGCTACACTAACCCCATAAGCCTCTGACTCTCTGACTGTATTCTAATCTGTTCAAATGCAATGTCATGTATATAAACCATACTCAATTTGAAATGCATTTATTTATCATATCTATGAATACAAAATACTTTACTTTACTTTACACAAATTAACATATGTTTTTGATTTCTCATACTCTACTAATGCATACAGAAACTTCTACTTGACACTGACTGGACTCTTATACTATATGACTCAATGTTAGTGGACTCCATCCCTGGTGACTACATCAGTATCCGTCTTAGTGGACTCCATCCCTGGTGACTACATCAGTATCCGTCCTCCCGAGCTCGTCCTCCTAGAAATTCCTGTAAAACATAAAAACTGGAGGGGGGTTAGATCGCTATACGATCTAAGTGAGTGGACAATGACTGAAAACTGATATAAAAATCTTTTAGCTTTAAAACCATATTTTCAAAACATCTCTATATGAAATCTTTGTATTCCAAAACTTCATATTTCTGAAAACTGCCTTTAAAACACTGGTTTCTGAAAACTGTTTACTAAGAATCTGAAAACTGAAAACTCTTTCTTGTACTTTACTCTAAATCCGTCTTTCTAAATTCTTTTCTAAAACTCTTTTCTGAAAACTGAAAATCTTTTTTCTAAAAACTGAAAATCTTTTTTCTGAAAACAGAATCTCCGTCCGTAGGCGCATCTCCGCCCGAAGGCGCATCTCCATCCGTAGGCGCATCTCCGCCCAAAGGCGCATCTCCGCCCATAGGCGCATCTCCGCCCGTAGGCGCATCTCCGCCCGAAGGCGCATCTCCGCCCGTAGGCGCATCTCCGCCCGTAGGCGCATCTCCGCCCAGGAATGTACCATCTGAGCGCTGAGGATCTAGGGGCATCCCCCCAGTCCTCAACATGTGCACATGCTCTCTGTATCCGTCAATTTCATCTGTATCTCAAGTTACATACTGGGGTGAGTTTTTACCTCATGTCCCGAAAAACCATAAAATATTTTCTGAAAAACATAAAACTCAAATTGAAACATCTGTTTTCCATAAAACTTCTCAAAACATGCTAAATCATATATGATGTAAAAACAAACTTAGCTAACTCCCTAATTGCTGAAAAGTAAGTCTGGTATTTAAAT
The DNA here is from genome assembly GCA_019454045.1 of Zanthoxylum bungeanum. Classification (NCBI taxonomy): domain Eukaryota; kingdom Viridiplantae; phylum Streptophyta; class Magnoliopsida; order Sapindales; family Rutaceae; genus Zanthoxylum; species Zanthoxylum bungeanum. The sequence continues at coordinate 92,496 of SKCR01023998.1, read as the reverse complement.
ACAAGTAATAGTGAAATCAAGCAAAAGATAAAGTATCCACTCACTGTATACAGCTGAGATGAATCCCTTCACGGGGTGAAAGGTCCTTGAGAATCTTGAGGCCGATCTATATATATGAATAAGAATAAATTTATTAGCTACTACAACGAGAATATTCCCATAGATAAGAATAAACGTGCAATGCATGAATTATCACCCCCGCTGTATTTCTAACACGTTATAGCACCCTATAGAGTTTTTACGAGGTTTATTTCGTGGTTACGCAAATCATTTTACGCGTCTACAACTCCTACATCAAAAACAGAAGAGTCACTGACGGTGACCTGACTTTGAAAATTCAGTATAAATAGAGGGGATCAGTTCTGGAGCTGAATTTTTTATAGAATACTCCTCTATGAGTCTACTTTATGCCATTTTTTTACGGATCTCGATTTGGGCTCCTAGGTCTCAAGATATAAGGCACTTTCCTCACCTTACGCAGCAGAGAACTGGACCAGTTCGCCACTGCTCTAACCCCAACTTCTGATTTTTGAGTATGTGATTTTGTTATGTATCTATTTTATGTTAGAGTTTACGGATTGCAGTTTTGATTCCTAGAACTCAAGTTATGGACTGATGTTCTGGGGTCGCGCGACTGGAAAAACTGCACACAAGGGCGGCATATAGCCTGACTTCAAAAATTTGATCCGGTCTCATCTTAAGTCCAAAAATTCTGAAATTTGGATATGTTACTTCTCTCTGTATCTACTTTACCCATAATTTTACAGTTCATCAATCGGACTTATAACACTCAAGTTATAAACTTCCAAGCACAGCCTGTCTGAAATGAGACAGAATTGACTTCACTCTCTAACTTCCTTATCTCGCCATCTCATTTAGTGCATTTAATCCGGAAACCCTCATCAGAGTTTTCATTATCTTAAACACTCTATCCAACATAAGAATTGTGCTTATTTTCTTTAATTAAATTAAGTGTGACATTATGTCGAACACTTGGTGTGCGACATGCCTAAATTCTCTCGTTCTTATACCCTTAGGTAATTCTACCTCATTTTACATAACAATCACATACTAACATCATCAAATTCTTAAAACCTACTAGAAGTCAGCCCCTACATATAAGGTACTACTTGGCCATTACAAGAAAAATGGAACTTGAACTTCTCAATTCAAAACCAACACAAACTCATATCAAAATCTCATCAAACACATGCTTCATCATCAATTATCATCAAAGAAGTAAAAATACTCCCCCTAAGAACCTTAACATATTCGGCCAACCCTTCATGAGGAAATAGATTTGGGCATTTTTCAAAAAGACTATAACTCATGCTTAAGACTATCATCAAATGCTTAGATATACATGCTTTCTTCTCCATTGAAGTCAAAATGCACAACTTAGATATCTAGGATTCATGGTGGATTTTGAGGCATTCATTATTCCAAGCTTAAAACTGAAAAATAAGGAGATATAAGAGAAAGGAAACTCACCACTAGCTTTCTTCTTTGCTTTATCCTTGCTCTTTCTTCTTTCTTTCTCTCCTTCTTCTTCCTTTTCTTTTCTTCTTCTCCTCTCTTCTTCCCCCTCTTTTTCTTTCGGCTTCCTTCTCTCCTCCTTCTCCCAATTTCGTTTCCTTCATATTTGGTAATAGTGAATAGGGTCCTTTTTATAGTAGGACCTAATTGATACAAAGAAGGGTGTAGAAATATCTAGAGAAATGGAGAAATTTAGTGTTTTTGTCATTTGGATCCGAAATCACTATTCATCCAGATTTTAACACTCGTTTTTTATCTGATTATGGTCCGAATTTGGAAAAATAGTTAACGCGGAAGTTGTAGGCCTCCGTCTAAGCTTTGCAACGATATAAAATTCATAAAAATCGGAGATTGTATGGAAACGTTATGCCCACAATACTATGGGCAGTCAAAAATAAATACGATACAATTCCGTCCCGGGACTTCGAGAAGTCTACCGTTCGTCTCCAAATTCTTTTTATAGATATACTGGGGTCCCATCGTAGTTTATTTTACATGTCTTCGCTTCATACGTGACGATATTACAGTAGGCAGTAGTATGAAATACCGGTCGTTACAGCGTCGCGACCGCTAACATGCACCGTTGATTGCTAACATGCGCACTTGCTAACATGCACGTGTCACAATCACATAAGTTTGTTATCATGCGCACTTGCTAACATGCGCCTGCCGCGCGTCAATATCACAGCAAATCATGCTAACGTGCGTCAGACACGTGTCATCATCACATGCTGCCGACACTCATCAACGTCATGACGTAGCCACGTCAGCATGATAATTCAGCTTCCGACAGCCGCCGGACATGTGTCATCGTCTCTGAAGCCCGAGCCACATGTCGAAGATCAACGCGCGTCGCGACGCGTGAGGGAATATTTGCCTATAAATTGAGGCCGAATTTCAGAATTCATTTTATACTTTCTTCTAAGGAATTCCCTAAGAATACTAAGAAGATTGTATCTTGTTTGTTTATTTACAGCTTTTCTGTAATTAATTTATTTTAATTTACGCAATAGTTATTTCTTTACTTTACTTTTCGGTCTTTATTTTCACTTTTCCAATATGAGGATGTAACTTGCCCCTGCTAGGGTTAAAGATAAAGCATTTATTACTAAGGTTTAGATTAATCTCCATTAATTATAATATATAAACTATTTAAAACCTGACTTAATGGGATACCGCCTTATGGTCGGTTGGACTTAAATAAAATTGGTTTTAACCTGACTAAACATGGATACCGCATGTATGGTCAGTTGGAATTAATCTAAAATTTGACTTAATCAGGATACCCCCTATATGGTCGGTTGCTAATATCACGCAAAGTTAATATATTATAATAAGGGAGATATCTAAAATAAAAGTAATAAAAGTGGATCATCTAACCCCCATCATTTTCTTTTATTGTACTTTTCCCTTTTTAATTTCCAGCATTTACTTTATTTAATTTCAGCATTTACTTTCCAGCATTTACTTTATGTCATTTACTTTATATAAGCTTTTACTAGTCTTAGATATGTGTAGAAATTAAACCAGTTATCTGGGGTTGTGATGAATTCCAATATCACCGGTTTATAAGGGATTATTTTACAGTTTGGGTAATATAAAGATTTATTTATTGAGCCTTAGTCTTAATGCTTCTTGTTAACTGGCCATTAATAAGATTGATCTGGTAAACTTAAAATGAACATGGAAAATGGATTTTAGGTTTAGGACCTTAGACTCAATAGCCCACGATCTTCCTTGAGGATAGATAACCCTTTAATAGATTTCCTTACAGGATAGGAATATACCTGTCGGGCGGGGGTAGCCATAATTGGAACTTAAAATGAACTTGGGTTATTCTGGGTATTTTTATCTGACCATCGGAAGAGGCTTTTGCATAAATTCGTGTTCCAGGTTAATAAACCAATATATTACACAAACGTAAAATAACCACTTCATCTTTAAAAAGATGTTAGAAGGATTCACAACCCTAGATAGTTTTTTAATATTGAATTTTCCCTTAATTTACTATCGCATTGTTTTATTTATTCGTCTTCAGTTTAAAGTCATCATCCAATCAAACAACCAATCCATTAGATACTTGTAAAAATTTGGCTTCATAAATTAATAGCTTAGGTATTAAATCCTCGTGGGATCGATACATTTATACTACTTGAACGATACGTGCGCTTGCGTTATACGTGTGTGATTACGCCGGTCAATAACCTTTTGTATCTAATACAAAAAGAGATATAATATTTGCTACACATCCTGGTATAGCGTAGCAATCATATAAAAAAAGGCTCCCACTCGGCTAAAGGATCTCGCATAATCCCACTGCAACTGCATCCAAAGAGTCTCCACTCCCAAAACGCAACTGCATCTCTCCAGGATTCAGCTTCTTACTTTCCTTCAGCACCAACGAATTGCAAATATGAACAAGACAATGTAGGGTTTTCTAGGTCTAACCAAGATCTATTAAGCATATAAACTTGTGAATACATCAAAGTAAAGTTGCGGAAATACTCACTTTGATCGTCTTTTGGATACGATGACAATAAAAAAAAATTATGCTCCAAGCTTCTCTTATTTGCATGTTTCGGCCAAGGTCCCCTTGTTGGATCTTCAAGCTCCAAGCTTTGTGAATGATTCCATGCTCAAGGGTTTGTTTCCCTATCACCTTTGAATGACCCCTTTGAGTGCTAGTTCTTGAGATTTTGCAACAAAATCATGAAGAAAATGAGCCCTAGGCTCACGGTTTTGGGAGAGAAAGAGAGGCCAATGAGAGGAATGAGAGAGAGATAGATGTATTTTGGTTTCTAAAACCTAATACCAAAATCCTAATGCCAAAAAGTGTTACCAAAAATTGATAAAGCTTTTCTTAAAAGCAAAATCAATTTTGGAGGAAAAATGGCATTTATTGCCCACAACCACCAACATCATGAATAGTGACTGGTTGTCAATCACCAAAAGGTGACTTGACATCCATCAATAAAGTGACAGGTGATGTGACGCGTGATGTGACTTGTGGGCCACACTTGATTCAAAATCCGAGTGGGCCCGCAAACACTCCCGGGCTCGGGTTCGCTAATTCTGAAATAACGAATTTTCCGTTGCGACGTAATTAAATCAAATTTAATTAAATAATTATGCCTAGCAAAATTACTATTCACGTCGCTAACGAATTAATTCTAAATTAACTCGTTTGCCCGAATTAAAATCTAATTTTAATTCCGCGTCGAAATCTAATTTCGTATAATATATCAAATATATTATTTTATCGATTAATTCCAAATTAATCGTTCTCTCTATTTAAATAATATTGTATCCCAGATAAAATATCTCTGTAATTAATCCTAGATTAATTTTCTCTCTCTACTAATTAATCTCAGATTAATTATGTGCGAGTCATACGTCATCGGTGAATCTTCGGGAAGCGACCCATGAGATCCCCGAATATGTTGGCAGTAAATCCGATCGTCGGACTATCCGAACACGTACGTACCTAGTACTACGTTTTTACCGATTTATGAGACATGGTTAGCTTCTAGCAAAGCATCGTGCCTTCCCAATTCTCCAGAAATATTCTTAAAGGAATATGTAATCTATATCAGGCGTAGTATACGTCGTATTGCGTATTGCGATCCAGTATCGGATGTCACATGTTAGGCCTGGGGCTGGAATTGTGTCTGCCCCATACGAAGCACATATCGGATCTCTGGTAACTAGTCTCTATAATCGGATAAACATGACCTAGTCATATTATCCCGATAGCTGCAGCATATAAGAGCACCAGTAATGTGTATATCTCAATATCATCTTTACAAACAAAACACCCAGTGTTCTGGAACATAAAGGTTTACCCGCAACAGGTTAAACTAGATATAAAGATAATGTTTCTAGTCAAACTAGGTACATTATAAATGTTCCTAATTTAAGTACATGCCCCAAGGGCATGTTCAAAACATAGGTGCCAACGGCCAAAACAGCGACTCTCGTCCTATTTTCGACTTGTAGGTCGATCTCATCTGAAGCCAGTATCCTGCTTATCAGCAGATGCTGCACACCAGTACATATGTGAATACCACTTCCAGTATCAAAAATCCAATTTTTAAAACCAGTAGTGGACACGTTTATTACAATAACAAACATACATGAAGTCGGAGCATTGCCCGCCTTCACTTCCTTCATGTATGCCTTGTCCATACGGCAGTCACGCTTCCAGTGACCCTGTTTGCCACAGTTTAGGGAGACATCTTGGGATATGTCATTTTTCTTCCCATAAGACTGTGACGATTTTGCCTTTGCCCTTTTTCTTCACACCCCGAGAAGCCTTCGGCCAAGCCTTGGCCTCTTGGGATGTCGAAGTAAGATGCGCCTTGCGCTTCTTACCATTTTGGAAGCTCTGGCTCTGCCTCCTTGAGCATAGCCATTAACTCTCCAAGAGTTTTCTCTTGGTTCATGATGAACCGGCCCCAGCATTCGGGCAGAGACTGTAAGATCAAATCTATGGAAGTCTCGGCCTCATAGGTAATTCCCAGCTAACCTAGTTGTTCGATGTCAGCAATCATCTGTGACACCTAGTGCTCGATAGATGTACCCTCTGACATATGCGAGTGAAAGAGCTTCTTTTGCAATTTGTATTTCCAAGATCTAAGGTTAGATCTATGAAGATCCTTTAATTTCAACATCATGGTATAAGGATCTAATCCTTAGTTCTGACGACAAAATTAATGAGTCATTGAGGCAAGCATAATGGATTGAGCACTAAAGTTATCATCACAATGAGTCTTCCTAAGCTCATGCTCTACTATTTGCTCAACTCCGGGCTCAGGGCCCGAGAGGATTCTTTATCCAATAGAGTAACTTCTCAGCTCCCAGGACTATCCTGAGATTCATTTCCCAATCTAGAAAATTAAATCCATTAAAGACATTATCGCCCATGATTATGTCCCTAACGCTAATCTTTCATCTATCTTGATTGCAATAGTCCAACTATCTTATCAATGATTTTGGGTACACTCAAAATGTAATGGTTACTATAGTCTAATTATATGACCAACTACAAGTGGAGTAGTGTCTTGTATAGTCTAACTGTTCAAAGAAAACAATATTAAATATTAGTCCAACTAATATATTTATAACATAGATAAATAAAATAAAAGAGCGCATATTAGCAAGTATTTAAACGAAATTAAAAATTTAATACTTGCCTCCCACTATTTTTCGGCGAGCCTTTAACCCTCTGTGGAGTACTCGGGAAACCTAGTTTCCTAGTAGGCTAGGATCCCGTTAAATAACACAGAACCTTGACTTTGGCCAACAAGCTGTATGAAACTTAACTAGGTAGATCTCTAAGATCAATTGGATCCCATCCAATTTCTAGATCCAGTAAGTGGACCTCCAAGTCCGAAACATATATCCAATATATGTAAATATATCCAATATATTTCCTAACCTATTTCCTCTGAATCAACTAAGTCTCGGCTTTGGCTCAACAAACTTAATGATTCCAGTTAAGCGTGACCCATTGACAGTGGGAAAGCTTCGTAATCGACGTTGATGAACTAGAAGTGACCTTGACTTTGGCCAACAAGTCACAACCGCCCAAGACATGCAATATGGAACAAAACTTTCGTGGTTCAAACGCATCCGCGATGGACATTGATCTTGACTTTGACCAACAAACCAATGCCAATCTTGGATCTTGAGAGAGAACCACTCAATGGAAGGAAAAATGCTTAATATTTTATGAGGGTTTTTCGCGTAATTGGCAACCAATTTATTATCTTTGATTAAGTCTCATCATACACCCTTAAGTATGCATTCTAAAAGCATAATAAGGCGCGAAATAAATTAATAATGATATGCGGATGGATATATAACAAATTTGTTCCTATAACAAATCTCTCACTTTCCTCTCTCACGCTAGCACTATTCATACTTCTACCCAATTATATAATACATCAATGAAACCTCATTTGCATTGAGGGGAATTGGTGAGAAGAGAAATACAAAGAGAATATAGATAATAGGCTGGACACACAGGTCCAATTTAATAAATTGTAAATTTATTACAACAATTTCCAAAATTGCCCTCACCCTTCTAATATCCATCTGATATACATTATTCATACAATACATCCATGTATTCACACATAGCATGTTATTCTATCAATCTAATCCAATTAATTAATCTTTGAATTAATGACCATCCAATGTTCAAACAACGATTTGATTTGCACGAGTCCAACTCGTTTAAGAATAAATACTCAAAGTACGTATTCTTGAATTATATCGAACTAAAATTTTAAATCCAATTTAAATTGTATCCAATACTAATTCATTTTTAATTCCAAATTAAATAATTACACTTTTAAAGGTCCCTTTTAGACTTGGATTCCAAATCCAATCTTTATGGGTCTCAAAGGCCCAATTAGTATCCAATACTATTCAATTAAAGTCCAATGGGCTTTCAATTAATTCTTTAGGCGTGGGCTTTGGCCATTATGGATCAAACCCAAGATGCCAAGGCCCAATAAGGAATCACCATTTGCCCAAAATCAATTTTGGCCCATTGGGCCCAATTAAATTATTAAAAGCCCAATTGTCATATTTGGACTTTATGGAAATGTTTTTAGGTCCAATTGGATCCAACCCAATTGTCCAAAATCAAACTTGACCCAACCAAGCCCATTAAGCCCAATTACAACAATTAAATTAATACATTATTCCAAATTACATATCAATCCAATTCAAGTGTAATTAACATAATCCAATCTTTATGGGTCTCAAAGGCCCAATTAGTATCCAATACTATTCAATTAAAGTCCAATGGGCTTTCAATTAATTCTTTAGGCGTGGGCTTTGGCCATTATGGATCAAACCCAAGATGCCAAGGCCCAATAAGGAATCACCATTTGCCCAAAATCAATTTTGGCCCATTGGGCCCAATTAAATTATTAAAAGCCCAATTGTCATATTTGGACTTTATGGAAATGTTTTTAGGTCCAATTGGATCCAACCCAATTGTCCAAAATAAAACTTGACCCAACCAAGCCCATTAAGCCCAATTACAACAATTAAATTAATACATTATTCCAAATTACATATCAATCCAATTCAAGTGTAATTAACATAATCAATCAACTAATCTAATTTTTCCAAAACACTAATTAATCCAATTAATCATGCTCAACATTTCCAATTCATGTCCAACACAAATTGAAGCAAAATCAATTCTACAACATGCTTAGGGTTCATGGCAATCATCATGAAATAACATTCAATTCCGATTTCAATCCAATTAAACCAACAATTAATATTCATTTCATGCTTTAAACTCATCCAATAGTCTAAAATCAAAAAATCACCATGAACACTCATAGGGTTCAATTCGGCCAAGGTGGGAAATTGGGGATTTTTTATCTAATCAATTTTTCTCAATTCCTAAGATGTACAAATCCAATTCAACATCATCCAACCAGAACCAAACAACCAATTTAGGCAAATCATGCTCCAAACATAAAATCCCCAAATTAAAGTCATGAACCCTAGATTTTCAAATCAAACTTAGGATGGCGCTGATACCATTGTTAGTGTCCTAGACATGCCACGGGATCTCTAAGTGTGATTCGTGTTTGAATTAATCAAACAAAGTTGCTTAAAAACTTACCTTGATCGGTTTTAGGATTTCAAAAATTCCTTTGGATGTAGAAGCTCCAAGCTTTAAATCGTGTTCCAAACTCTCGAGTGAGTTTCCCTATCACCTTAATTGACTCCTTGTAAGTGCTAGCTAAATGAAATTTTGCAACAAAACTTCAATGGAGGAGGTGTTGGACAGTTATGACCCATAGTGTCACTATTTGTACAGATCATGGTGTTGTTGTACAAATTAACTATGTGACAGAAAAGATTGCTCTCTTATCATTTGTGATTAGATCACCAAGATGTATAAATGATAGGAGGTCCTTATGATTAGTTCCTAAATTGAGATGATATGAGACAGTATCAATCCACGAAGGTTTAATCATTAAATATCTCTAGTCATAGTATTATCGAGATTGGACATCGATAATGCGTAAAAGACTAGTATTACACTTGTGCGCGTTGTGAGGGCATAACGGCATAGTTCTCATATATTTGGGTATAGGATACTCATGCAAGTGTAGTAGGAGGTTGTGTTTTAACGATGGTACGGAAAATAGCTTCGCTCTGGATAAACCCCTCGGAATTCCATTGGTAGTATGACTATATGTCTATGGAAGTCTGAATCAGGGTAGGTGTATTTGGTCTTAACCTGAGACTTGCACTGCTAATACTTGCAACAATCAACATGCTTTGGTTTTACGTCGTCCAGGGCTTTAACAGGTTCTATATACGCCTCTGCTGGGTATATTGAGAATCGCAGTGTGTTGGGTGTGATGTCAAGACGGAATTATCACTCCAGTCATAGTGCAGATGATGGTAACGTAGGATACGGAACTGGTTCTCTTATGTACTACAGTCATAGGGATAAAATGACTAGGTCATGTTTATCTGATTATAGAGACTAGTTGCCAGAGATCCGATATGTGCTTCGTACGAGGCAGACACAATTCCAGCCCCAGGCCTAGCACGTGACATCCGATACTGGATCGAAATACGCAATACTACGTATACTACGCCTGATATAGATCACATATTCCTGTAAGGATATTTCTAGAGAATTGGGTAGGCATGGCGCTTTGCTAGAAGCCAACCTTGTCTTGTAAATCGGTACAAACGTAGTACTAGGTACTTACGTGTTCGGATAGTCCGACGACCGTATTTACTGCCAACATATCCGCGGATCTCATGGGTCACTTCCCGAAGATTCACCGTTGACGTATGACTCGCACTTTAATTAATCTGGGATTAATTAGTAGAGAGAGAAAATTAATCTGAGATTAATTACGGAGATATTTTATCTGGGATAAAATATCATTAAAAGAGAGAAAACGATTAATTTGGAATTAATCGATAAAATAATATATTCGATATATTATACGAAATTGGATTTCGACGCGAAATTGAAATTAGATTTTAATTCGGGCGAACGAGTTAATTTAGAATTATTTCGTTAGCGACGTGAATAGTAATTTCGCTAGGCATAATCATTTAATTGCGTCGCAACGGAAAATTCATTAATTTGGAATTAGCGAACCCGATCCCGGGAGTGTTTACGAGCGCATTCGCATTTCTAATTCGAGTGCGGCCCGCAAGTCACATCAAGCGTCAAATCATTAGTCACATCAAGAGTCAAATCACATGTCACTTTGAGTGATGTGACAATTTGATTGATTGATTGATTGATGTAATAGTTGTGGGCTTTAAATGGTTTGACTTTTGAAGCCAAATTTGGTAAATCAATTTATTAATTTTTGAAAAATCAAATAAATGGGTATTAGATACACTTTTTGCCAACAACCAAATTAATTCTCTCATCTCCACTCTTCCTCTCTCACACGCCGAAAGGGCTGAATTTCTCTTCTGTTTTCTGCCAAAAAACCGAGAGCTCAAGGGGAAGCAAAGAGTGATTTTTATGGCAAAAATCAAGAGTGCTAGCACACAATGGAGACATACAAAGGTGATAGGGAAACCCACTTGTGAGCTTGGAATCACAACACAAAAGCTTGGAGCTTAGAGGACCTTGATGGCCGAAAATGGAGGACATTTTTCTGCTCACTGCCGAGCCACCTTGGAGGGAGAAAAAGATTTTTGTTCTTCACCGCATCGCCTAAACCGATCGATGTAAGTATTCCGCAACTTCCTCGATGTATTCACATGTCGTTTTATGCTTGATAATCGATCCTCGGGACTCAGAGATTTCCCAACAATGGTATCAGAGCGAGTAAAAGCATGAAACTTGAATTTAGGGTTAAAATTGGGTAAATTGATTTCGAGCATGATTTGGTTAAATTATTTGATTAAGTATGTTTAAATGATGTTGAATTGAAGTTTGATTGGATCAATTTCATGAAAATTGGATTGGATCATTTTTCCCCAAAAATTGAGGCTTGGCCGAATTCAATTGGTGCCTTAAATCTTGGTAATTTTTGTTTCGTTGATCATTGGATGACTTGAAACGATTGGGTAATGTTGATTTGTAATTCAATTGGATTGAAACCGAATTGGACATTAAAAACCCTACAATTGCCGAGACTTGAAAAGCATGAAAATGGGTTTGATTTTTGTTAAAATGTGTTGGACATGTTTTAATGTTAATAAGCGTAATTAATTAGACTAATTGGTATTTTGGAAATATTGATTTGGGTAATTAATTATGCTATACACTTTGGTTAATTAAATTATGAAATTGGAATTTTTGTGATTTAATTAATTGGGCTATTTTGGAAATTGGGCTTGAATGTTGTAATTGAGCTAATTGGGCTTGGTTGTACCAAGATGGGTTTAGGCTAAATTGGTTGGATCCAATTGGGCCCAAAACTGTTTCCATAAATTCCAATTATGACTAATGGACCTTTTAAAGTTTAATTGGGCCTAAATTGGTTTCTAGGCATGTAAGGGTGATTCCTTTAAATGGGCTTTAGTCTTTGAGTTTGACCCAAGTTAACCAAAAGTCCATGCCTTAAAAAATTAATTAAAAGCCCATTGGACTTTAATTAAATTAACATTGGATGTTAATCGGGCTTTGAGACCCGTAACGATTAAATTTGGAATTTAAGTCGTAAAGGTTTATTAATAAAGTGTAATATTTAATTTGGAATTAAATAGTGGATTAGTATTAATACAAATTGAATTGGATTTAATTTTGTAGTTTAATATAATTCAAGAATTCGTACTTTGAGTACTTATTCGAAAAACGAGTTGGACTCGCGTAAAATCAAATCGTTGTTTGAACATTGGATGGTCATTAATTATTAGATTAATTAATTGGATTAGATTGATTGATAACATGCTTGTGTGAATACATGGTTGCGATGCATGGATAATGTATATCGGATGGATATTAGATGGGTGGGGCAGTTTTGGAAATTGTTGTAATAAATTTAGATTTATTAAATTGGACCTGCGTGTCCAGCCTATTACCTCCTTACTCTGTGTATTTCTCCTCACCTATTCCCCTCAATGTAAATGAGGTATCTTTAGAAGTGTTATGTAACAGGTAGAAGTAATACTTGTGCTAGCGGGAGAGAGAAAATGGAGAGATTTGATCTAGGATCAATGTGTTAAGTATCCATCCGCATATCATTATGATTTATTTATATACGCCTTATTATGTGTTTAGAATGCATGTTTAAGGGTGTATGATGATGAGACCTTAACAAAGATAATAAATTGGTTGCCAATTTGCACGCGAAAAACCCTCACAACATATTAAGCGTTTTTCCTTCCATTGAGTGATTCGTACTCAAGATCCAAGACTGGCATTGGTTTGTTGGCCAAAGTCAAGGCCTTTGTCCCTTCGAGGATGTGTTTGAACACGAGAGCTTTGTTCCATATCGGTGTCTTGTCCAAGTTGTGGTTTGTTGGCCAAAGTCAAGACCACTTCTTGTCCATCGACATTGATTACGAAGCTTTCCATGGTCAATGGGTCACGCTTAACTGGGATCACTAAGTTTGTTGTGCCAAAGTCAAGGCTTAGTTGATTCATAGGAAAACGGTTAGGTAATATATTGGATATATTGGTATTTATAAGATATATGTTTCGGAATTGGATGTCCCCCTACTGGATCTAGGAATTGGATGGGATCCAATTGATCTTAGAGATCTACCTAGTTAATTATCATACAATTTGTTGGCCAAAGTCAAGATTGTGTGACATTTAACGAGATCCTAGCCCACTAGGAAATAAGGTTTCCCGAGTACTCGACAGAGGGTTAGAGGCTCGCCGAAAAATAGTGGGAGGCAAGTATGAAATTTGCAATATTCGTTTAGTAACTTGCCATACGCGCTCATATAAATTATTACGTCAAATAAATTATTTATTAGTTGGACTAATATTTAATCGTTGTTTTAACAAAACAGTTGGACTGTATTCAAACTATTTCATTTATAATTGATTTTATAATTGGATTATAGTAATCAATATAATTGAATTAATCAATTAAATTATAGTTGATTATATAGTTGGACTATAGTAATCATTATAATAAATAGTACCTAAATCGTTGATTGAATAGTTGGACTATTAGAATCAAGATAATTGAAAGATTAGTGTTTAAAACATAATCCTGGGGAAAATGTTATTTAAACGACTTTAATTTTCAAATTGGGAATAAAATTTCAGGATAGTCCTGGAAACTAATAAGTTACTTTATTTGATAAAATAACATATTAGGCATAAACTAGGAGTTAAGCAATTAGTAGAGCATGATCTTTCGAAGATTCATGTGATGATAACTTTAGTGCTTAATCCATTATACTTGTCTCATAGACTCCTTAATTTCTTAATCAGAACTAAGGATTAGATCCTTAAAGTATGATAATGAAATTGAAGGATCTTCATAGATCTATTTTTTAGATCTTAGAAGTACTAAATTGCAATAGTAAACTCTTGGAGAGTTAATGGCTATACTCAATGAGTCAAAGCCAAAGTTTGCAATAAGGCAAGAAGCGCAAGGTGTATCTCACTTCGACATTCTGGAAGGCCAAGGCTAGGCTGAAGGCTTCTGGAATGTGAAAAGGGCAAAGGCAAAATCATTACAGTCTTCTGGGAAGATAAAGGACATATCCCAAGATGTCTGCCTAAATTGTGGCAAACGGGATCGCGGAAGCGTGACTGCCTTTTGAACAAAGCAGACATGAAGGAATTGAAGACGAGCAAGGCTCTGACTTCAAATTTGATTGTCATAAATATGTTCACTACTAGTATTAAAATTGGATTTTAGATACTTAGTATGATACATAAATATGTACTGATGTGCAGAATTTGCTATGAGCAGGATAATGACTTCAGTTGAGATTTATCTGCCAATCGAAAACGGGAGGAAAATCGATGTTTTAACCGTAGATACCTAATTTTAGGAACTACCCTTAGGGTGTGTACTTAAATTAGGAAACTATTAAAATATAACTAGTTTGACTAGATACATTATCTCTATATCATGGTTTAACCCTTTGCGGGTATACCTTTATATTCTATAACACTAAAGTGTTTTATTTTATAAAGTTGATATTGAGATATACACATTAGATATGAATAACAGAATTTATATTTTGAATATAAATAAATCTCAAACATATAACATGACAAACAAATAGCTCAAACTGATTTGATCAGAAGAGACTTAATTGTGGCATTGTTGTCTGGGACACAATTAAACAAGACTCGTATATCCACACCATCGAAGAGTGGGTACTAGGAAAAATTTGATTCCAATCAAATAAAGTCTACGAATCTAGTTTATTAGGCAAAGTGCCTATAAAACGCTTTTTACTTGGTAAAAGTGCAAAATGCCACCGATCTGTTAGCCCTAGTTCATAATGAAGTAAGTGGGCCCATGTTTAGCTAGGCTAGATGTGGATATGAATATTTCGTGACCTTTACGGATGTGGCATTGCGTTATGGTTATGTGTTTCTTTTGAAACACAAATCAGAAACTTTTATAGTTTCGACACGAAATAGACAAACAAATCGGCTAAAGTGTAAAACCATCACGGTTGGACCATGATGAAAATACTTAAGCAATAAGTTTATTATATACTTGAAGGAGTATAGTATTCTTTCAATAATGACTCCTCTCGGAACACGTCAATTTGACGGTGTATCCGAACGGATGAACCGAATTTTGTTAGACATGATAAGGTTAATCATGAGTCGCTCTGAGCTACCATTTCCTTCAGCCGATACGCATTAAACAGTGCACAACTTATTTAGAATAAGGTTCCATAAAAATCTGTTAGACAGACTTTATATTAGATATGAACATGAAAGAAACTGGGTTTCTCATTCCTGAAGATTTGGATATGCTAGGCATACGTTTGGATGATACCAAACTAGAACCCAAATCGGATAAGTTCCAAGTTGTAGGTTATCCTAGGGAAACCAAAGCATAGTACTTATACATCTCACAAGAGGACAATGTAATTGTTGCTCACAATGCGATTTTCCTAAGAGGAATACCTATATACAGTGGTAAGTGGGAAGAAAGTAAAACTCGATGAAAATCGGGGTAATACTATTCCAGGCACTGATTCCTTAATGGAACACAAATAGTTCATCAAGGATGAAACTATACCAATAATCTTCGAATACAAAAGAACCACGTAAGTCGGAGAGAGTCATAAAACAACCTGGGAGGTATGGGTTTCTGATCTCACCTCATGAAGATTTCAATCTTATTGAGGAAGACCAACTGACTACATATGAGGAAGTGATACAAGGTATCGACTCCCTATTATGGCAAAGTGCCATGATGTCCGAGATGGATTCCATGTATATCAACTTAGTTTGGATACTAGTTGATGTACCGAAAGGCATTGTGCCTATAGGTATTGTATAAGTCTTCAAGGAAGACATACATGGAAGGCAACATACCAACGTACTAAACTAGGCTTGTAGCGAAAAGGTATCGTTATCAGCATTGTGTTGATTACGATGAAAGCTTTTAACTGTTGCCATGGTAAATCCATTTGGATAATGCTTGCGAATGCTTTATGTTTCATTTATGAAATGTGGCAGCTAAATGCCAAAACCATTTTCCTTAACGGAAACCTTTTGGAGGATATTTATAACATCCTGACGGTTTTATCGTACCAAAACTAGCAAACAAGGTTTGCGGGTTGTTCGATCCATGTATGGATTGAAGCAAGCATTGCGTTCTTAGAATTATCGTTTTGATGTAATCATAATGGTGTATGATTTAATTCAAAACGAAAATGATTCTATGTTATAAGGAGGTTAGTGGGAGCGCACTGACAGAATGTCAGTAAAATAATGATTATATATCATTTCTTGGAAATGATATTCCCATAAATATAATGGTGAAAGCTTGGCTTTGAGAAAATTCTCAGTAGAAAATTCTCAGTAGAATTCTTGGGAGAAACAACTTTTATTCAAGGAATAAAGATCTACTGGGATAGATTTAAAGTTGTTGATACTCTCCGAGAAATCGTACATTGAAATAAATGTACGCAACCTAGTGTCTCATATGCTTTGAGCATATGGATCCACAATCGGGTCAATCCAAGTGATAGTCACTGGATTGATATTAAGAACATCCTTTAGTATCTTAGAGGAACTAAGGATGTTGTCTTATACTATAGAGAAGGAGAACTTGAAGTGACTGGGATCACTGCTGCAAGTTTCATAACCGATAAAAACGACTATAAGTCGTAACAACGGTACTATAAAGTTTGAATAATGGAACAGTGAGCTGGAAATCTTCCAAGCAAGATACTGTTACTGAATAAACAACAAAAGCGGGATATTGCTGCAGCTGAGGTAGCAATAGAAGCCTTCTGGATTGATAATAATCTAATTAGATTAGATATAGTTCTGTTAGCAGCTGAGCTAGGCTACAGCGCAAGCTAAAGAATTAATGGTCTCATCAACGATCCAGATAAATACTTCGATATTCATCTGATTCTTTCGGATCATACATCGTGGCGATGTGATGATCGAATAAATCGCATCAGATGATAATCATGCAAATTCACTAACGAAAGTCTTTTCTCAGTAATTTGAGCGAACCGTACATAGTTCGGGTGTAGGACACTCGAGTGACTGGCTATAGGCCAAGTGGGAGATTGTTGGACAGTTATGACCCATAGCGTCACTATTTGTACAAATCATGGTGTTGTTGTACAAATTAATTATGTGACAGAGGAGATTGCTCTCTTATCATTTGTGATTAGATCACCAAGATGTATAAATGATAGGAGGTCCTTATGATTAGTTCCTGGATTGAGATGATATGAGACAGTATCAATCCACGAAGGTTTAATCATTAAATATCCCTAGTCAGAGTATTATTGAGATTGAACATCGATAATGCGTAAAAAACTAGTATTACACTTGTGCGCGTTGTGAGGGCATAACGGCATAGTTATAATATATTTGGGTATAAGATACTCATGCAACTGTAGTAGGAGGTTGTGTTTTACCGATGGTACGGAAAATAGCTTCGCTCTGGATAGACCCCTCGGAATTCCATTGGTAGTATGACTATGTGTCTATGGAAGTCCGAATCAGGGTAGGTGTATTTGGTCTTAACCTGAGACTTGCACCGCTAATACTTGCGACAATCAATATGTTTTGGTTTTAGGTCGTCCAGGGCTTTAACAGGTTCTGTGTACGCCTCTGCTGGGTATATTGAGAATCGTAGTGTGTTGGGTGTGATGTCAAGACGAAAGTATCACTCCAGTCATAGTGGAGATGATGGTCACGTAGGATACAGAACTGGTTCTCTTATGTACTGCAGTCATCGGGATAAAATGACTAGGTCATGTTTATCCGATTATAGAGACTAGTTGCCAGAGATCTGATATGTGCTTCGTACGGGGCAGACACAATTCCAACCCCAGGCCTAGCACGTGACATCCGATACTGGATCGAAATACGCAATACTACGTATACTACGCTTGATATAGATCACATATTCATGTAAGGATATTTCTGGAGAATTGGGTAGGCATGGCGCTTTGCTAGAAGCCAATCTTGTCTTGTAAATCGGTACAAACGTAGTACTAGGTACTTACGTGTTTGGATAGTCCGACGACCGTATCTACTGCCAACATATCTGGGGATCTCATGGGTCACTTCCCGAAGATTCACCGATGACGTATGACTCGCACTTTAATTAATCTGGGATGAATTAGTAGAGAGATAAAATTAATCTAGGATTAATTACGGAGATATTTTATCTGGGATAAAATATCATTAAAAGAGAGAAAACGATTAATTTGGAATTAATCGATAAAATAATATATTCGATATATTATACGAAATTGGATTTCGACGCGAAATTAAAATTAGATTTTAATTCGGGCGAACGAGTTAATTTAGAATTAATTCGTTAGCGACGTGAATAGTAATTTCGCTAGGCATAATCATTTAATTGCGTCGCAACGGAAAATTCGTTAATTTGGAATTAGCGAACCCGAGCCCGGGAGTGTTTGCGAGCGCATTCGCATTTCGAATTCGAGTGCGGCCCGCAAGTCACATCAAGCATCAAATCATTAGTCACATCAAGAGTCAAAACACATGTCACTTTGAGTGATGTGACAATTTGATTGATTGATTGATTGATGTAGTAGTTGTGGGCTTTAAATGGTTTGACTTTTGAAGCCAATTTGGTAAATCAATTTATTGATTTTTGGAAAATCAAATAAATGTGTATTAGAAACAATTTTTTCCAACAACCAAATTAATTCTCTCCTCTCCACTCTTCCTCTCTCACACGCCCAAAAGGCTCAATTTCTCTTATGTTTTCTGCCTAAAAATCGAGAGCTCAATGGGAAGCAAATAGTGATTTTTGTGGCAAAAATCAAGAGTGCTAGCACACAATGGAGACATACAAAGGTGATGGGGAAACCCACTTGTGAGCTTGGAATCACAACACAAAAGCTTGGAGCTTGGAGGACCTTGATGGCCGAAAATGGAGGACATTTTTCTGCTCACTGCCGAGCCACCTTGGAGGGAGAAAAAGATTTTTGTTCTTCACCGCATCGCCTCAACCGATCGATGTAAGTATTCCGAAACTTTCTCGATGTATTCACATGTTGTTTTATGCTTGATAATCGATCCTCGGGACTTAGAGATTTCCCAACAGGAGGAAGAAGCTCACGGCCAGAGCAAAGGGAAAGAGTTTGCTGTGAATAGTAACTTAGTCTTACTTCCAAAGTTGACTTGCTAATTTATACAAAGGTTGAGTGTTGGTTTTGGTGTGAGTGTATAATAAGCAATCCAATATTTACTCAACCAATAACAACTTCCATCAAATGTCAAACATGTTGATGTAAGTCAAGTGGGTTCCACCAGTTTTAAATTCCAAAGTTAAGTCGAATAACTCAACACGCAACTTCGCTCGGGCCCGGGTTCGTTTAATCCGATTAAAAAAAATTTCCGTCGCGACGTAATTAAATCTAATTTAATTAAATAATAATGCCTAGTAAAATTATTACGGAAGTCGCTTACGAATTAATTCTAAATTAATTCGTTCGCACGAATTAAAATCCAATTTAATTCCGCATTGAAATCTAATTTCAATTAATATATCTAATATATTATTTTAGCCCAATTAAATAAATTAAATAGTAAAAATCCAATTTCACTATTAAATTCATTTTGCCGATTAATTCTAAATTAATCGCGTTCTCACTTTTTCGACGAATTTAATCCAAGATAAATTCTCGACGCAACTAATCCTAGATTAATTCTTTCTCTGATAATTAAACCCAGATTAATTCTTACCGTAATTAATCCCAGATTAATTTTCTCTCTCATAATTAATCTCAGATTAATTCTGTTCGAGTCAAATATCATCGGAGAATCTTTAGGAAGCGACCCAAGAGATCCCTGGATATGTTGGCAGTAAATACAGTCATCGGATTATCCGAATATGTGCTTACCCTGTACCACGTTCTGACCGATTTACAAGATATGGTTGGCTTCTAGCAAAGCACTATGCATACCCAATTCTCCAGAAATATTCAACGAAGAATATGTAATATTTATCAGGCGTAGTATAAAGTGTATTGCGTATTACAATCCAGTATCAGATGTCACATGCTAGGCCTAGGGCAGGAATTGTGTTTGCCCCGTACGAAGCACATATCGGATCACAAGGAACTAGTCTCTATAATCGGATAATCATGACCTAGTCATACTATCCCGATAGCTACAGCATTTAAGAGTACCAATTTTGTATCCTTCGTGATCATCATATCCATATGACTGAATTGATACTTCCATCTTGACATCACATCCAATACACTACGATTCTCAATATACCCAGAAGAGGCGTACAGAGAACCTATTAAAGTCTCAGACGACCAAAACCAAAGTATACTAATTGTCGTAAGTATTAGTGATGCAAGTAGGGATGGCAAAATCCGGATCCGGACCCGGGTCTGGCCTGACCCGGGTCCGGATCCGGAAGAGGTTTCACAACCCTGAGTCCGGTTCAGGACCCAGGTAAATATTCCCGGGTCCGGACCCGGGTAGACCCGGTCCAGACCCGATTACCCGGATTCTTTTTCTTTTTTTTTTTAATTTCAATTGTATTTTTTATATTTATATTTGTATTTTGTCAATTTTATTAGTATTATTTCAATTCTTTTAATTTTTTTATTAAATTCTATTATTTATATATATATATGCATAATATTTTATATTTTTTATTAAAATCTATTTTATTTTTTTTTTTTTTTTTAATTTTTTCCGGACCCGGGTCGTCCGGGTCTATGCAGACCCGGGCCGGGTCCGGATCTTGTTGCCATCCCTAGATGCAAGTCTCAGGTTAAGACCAAATACACCTACCCTGATTCGGATTCCCATAGACACATAGTCATACTACCAATGAGATTCCGAGGGGTCTATCCAGAGCAAAGCTATTTCCGTTCCAACGGATAACAGAACCTCCTATCACACTTGCATAAGTATCCAATACTTAAATATATGAGAACTATGTCGTTAAGCTTCCATAACGCGCACAAGTGTAATATTAGTCTATTCCGCATTATCGATGTCCAGTCTCGATAATACTACGACTATGGATGTTTAATGATCAAACCGTTCGTGGATTAATATTGTCTCATATCTTATTAATCCGGAACTAATCACAAGGACTTTTATCATTTATATATCCGAGTAATCCAATTACAAATAATAAAAGAGTAATTTCCTTTGTCACATAGTTAATTTTGTACAAGAACACCATGTCCTTTACAAAATAGTGATGCCATTGGTCATATTTGTCCAATAAATAATTCATTCATATTTCACCTAAGAATATTTATTCGATATCAAAGACATAAATAGGTTAGAAACATCGCGAAACTTTTACGAAAAATATTTTTCCGCAAAATGGCATAAAATGTATTTTTTGTCCGAACCGACCAATCAGTACACATGAGGGTTGCCCAGGTTAGCCCCAATAGTACTTGGGAAAATCATGGGATGCCTGAAAAGTGGCCAATTCACTGTTTGGACAGCGGACACCCGGTAAGTCCAAAACCCACCCGGTAACGCCGTTTTTCGCCGTTTTCGCATATTTCAACTCTGAAATAATTTTCGCCAATTATTCCAATACCCAAAACACATCCAATAAATTTATATAACATAATTTTCATCACCAAAATCACAGAATTTCCAGTTCTGGTTTGGTAACTAAAAATATCATTTTTCATGCCTTAAATCCAATTTCTAAACATTAATCATATTAACACTTACACCAATCAAAGTCACCACAAATGAAGAACTCAAGAAAAATTCTAGGAGTTACAAGAGTGGTCATAACACTCTAGAATGGTAACAAGTCATCAAATGATAAAATTGAACTAATATGGCACTAATATTATCCAATCTAACTTCACACATGCATCTAGCCTCCAAATCCATCCTCCAAATCAAAAAGCCGCAAAATATAACAAATGAAGAAACCCTAGAACTTGTCTAGATAATCAAGAACAAGAAACAAACTTTCTAAGTTTAAGAGTTATGAAGATTACCTCCAAATCTCCTAATTTCCTTAAATATTTTCTTGATTTCTTCATTTTCTTCCTTGTTTCTTCAAACAAATTTTTGGGTGCTTTCATGCTTGTTAGATTTTTCCATGGAGGTCTTATGAATGAGAAAACAAAATTTGCTTACTTCAAATACTAAGGATAACCGACTTTAGGGGTAGGAATAAGGGCATTTTGGCCATTTGGTCAATTAATCTAATTAATTAATTATAATAAGCTTTAAGTAAACAATTCCAATTTGTATACTTCAAGGTTAAAAGAAGCATGCCACATGTAACCAATAATAATAAAACATATTGCATAACAATTATGTAATATTGAAATAATTTAATTATCTAGATATTTAACATTTAAACATCTAAATAATTAATTAATGTGATTATTATATATGTATTTTTATTTACATTAAATAACAAATACATATATTAATGGCATGTGTCAAAATCTCATTTGACAAATAATTAATATGTATCAAATCAAATTTTGTATCAAATACAAATACACATTTATTATCAATTGACCGAAATGCTCCTAATGCATGTATTTTCGTTTCACCGTTTAAACGACTCGAATTAACTCATTTATTTTGGTGAAGTATTATGAATAATCTATATTATTCATAATATGTTGCCCAGGTGCTCAACGAGTACACTTCATATTGTGGGACTCTCTAAATTTAGGTTTATCCGTCACGGAATCTAATTTTATGTTTATAATTCACCCACTCATGAATTATGACGACCACGTATAATCTCGCTAAACTATGCAAGTCGAGGTCAATGCATACGTATAATCCCTCTGTCACATGCTATCAATATTATATCAGGGATATAGATAAAAACATCAAATCCCTAAGGTATAAAATAGTCGACTTTTAAATTTACGATCTCTAAATAACACTCAGAACTCGCTTCTGAAGTATATCACGGCCATGGATTTACTCAATCGCAATTACGTACATGATATCTATGCCCTGTACACAGGACTGATGAATTCTATCTAATACTCACAGGATATCATGAGCATCAGTCCACACCCAACGAACAGGCGGAGGTCTGATCTAAATAAGTCGGTGACATGACTGCCATCAAAGTGTGGAGGATATCTCATATATCCACAGTGGCATTTCAAGTCAAATGACCACTATGCTACTTGACTCGAGAAGATTCATATTGACGTTGGTGTACCATCTATTAGGAAATCTTTGGTGAGTCATTCAGTATTTATCAAATAAACACCTACATGTCTGTACGAGTCTCCCGAGACTCATAGTTCATTAGGATAAACCATCGGACCAAGTCTCGATATACGACATATACTGGTCTCAGCGGATTTTACTAACCGACCCCTGTTAGTAAATCTTGACCAAGAACTTTATTTGATAATATACTTCTAGTAGTGACACTTCCCAATGTCAATTATAAATTAATTTGTAATTGCGCACTATAAAATATATTATCGGGTCTTTGTCTAATATATACATATCACTAAACCATATTTAGTTTCAATCTAATCATAATTAGATCGAATATGTATATAAAAGCAAGAAGTACTACCATAATTAAGTAATATTATGGAAAAAAGAATTGTCTGTATTCATGAATCAGATATAAATACGATCTGGATTGACACTCCAAGCATCAATCCTAACAGCAATAAGTTTAGAAAGTTATCTACATTGGTACAACTATACAACTTGAAAGTGAAATATAAATGGTCAAATCAAAATTTTTCAGAGTTACTAAAATTGTTAGGTGAAATACTTCCAAATCAGAATGAAATTCTGACATCCATGTATGAGGCAAAAAAAATATTGAATTCATTGAGAATGGAATATGAGAAGATTCATACTTGCCCGAACGATTATATATTGTATCGAAATAAGTATAAAGATTCGGGGTCTTCACCTATATGTAAGCCTAACAATTAAGTTCGGGCCAGGCAGGGCTTTAGCCCAGCCCTTAAGAAAACGGCTAAGGCTAGGGCTTTAAATAAAGTGACCTGATTTTCAATTCACTTTTTTTTTCTAACATTGTGTTTTCTTGAATCAGACGTGTCAAGAAGAAGGCCCAGCCCATTGTAAATTTCCTAAGAAGCCAAACGTCGAGCCCATGGCAGTTCAAGTGAGAGTCGCTCTTGACTCACCAAACCAATTCCTCCATCCAGAAGCAAAAATCCCTCATACAGACCTTTGCTATACCGACCCAAACCGTAAATACTCCCTCATCGAGACAAACTCAAATGTCATCTGCCCAAACATCACAAATCCTAATTGCACCCCCAAAGCTTAAAAAAAATGTATCCATCAAGTCAGGGGTAAGACCTTTCAAGAGACGCTCAAGCAGGTCACACGAAAGAAGACCATTACCCTTCACAGCAAGGCCCTAGCGGATTCTGCTTCCAAGAATGGGCAACCTCTACTTTGAGGGTGGACGACCTCCCAAAGAATACGAGGGAAAGTCTGTACCACCTCTTGCCAACCATCAACTACTTGGTCTAGCACGCGGATATCAATAAAGCCCTAGCCTATGAGAGAATCTCCCTCAGTGAGGTCATCCAAAAAGTGGGCAGCCTCCAATCGAAGGTAATTACTTATAACTTAGCCTTTTATTTTCGTTATTTTTTCACAAACTGACCCGATATCTTCATGTGCAGCTGACTTATCTCCTGGACACCAACATGGACGTGCTTTTGAGCATCATTATTGAGGGTGGTCAGGCTCAAAGGCTTTAAAGTAAGTTGATTGAGAGGGAGCATGAGCTGCTCAAGGAAGTGGATGAGGCCAAAAATGAAACTGAAATTTTTCATCAAGCCCTCCAAATAGCAAGAAACGAGAGGAATGAAGCCTGAGCTGAGGCCGCCTCTAGGGCTTTTGAATTTAAACTACAGTAGGCGAAGACAGCCATCGCTGAGGGGAAGCTTGGCGAAAAAAATACTAAGTTGGAGAAAGCTGGAGATGAGTTGGCTAAGACAAAAGATGAATTAGCCAAGACTCGAGCCGATCTAAATGATCTGTAAGCCAACCTTGAAAACCATATTGAAGATGCCAAGGTTGATACCCGGGTCGAGGGTTAGAGGAGTCTGTGGAGCTGATCAGAGAGACACACACCGACCTAAACTTAAGTGGGTTGCAAAAGGTCCTACAGGTTACTAATGGGGAAATACCCTTTGAGGAGGCCTTCACTGATCCAGCCCCCTAACCTTGGTGCCTCCTACTATTGATGCTCCTACTTCGGCCGAAGATATTCTTGGCCCTGTCTACCGATCCCCCATATAGAAAGTCCCGAGGAGGCCTAAAATGTAAACTGAACAATCCTAATAAACATTTCCTTTTATATACTCTCATATATTTTAATTTTCACATAGAAACACACACTGAGCAAAGACCCGATTTAGAACACTTTCTTCTTGCAACACTTAGCAAAATTTTGAGTTTGCATAATCAACCTTAATAATCAAGTTGGTAATATAATCAATCTAGGCTCATCAACTAATCCAGCTGACCCAATAAGAGCCTTTCCTCCGAAAACAATATCGATGCATGAGCACAGCAATAAGCTAACCCGTTCTGACAATCTAATCATAACCAGACCATTAGACTGTCTATCTCCACTGCGATGTCCCAATAAGGCCATGAATTCTGACCCGATATCATGAGACAACTTTCAACACTTGGAAAAATTTTAAACCTCTTGAAATGAATCATTCATTGTAGTCCCATACTCAAATAACCCACAAAATAACTCGTCCTCCTTTTAGGCCGACCTGAGTCTTCATTAGTTGGTACTTAGCCAACATTTTGAGGTTGGATTCCTAATCTCCATTCTTCTACTAACTTGTCAAGTTCATTCCCAATCTTGAGGGCGCTTGACCCTATATGTCGTTCATTTTGGCAGGATCTTGGGGGAGAAACTCCAACCCTAAACTATTCATAACAGAAATCCCAAGGGAACTTGACCCTCTGTGTTGATTGTCTTAGCATGGTCGGGGAAGATATTCTAACCCCACACCACTCATTGTACAATGGTCTCAATGGAACTAATCTGACCCTGAGCCGGTTAACACACTTGGTCATAAGGGAATGGTCACTCATTGTGAAATTCAATCAAAGTCATGGGGGAGAAATTCTGACCTCGTGCCAATATATACAATAAGACCTCGGTGGAACGAATCCAACCCCAGGCCAACATAATTATTTGGTCATAAGGGAATGAACCCTCGTTGTGCCATTTCCTCATAACTTAAGGCCTCAGTGGGACGTACCCAACCCCAAGCAATTCAACAAACTTGGCCACACGGGAATGATCCCTCCTTATGCCATTTTTACATAACATAAGGTCTCTGTGGGACGTAGCCAACCCTGAGTCATTCAAAAATCTTGGTAATATGGGAATGATCCCTCATTGTGCCATTCTCACATAATATAAGGCCTTAGTAGGACATACCTGACCTCGAGCCATTCAACTCAGAAAGACTTCTGATGGAAGATTTTCAACCTCAAGTCATCCCCACAAGCATTAGCAATAACATATAATATCATGGTACATAAAAAACATAAATAAAAAATGACGAGTGTAACGGGGGTGATGTATTACGCACTCTGAACCAACCCAAAAATATTGAGGTAACTGAGGCAACATCATGTCACATGCTACCTAAAACAATAATTTTGGACCTCAAAGTCCAAATGTCTCGGGTAAACCGAGCTACGGATCAGGGGGCGGCTAATGCCATGAGGGCATATCCTCCTTATGTTAGACAGGCCCCGAGTCTGCAAATGCCATAGAGGCCTTCTAGCCTTCCACATGCTATGCTCCTACGAATTCGAGAAGGGATGACCAGTGCCATAAAGCATTCCTCATCCTCATGCTATGAAAACCCGAGTACAAAAGCCACGAAGGATCGTGAGCCCTACCTATCCTATGCACCTCCACTCTCTCTATGGGTGACAAAATCCATAGGGGAAATATTTATCCCCATGCTATACAAACCCGAGGCTACCGTAATACCTCAAAGCTGTCTTTATTCCATACATGCTATAGTAACCTTGGGATGTCAAAAGCCACGTCAGTCCTCTCGCTGACTGTGCTTAGGTTTCCCCGATGAGCCAAACGCCACACATGTCTTCAATGTCTTCGAAGGTGTAAGTCATTGGGTACTAGCATTCCAGCCTGAGGTGATTGATAATGACACTGGGGTTGGTTACTTTTAGTTATTTTGTCTTCGAATGTACAAGTCATTTAGTTACTTTTATTTTTTTATTTTTATTTAGTCTTTTACTCGGGACCAGCAAAATATTAAGTTTGGAGGTGTTTGATAAGTGTGTTTTTACCCACTTATTCATACATTTTTAGTTTATTATTTTGTTAAGATTCGTGCCATTTTATGTGTTTTATAGTTTATTTTATGTTTTATTGATATGAAGTATTATATCATTGACCTTGAGGCTAACGTACGTGTTTCGGTAGATTAAGGATGCAAATGAAGCACGCAGGGAAGGAAAGAAAACAAAAATAACTCATTTTGGCATAGGAGGTGGCGTCGTGATGCCCATCAGCATGAAGAACACATAATTTCCCGAGAAGCGACTCCCCAAAAGATTTTAAGAACAATAAGAATTTTATTTTCTACAAGTAGAAGAACTCCAAGACTTCCCTATAAATATATAAGTGCATACAAAACCCTAAAGGGGAAGAGAATACACAATTAGAGAGCTCTGAACACATAGTTTAAAGAGATCCAATGAGAGGATTGAAGAGCGACAAGAGGAGACGAAGGCGATGACGTCCTAAAATGAAATGATTCGATTCAGGTTTTATCTTATAGTTTCTTTCTTCAAACTTTTATGATGTCCAGTATGTTCCTGACATTTTTTCATTATTTTTCTATTGGTCATGAACTAATCTTATTATTCTAGAGGATAATTTAGCCTATGCTTGAACCTATGTGTTTGATTGCCAATTAAATATTATGAAATTTTAATTTCAGTTTATTTATATTTTCTTGTGTTAATATTTTTGGTTTGTTGGCCACAAATTAGAAGATTTCATGTTTGGAATCTATCACTCGGGAGAGAGGATTTTGAATAGGATATATGAAATATAACCTAGGAAATTTATAGAGTTCGGGAGGACTTATAATTCCTATGAAGTAGTTAACAAGAATCACAGAGCGTAATGGGTAGTTGATTATTTGATTTTTATAGGGATATCGAAGTCAGTAATTAATAATATTTTCACTCTAACTCGGGAGATAGAGTTAGAGCAATTTAGGATTTTTGGCTTATAAACTAAAAAATTGAGTAATAATTGATTGACATAACAATCACATATGGGATAATTAGGTGAAATCAGACTCTAAAATTCATCTAATCCTAATCTTTCTTAATTAAAACATTTTGACTTTTTAGTTTATAATTTTAATTTAATTTATTTTAAATTGGCTTCTAAATAAATTTTACCTTATTAATTACAGTACTTAGTGCAAATTTGATTTTAATCCAAGTGGATTCGACACTCTATAACTCTTTACTAAACTTGACACCGTATACTTATGGTATAAAAATCTCACAACATGTCCCTATGTCCTTACTCATCATTGTAGGGGTTTTATGGCGAAAATCCGATAATGCAGCGGAATAGTGGAAAACCAAATTTTCCGATTTCAAAATTTTTCTTGAATCAATTAAATAAACTTATTTATATAATTATCCAATTATCAAATTCTGAAAAAATTACACAAGAGAGTAAAATTCTTGGTAATTACCGAATTGCCCTATAACCTTGCAAATTGATCATTTTAGTCCAAAAATTGTCAAATACAATTTTGGATGATTCTAAATCATTTCTAAAATGTTTTTCAACATATCCAATACATCAAAAATAGATTTCACACAAATTCCCAAATTTAAGCTAGTTGCTGAGAGCACCCTACATTTCGGTTTATTGCATTTTGGTCCCTTTTGTTCAAAACATGCCAAGATCAAATCCAATCAACCCAAAATTTTACATGCATCATATACACTCCATAATACATCACATATATGAAAAGCCCCAATTTTGAAATGGGTTATGAACCCTAATGTTTCAATTTCATCAAATTGACCAATTTTACCAAATCTTTAAAATCCAACACTTTAATCCATTCTTTACTTCACCAAACAAGCCTCACCACTTTGAAATAACTCTAGAACAATTCTAGGTCACCAAGAAGTGGCTCAACAACTCTAGAATGGCAACTTGATTTCCAAAGAATCAAAAGTAAACCTTTAAAACCATTTTAAGCTTACTTACATGCATCAATCTTTCATTCAAGTTCACAAAAAAATAAACACAAACTATAAGAGATGAGAGAAAATCAAAGCAATACAAAATGATGCCAAGTATGTTAGAAACTATTTCATGTTGAAGACTTTAAAGAAATACTTACAAAAATCAAGGTTTTTCAAGCTTTTTCCTTTATGTCTTCAAGCTTTTCTCTCAACTTTCTTTTATGTTTATTTGTGTATTTGAACTTATGAAACCTAAAAATGAAACAAACAATATATACTTCACACAAAAATTGGCCCTGGCCGAATTGAAGCAAAGAAAATATCTAGATATTTTTTCAATTTTTGTTTCATTTAATCAGCTTTATCAACTTCTATCTTTAATCATTACAACTTTAATAACTTTATAACAAGTCAACAAAGGCAACTAAAGTCATTTAAATAAATATCACACACTTAGGATCTTTATATTTTTAATTAATTTAATTATTTTAACATTAAACAATACAAATATTATTTAAATACAAATATATAAATATATGTATTATATTTACATTAAATATCAAATACAATATATTTTATGATATTAGTAAAATATCTCAATTTGACAATTAATTAATGTGTATTTGATAAAATCTATCATAAAATGCAAATACACAAAAATAGAAATGACTATTGGGTCCTTCACATGTATTTTGTATTTAACCTTTAAACGACTTATAATAAATCAGTATTTTTATAAATGTTGCCCTAGTGCTCTACGAGTATATTTCATTAGTGAGACTCTCTAAATCAGGCATATCTGTCACGAAATCCAATTTCGGGTCCATAATTTACCCACCCATAAATTATGACGACCACGGAAAAACTCACTGAATCATACAGGTCGAGGTCATGGCATATGTATAATTCATTTGTCACAGTATCCGGATATATCCCGAAGATATAGATGTAAACGTCAAATCTCTATAGGGACTATCCCGCCGACGTCTCTATTAGCAATCTCAAAAGAACACTTAGAACTGCCTTCTAAAGTGTACCACGGGCCCATGTTTTTTATCTGATTGCTAATCATAAATGGACTACCTATGCTCTGTACCAAAACTGACGGATCCTATCTCGACACACACAGGACACCCTGGGGATCTATCCATACCTATTGAACATGCGGAGGTCTGATCTAAATAGATCGGTGATGTGACTGCCATCTAAGTATGGAAGATGTCTCATGTGCCCACAGTGGTATCTCAAGTTGAAGAATCACAAATGCTACTCAAACCGAGAAGATTCTTATTGACGTTGGTGTACCATCCATTTAGAATCTTCGGTGAGTCGTTCAGTGTTTATCTGCTATAAACACCTACACGTCTATACGAGTCCCCAAGACTCATGGTTCATTGAGAAACCATTGGAATCATATATTCCAGTATACGACATGTACCGGTCTCAACGGGTTTACTTTACTGACCAAGTAGTGAAAACCTTGACCAGGAACTATCTGAGAATGACAACGTCATGATACAACTCAATGTCAGTTGCGACATTTTTGCAACAGTATCATGACTAATCATCCTAAGGTCTATTACGTCTTTACCATATTAAAAGATAATTATATAACAGAAACTGCTTGTATTATTAATAATAAAACGTTTTACAGTAGTATTCTCAAAGAAATACAACCGAGAATTGGCGCTCTGAGCACCAACCCCAATAAAATCTCCCACTTGCTCTGGTGCCAATATCAATTGTATCTAATACCCATCGACTTCATGTGTTTATCAAAAAACTTCGGAGGTATGGCCTTCGTAAGCGGGTCTACTATATTATCTTCACTCGGTACCTTACACACGATAATATCCCCTCGCGACACAATCTCTCGAATGATGTGGTACTTCCGTTCCACATGTTTCGACTTCTGATGCACCCTCGGTTCCTTTGCTTACGCAATGGCTCCATTATCATCACAGTATAATGAAATCGTATTCTCGATACTTGGGACAACTCCCAATTCTGTGATAAAGTTCCTAATCCATACAGCTTCATTGTTAGTTTCAGAACTGCAATGTATTCTGCCTCTATGGTGGAATCTTTGTAGACCCCTGTTTGGAACTCTTCCAGTAAACTGCATCTCCGTTAAGGGTAAAGATGAATCCAGATGTGAATTTCTGTCATCGAGATCCGATTGGAAATTGGAATCCGTATACCCATTAACTCGCAGTTCACTTCCCCCATAAATAATCAACTTATCTTTAGTAACTTAAGATACTTCAGGATATATTTATGGTCATCCAATGGTCATTACCTGGATTGGACTGATATCTACTAGTTACGCTAACAGCGAAACTGATATAAGGCGTAGTACATAACATGGCATACATTATGCTACCCAAACACGAAGCATAAGGTTGGTTAGACATTCTAACCTTATCATCTTCTGTTTGTGGACTCATCTTTTTGGAAAGATGAATCACATGTCTGAACGGTATCTTTACTGTCTTACAGTTACCAAAATTATACCGTTCCAAGATCTTATCTATGTACGTTGATTGGGATAACCCAATCAGCTTCTTTTGTCCATCTCTATAGAGTTTTTATATCCCTAAACATAGGAAGCCTCTCACAGGTCCTTCATAGAGAATTCTTAAGAGGGATGAGTTGACGCTTTGTAACTTCCTATATCATTCCCAATGATTAAGATGTCATCAACATAGAGGATTAAAAATACGACCATGTTCTCACTGGCCTTCTGATACACACAGGATTCTTCCGAATTCTTGAGAAAACCAGACGATCTAATAATCTCGTCGAATCGAAGATTCCAACTTCGTGAAGTTTGTTTAAGTCCATAAATGGAATTCTTAAGCTTACATACCATACCCGAGTTTTCGCTGGACGTAAAACCTTCTGGTTGTTCCATATAGATTTCTTCATCAAGAAATCCATTTAGAAAAGTCGTTTTGATATCCATTTGCCAAATCTCATAGTCCTGATACGCAGCTATAGAAAGCAAAATCTGAATAGACTTAAGCATTGCTACTGGTGAAAAAGTTTCATCATAGTCGACGCTAGGTCGCGTGCGTGTAACCTTTTGCTACCAGTCGGGCCTTGTAAGTTTTCAACCTTACCGTCAGGCCCGCGCTTCCTCTTGTAAACCCATTTACAACCGATAGAAAACATTCCTTCGGGAAGCGGAACCAAGTCCCACCAACTTGATTCTCATGCATTGAGTCTAACTAGGATTTCATGGCACTTTGCCATTTCATCACGAATCGATGTCCAACATCGATTCTCTATAGGTAAAAGGATCAGTCTGTTCAACTAAGAGAACATCAATACTATTTTCTTGTATCAAATACAAGGGTTCAGAAGGTCTTGATACCCTTTGTGACCTACGGAGTGTGTGTGTTGAAGGTCATTTATCTACTTGAACTTCAGTTTCCTCCATTGGTTCGTTGTTTTCAGGTTGGACTTCATCAAGTTCAACCTGTCTATGATTACCACCTTCTGACAAGAATTCTACTTCTAGAAATCTTACGAAACGAGCTCCGAACACATTTCGATGCTCGGTATCATAGAACAGATATCCCCTCATTTCCGAAGGATATCTAACAAACCTAAACTTTTTCCCTCGAGACGAAAGCTTATCTTGCTGAGTGACCCTGTGTTGGACAATTATGACCCATAGCGTCACTATTTGTACAGATCATGGTGTTGGTACAAATTAATATGTGACAAAGGAAATTGCTCTTTTATCATTTGTGCTTAGATCACCAAGATGTATAAATGATGAAAGGTCCATATGATTAGTTCCAGGATTGAGATGATATGAGACAGTATCAATCACGAAGGTTTAATCATTAATATCCCTAGTCAGAGTATTATCGAGATTGGACATCGATAATGCGGAAAAGACTAGTATTACACTTGGTGCGCGTTGTGAGGGCATAACGGCCATATTTCTCATATATTTGGGTATAGGATACTCATGCAAGTGTAGTAGGAGGTTGTGTTTTAAACCGATGGTAACGGAAAACAGCTTCGCTCTGGATAGACCCCTCGGAATTCCATTGGTAGTATGACTATGTGTCTATGGAAGTTCGAATCAGGGTAGGTGTATTTGGTCTTAACCTGATACTTGCACCGCTAAATACTTGCGACAATCAATGTACTTTGGTTTTGGTCGTCCAGGGCTTAACAGGTTCTGTGTACGCCTCTTCTGGGTATATTGAGAATCGTAGTGTATTTTGGGTGTGATGTCGAGATAGAAGTATCACTCCAGTCATAGTGGAGATCATGATCATGTAGGATACGGAATTGGTTCTCTTATGTACTGCAGTCATGGGGATAATCTGACTAGGTCATGATTATCCGATTATAGAGACTAGTTACTAAAGATCCGATATGTGCTTCGTACGGGGCAGACACATTTCCAGCATCAGGCCTTGCACGTGACATCCGATATTGGATCGAGATACGCAATACTATGTATACTACGCCTGATATAGATCACATATTCCTGTAAGGATATTTCTGGAGAATTGGGTAGGCATGTCGCTTTACTAGAAGCCAACTTTGTCTTGTAAATCGGTACAAACGTAGTACTAGGTACGTACGTGTTCGGATAGTCCGACAACCGTATTTACTGCCAACATATCCGGGGATCTCATGGGTCGCTTCCCGAAGATTCACCGATGACGTATGACTCACACTTTATTAATCTAGGATTAATTAATGATGAGAGAGAAAATAATCTGGGATTAATTATAAAGATATTTTATCTGGGATAAAATATTAATTAAAGAGAGAAAACGATTAATTTGGAATTAATCGATAAAATAATATATTCGATATATTATACGAAATTGGATTTCGACGCGGAATTGAAATTAGATTTTAATTCGAGCGAACGAGTTAATTTAGAATTAATTCGTTTGCGACGTGAATAGTAATTTTGCTAGGCATAATTATTTAATTACGACGCAACGGAAAAATCATTAATTTGGAATTAGCGAACCCGAGCCCGGGAGTGTTTACGGGCGCACTCGCATTGCGAATTAAAGTGTGGCCCACAAGTCACATCAAGCGTCAAATCACTAGTCAATAGATTGATGTGATGTCTAGTCACTTTGAGTGATGTGACAACTTGTCACTTGTGATTGATGGTGGTAGTTGGAAAGCTTTAATGCTTGACTTTTGGAAAGCATATTTGGTATATGTTTAATTGATTTTTGAAATCAATTAACTAATACACAAAAAACCAACTTCTTCTCTCTCATTTTTCTCTCCTCTCTCACACGCCCAAGGGGCACTTTCCTTCTTCTAAAAATCTGCCAAAGCCGAGAGTTTGGAGAAGGGAAATAGGAAATTTTGTGGCAAAATTTCTGGAGTGCTAGCACGCTTTAGGAGTCTTGCGAAGGTGATAGGGAACCACACCCGTGAGCTTGGAATCATCATTGAAAGCTTGGAGCTTGGAGCATCAATGGAGGACCATGGCCGAAAATCTTTGAGGACAAAAATCCCACTGTCGTGAGCCACCTTGGAGGAAGCTAGGAGTTTTTGTTCGTCGCATTGCTCAACCGCTCAATGTAAGTATTCTGTAACTTCCTTGTTGTATTCACATGCTGTTTCATTGCTTAAAACGATCCCGGTTAGACCGTAGAAATCCAACAATGGTATCAGAGCGAGGTTGAGCATGAAACTTGAACTTAGGGTTCAAATTGGGTAAAATCAATTTGAGCATGATTTGATGAAATTTTTTGATTGAGTATTCTTAAATGATGTTAAATTGAAGTTTGATCGGATCAATTCATGAAATTTTTTGGATCATTTTTTACCCAATATCTTGGCTTGGTCGAATGGTATGATGCCCTAAATGTCTTGTATTTTTGTTTTTTGATTCATTGGATGAGTTTGAAAGACTTGGGAAATGTTGATTTAGATTCAATTGGATTGAAATCAGAATGGACAAAAATTCCCTTTTTTGCCGAGACTATAGAAGCATGAAATGGTTTGATTTTTGATTAAAATGTGTGGGACATGTTTTGATGTTAATGAGCATAATTAATTAGGCTAATTGATATTTTGGAAATGTTGATTTGGGTAATTAATTGTGGAATACACTTGGTTAATGAGTTATAAAATTGGAATTTGGTAATTTAATTAATTGGCCTATTTTGGAAATTGGGCTTGAAAAGTTGTAATTGGGCTAATTGGGCGTTGGTTGTACCAAGATTGGTTTAGGCAAATTGGTTGGATCCAATTGGGCCCCAAACCATATCCATAAAGTCCAATTATGACTTAATGGACCTTTAATAATAATTGGGCCTAATGGGCTTAAATTGGTTTCTTAGCAAATAAGGGTGATTCCTTAAATGGGCTTTGGTATTTGGGTTTGACCATGTTGACTAAAAGTCCATGCTTTAGAAATTAATTAAAAGCCCATTGGACTTTAAATTAAATTGACATTGGATGTTAATCGGGCTTTGAGACCCGTAACGATTAGATTTGGAATCTAAGTCGTAAAGGTTCAGGAATAAAGTGTAATATTTAATTTGGAATAAATATGAGAATTAGTATTAAAATTGGATTAATGTTATAGTTTAATTTAATTCAAGAATTCGTACTTTGAGCACTTATTCGTAAAACGAGTTTGACTCACGCAAAATCAAATCGTGTTTGAACATTGGATGGTCATTAATTATTAGATTAATTAATTGGATTAGATTGATTGATAACATGCTTGTGTGAATACATGGTTGCGATGCATGAATAATGTATATCGGATGGATATTAGATGGGTGGGGCAATTTTGGAAATTGTTGTAATAAATTTAGAATTTATTAATTGGACCTGCGTGTCCAGCCTATTACCTCCTTACTCTTTGTATTCTCTTCTCACCTATTCCCCTCAATGTAAATTAGGTTTCTTTAGAAGTGTTATGTAACGGGTAGAAGTAATACTTGTGCTAGCGGGAGAGAGGAAATGGAGAGATTTGTTCTAGGAACAATGTGTTAAGTATCCATCCGCATATCATTATTATTTTATTTATATGCGTCTTATTATGTGTTTAGAATGCATGTTTAAGGGTGTATGATGATGAGACCTTAACAAAGATAATAAATTGGTTGTCAATTTGCACGCGAAAAACCCTCACAACATATTAAGCGTTTTTCCTTCCATTGAGTGATTCTTACTCAAGATCCAAGACTGGCATTGGTTTGTTGGCCAAGTCAAGGCCTTTGTCCCTTCGAGGATGTGTTTGAACACGAGAGCTTTGTTCCATATCGGTGTCTTGTCCAAGTTGTGGTTTGTTGGCCAAAGCCAAGACCACTTCTTGTCCATCGACATTGATTACGAAGCTTTCCATGGTCAATGGGTCACGCTTAACTGGGATCACTAAGTTTGTTGTGCCAAAGTCAAGGCTTAGTTGATTCATAGGAAAACGGTTAGGTAATATATTGGATATATTGGTATTATAAGATATATGTTTCGGACTTGGATGTCCACCTACTGGATCTAGGAATTGGATGATCCAATTGATCTTAGAGATCTACCTAGTTAATTATCATACAATTTGTTGGCCAAGTTAAAAATTGTGTGTTATTAACGGGATCATAGCCCACTAGGAAACAAGGTTTCCCGAGTACTCCACAGAGGGTTAGAGGCTCGCCGAAAAATAGTGGGAGGCAAGTATTAAATTTACAATATTCGTTTAGATACTTGCCATATGCGCTCATTTCAATTTTTCGTCGTGACATTAATATATTAGTTAGACTAATAATTAATCATTGTTTTAATTAAACAGTTGGACTGTATTCAAACTATTTCATTTATAGTTGATTATATAATTGGATTATAGTAATCAATATATTTGAATTAACTAATTTCAATTAATAGTTGATTTTATAATTGGATTATAGTAATCAATATAATTGAATTTAACCTATTAAATTATAGTTGATTAAATAGTTGGACTATAGTAATCATTATAATAAATAGTACCTAAAATCGTTGATTCGATAGTTGGACTATTGGAATCAAGATAAATTGAAATATTAGTGTTTAAAACATAATCCTGGGTGAAAAATGTTTTAAACGACTTTAATTTTCAAATTGGGAATAATGAACTTCAGGATAGTCCTGAAAACTAAGAAGTTACTTTATTTGATAAAATAACATCTTAAGCCTAAGCCCGGAGTTAAGCAAATAGTAGAACATGATATTTGAAATATTCATGTGATGATAACTTTATTGCTTAATCCATTAAGCTTGCCAAATAGACTCCTTAATTTCTTAATCAGAACTAAGGATTAGATCCTTATAGTATGATATTGAAATTGAAGGATCTTCATAGATCTATTTTTGATCTTTGAAGTACTAAATTACAATAGTAAACTCTTGGAGAGTTAATGGCTATTCTCAATGAGTCAAAGCAAAAGTTTGCAATAAGGCAAGAAGCGCAAGGCGCATCTTATTTCGATATTCTAGAAGGCCAAGGATTGGCCAAGGCTTCTGGGGTACCGAAAAGGGCAAAGGAAAATCATTATAATCTTCTGGGAAGATAAATACATATCCCAAAATGTCTGCCTAAACTGTGGCAAACGGGGATCACGGAAGCGTGACTGCCGTATGGACAAGGCAGACATGAAGGAATAGAAACCGGTGCATGGCTCCGACTTCAAATATGTTGTTATAAACATGTTCACTACTAGTATTAAAATTGGATTTTAGATACTAAAATATGGTACATAAATATGTACTGATGTGCAGAATCTACTGAGAGTAGGATACTGACTTCAGATGAGATTAATCTGCGAATTGAAAACGGGACGAAAGTCGCTGTTTTAACCGTAGATACCTAAGTTTATGAACTACCCTTTGAGTGTGTACTTGAATTAGGAAACTGTTACAATGTAACTAGTTTGACTAGAAACATTATCTCTATATCAGGGTTTAATCTGTTGCGGATATACCTTTATAACCTAGAACACTAAAATATTTTATTTTATAAAGATGATATTGATATAAACACATTAGATGTGAATAACAGTATTTATATTTTGAATATAAATAAATCTCAAACGTATAACATGACAAACAATTAGCTCAAACTGATTTAATCAGTTGAAACTTAATTGTGGCATTGTTTTCTGGGACACAATTTAAACAAGACTCGTGTATCCACACTTTTGAAAAGTGGGTACTAGGACAAATTTGATTCCATTCAAATAATGTCTACGAATCTAGTTCATTGGGCAAAGTGCCTAAAACACTATTTACTTGGTAAAAGTGTAAGTGCCACCGATCTGTTAGCCCTCGTTCATAGTGAAGTAAGTGGGCCTATATCTAGCTAGGCTAGAGGTGGATATGAATATTTCGTGACCTTTACGGATGTGGCATCGCGTTATGGTTATGTGTTTCTTTTGAAACACGAATCAGAAACTTTTAAAGTTTCGACACGAAGTAGACAAACAGATCGGCTAAAGTATTAAAACATCACGGTTAGACCATGATGAAAATACTTAAGCAATAAGTTTCTTAAATACTTGAAAGATTACAGTATTCTTTCAATGAGGACTCCTCCGGAACACGTCAGTTTGACGGTGTGTCTGAACGGATAAAAACTGAATTTTGTTGGACATGATAAGGTTAATCATGAGTCGCTCTGAGCTACCATTTCCTTCATAGGATGCATTAACAGTGCAGAACTTATTTAGAATAAGGTTCCATAAAAATCTGTTAGACAAATTTCATATTAGATATGAACAGGAAAGAAACTGGGTTTTCTCATTCCTGAAGATTTGGGAATCCTAGGCATATGTTTGGATGATACCAAACCAGAACCCAAATCGGATAAGTGCCTTAATTGTAGGTTATCCTAGGGAAACCAAAGTATAGTACTTATACAACTCACAAGAGAACAATGTAATTGTTGCTCGCCATGCGGTTTTCCTAAGAGGAATACCGATATGCAGTGGTAAAATGGAGGAAAGTAAAACTCGATGAAAATCGGAGAGTAATACTATTCCGGCACCGATTCCTTAATGGAACACAAATAGTTCATCAGGAATGAAACTATACCAATAATCTTCGAATACACAAGAACCGCGTAGGTCGGAGAGAGAGTCAGAAAACAACCTGGGGTATGGGTTTCTGATCTCACCTCATAAAGATGTCAATCTTATTGAGGAATACGAACTGACTACGTATGAGGAAGTGATACAAGGTATCGACTCCCTAATATGGCAAAGTGCCATGATGTCCGAAATGGATTCCATGTAAACCAACCAAGTTTGGACACTAGTTGTTGTACCGAAGGCATTGTGCCTATTGGTATTATATAAGTCTTCAAGAAAGACATACATGGAAGTCAACATACCAACGTATTAAGCTAGGCTTGTAGCTTAAAGGTATCGTTATCAACATTGTGTCGATTACGACGAAACTTTTTACATGTTGCCATGGTAAATCCATTTGGATAATGCTTGCTAATGCTGCGTGTTTCATTTATGAAATGTGGCAGCTAAATGCCAAAACCGCTTTCCTTAACGGAAACCTTTTGGAGGATGTTTTCAACATCCTGACGGTTTTGTCGTATCATAACAAACAAGGTTTGCATGTTATTTGATCCATGTATGGATTGTAGCAAGCATAGAGTTCTTGGAACTATCGTATTGATGTGATCATAATGGTATATGATTTAATTCAAAACGAAAATGATTCTTGTGTATATAAGAAGGTTAGTGGGAGCGCACTGACAATGAATGTCCTAAGTAATGATGACATGTCATTCCTGGAAATGATATTCCCATAAATACAATCGGTGAAAGCTTGGCTTTCGAAAATTCTCCGTATAGATTCTTGGGAGAAAAAACCTTTATTCTAGGAATAAAGATCTACTGGGATAGATTTAAAGTTGTTAGCACTCTCCGAGAACTCGTACATTGAAATAAATGTACGCAACCTGATGGCTCATACGCTTTGAGCATATGGAGTCACAATCGGGCCAATCCAAGTGATAGTCATTGGATTGATGTTAAGAACATCCTTGAGTATCTTAGAGGAACTAAGGATGCTGTCTTATACTATGGAGAATGAGAACTTGAAGTGACTGGGATCACTATTGCAAGTTTCCAAACCGATAAAACGACTATAAGTCGTAACAACCGTACTATACAGTTTGAATAACGGAACAGTGAGCTGGAAATCTTCCAAGCAAGATACTGTTACCAAATAAACAACAAAAGTGGATTATTGTTGCAGCAGAGGCAGCAATAGAAGCCTTCTGGATTGATAATAATTTAATTAGATTAGATATAGTTCTGTTAGCAATGGAGCTAGGCTTCAGCGCAGGCTAAAGAATTAATGGTCTCATCAACGATCCAGATATATACTTCGATATTCATCTGATTCATTCGGATCATACATCGTGGCGATGTGATGATCGAATAAATCGCATCAGATGTTAATCATGCGAATCCGCTGACGAAAGTATTTTCTCAGTAATTTGAGCGAACCGTACATAGTTCGGGTGTAGGACACTTGAGTGATTGGCTATAGGACAAGTGGGAGATTGTTGAACAATTATGACCCATAGCGTCACTATTTGTATAGATCATGGTGTTGTTGTACAAATTAACTATATGACAAAGGAAATTGCTCTTTTATCATTTGTGATTAGATCACCAAAATGTATAATGATGAAAGGTCCATATGATTAGTTCATGGATTGAGATGATATGAGACAGTATCAATCCACGAAGGTTTAATCATTAAATATCCCTAGTCAGAGTATTATCGAGATTGGACATCGATAATACGGAAAAGACTAGTATTACACTTGTGTGCGTTGTGAGGGCATAACGACATAGTTCTCATATATTTGGGTTTATGATACTCATGCAAGTGTAGTATGAGGTTTTGTTTTACCGATGGTACGGAAAATAGCTTCGCTCTAGATAGACCCCTCGGAATTCCATTAGTAGTATGACTATGTGTCTATGGAAGTCCGAATCAGGGTAGGTGTATTTGGTCTTAACCTGAGACTTGCACCGCTAATACTTGCGACAATCAATATACTTTGGTTTTGGTCGTCCAGGGCTTTAACAGGTTCTGTGTACGCCTCTTCTGGGTATATTGAAAATCGTAGTGTATTGGGTGTGATGTCAAGATAAAAGTATCACTCCAGTCATAGTGGAGATGATGATCACGTAGGATACGGAACTGGTTCTCTTATGTACTGCAGTCATCGGGATAATATGACTAGGTCATGAATATCCGATTATAGAGACTAGTCACCAGAGATCCAATATGTGCTTCGTACGGGGCAGACACATTTCCAGCCCCAGGCCTTGCACGTGACATCCGATACTGGATCGAGATACACAATACTACATATACTACGCCTGATATAGATCACATATTCTTGTAAGGATATTTCTGGAGAATTTGGTAGGCATGGCGCTTTGCTAGAAGCCAATCTTGTCTTGTAAATCGGTATAAACGTAGTACTAGGTACGTGCGTGTTCGGATAGTCCAACAACCGTATTTACTGCCAACATATTCGGGGATCTCATAGGTCGCCTCCCAAAGATTCACCGATGACGTATGACTCGCACTTTATTAATTTGGGATTAATTAATGATGAGAGAGAAAATTAATCTGGGATTAATTATGGAGATATTTTATCTGGGATAAAATATTAATTAAAGAGAGAAAACGATTAATTTGGAATTAATCGATAAAATAATATATTTGATATATTATACGAAATTGGATTTCGACGCGGAATCGAAATTAGATTTTAATTCGGGCGAACGAGTTAATTTAGAATTAATTTGTTAGTGACGTGAATAGTAATTTTGCTAGGCATAATTATTTAATTACGACGCAACGGAAAATTCGTTAATTTGGAATTAGCGAACCCGATCCCGGGAGTGTTTGCGGGCGCACTCGCATTGTGAATTAAAGTGCGGCCCACAAGTCACATCAAGCGTCAAATCACTAGTCAATCGATTGATGTGATGTCTAATCACTTTGAGTGATGTGACAACTTGTCACTTGTGATTGATGGTGGTAGTTGGAAAACTTTAATGCTTGACTTTTTGAAAGCATATTTGGTATATGTTTAATTAATTTTTGAAATCAATTAACTAATACACAAAAAACCAACTTCTTCTCTCTCATTTTTCTCTCATCTCTCACACGCCCAAGGGGCACTTTCCTTCTTCTAAAAATCTTCCAAAGCCGAGAGTTTGGAGAAGGGAAATAGGAAATTTTGTGGCAAAATTTCCGGAGTGCTAGCACGCTTTAGGAGTCTTGCGAAGGTGATAGGGAACCGCACCCGTGAGCTTGGAATCATCATTGAAAGCTTAGAGCTTGGAGCATCAATGGAGGACCATGGCCGAAAATCTTGGAGGACAAAAAGCCCACTGCAATGAGCCACCTTGGAGGAAGCTTGGATTTTTTGTTCGTCGCATCGCTCAACCGCTCAATGTAAGTATTCCGCAACTTCCTTGTTGTATTCACATGTTGTTTCATTACTTAAAACGATCCCGGTTAGACCGTATAAATCCAACACCCTGACATAGGCAGGACATCCCAAACCTTAATATAACTAAGATTTGGTCTCCTACCGGTCCATATCTTATACGGAGTCGTAGGAACAGCTTTTGAAGGAATCTTATTCAAAAGAT
Organism: Zanthoxylum bungeanum; assembly: GCA_019454045.1. Lineage (NCBI taxonomy): Eukaryota > Viridiplantae > Streptophyta > Magnoliopsida > Sapindales > Rutaceae > Zanthoxylum > Zanthoxylum bungeanum. Next base: position 49,350 of record SKCR01023998.1, on the reverse strand, counting down.
GTCCAGCTGTTAAAAGAGAGTAGCCCCATAAGTAATAGGGCAAATCTGTAAAACTCAACATCGATCGGATCATATCCAATAAAGTCTGATTTCTTCTCTCAGACACTCCATTGTGTTGTGGAGTACCTGGAGGAGTATATTGAGCAAGAATCTCATTCTCCTTCATATAATCCATGAACTCACTGCTTATATATTCGCCGCCTCGATCGGATCGAAGGCATTTAATATATTGACCAGTCTGTTTTTCTACTTCATTTTGAAACTCTTTGAACTTTTCAAAGGATCTGATTTATGTCGCATCAAATAGATATAACAGTACCGTGACAGATCATCAGTAAAGGTAACGAAGTACGAATAACAACTATGAGCAGTCTGACTTAGTGGACCACATACATCACAATGTACGAGTTCCAGTAAGTTAGTGGCACGATGTCCAACACCTGAAAATGGGGCTTTGGTCATCTTACCCTAAATACACGATTCATAAGTTGGATAGGATTCAATGGTGAGATCTGGTATCAAAAGATGTCCAACTGTTAAAAGAGAGTAGCCCCATAAGTAATAGGGCAAATCTGTAAAACTCAACATCGATCGGATCATATCCAATAAAGTCTGATTTCTTCTCTCAGACACTCCATTGTGTTGTGGAGTACCTGGAGGAGTATATTGAGCGAGAATCTCATTCTCCTTCATATAATCCATGAACTCACTGCTCATATATTCGCCGCCTCGATCGAATCGAATGCATTTAATATATTGACCAGTCTTTTTTTCTACTTCATTTTGAAACTCTTTGAACTTTTCAAAGGTTTCTGATTTATGTCGTATCAAATAGACATAACAGTACCGTGACAGATCATCAATAAAGGTAACGAAGTACGAATAAAAATTGTGAGCAGTCTAACTTAGTGGACCACATACATCAGAATGTACGAGTTCCAGTAAGTTAGTGGCACGATGTCCAACACCTGAAAATGGGGCTTCGGTCATCTTACCCTGATTACACGATTCACAAGTTGGATAGGATTCAATGGTGAGATCTGGTATCAAACCATTCCTAACCAATTGGGTAAGGCGTTTAACGCCTATATGACCTAGCTGTATATGCCAAAGTTCAGTATTATTAACAACAGGTAAACTACGTTTATTAACTCCAGTATTTAAAATATCTTTAGAAGTTTGCAATGTATAATGACCATGTTGGTTTGGACAACAAAGGATCTGGATATTACGTTTATAATATAAATACAAAGAACAGTTCTTAATAATAATACGATAACCTTATGTATCAAATACAAAAAGAGATATAATATTAGCTACACATCCTGGTACAAAATAGCAGTCATATAACAAAAAGTGTCTCATTCGGCAAAGAGATCTCGCATAATCCCACTGCAACTGCATCCAGAGAGTCTCCACTCTCAAATCGCAACTGCATCTCTCCAGGCTTCAGTTTCTTACTTTCTTCAGCACCTGCAACGAATTGCAAATGTGAACAGGACAAACAGAATATAAAATCCAGCTAGATGTAACGGCTTCACAAGCTAAAGAGATATCAATAACTGGAAAAATAAATGTACCTGATGTAGATGATATCTCCTTCCTTAGTTGGGCAATGTAGTCAGGACAGTTCCTTTTCCAGTGCCCGATTTTACTGCAGTGATGGCACTTATCGTCAGAAGCCTTCTTGGGCTTAGCTATCTTTCCATGTGGTTGAGAACCAAAACCATTCTTCTTCTTCGCTTTCGTCTTCTTTTCCTTTGACCAGGTCTGGGAGGAAGCGGAAAGTGAAGTAGGTTTCGGAGGGCGAGTCGGTACTCCCTTCCTTAAGTCCCCTTCCGCCGTGAGCAGCATCATATGCAGCTCATGGTAGGTATAGATAATCCTATTCATGTTGAAGTACATCACGAATTGGCGATATGAAGCTGAGAGCGAACTAAGAATGACACTCCTACCGAGAATGTCATTCAGAAGGAGATTATGTTGCCTCAGTTGATCGATCAAATTGATCATGTGAAGAACATGCGAGCTCACAGCTTGCCCCTCTTCTAGTCGCGCATGGAACAGTTCCATCGCAACTTTGTGAACAACAACTTGTTCTTGGTTCTGAAACGATTTTTGTAATCGCGTCATCATACTATACGCATCTAACATGCCATAGTATTGTTTCTTGAGTCCTGGTGTCAGCGAACTTAAGATGTATGATTTAACTTTTAAATCATCATCTTTCCAAGCTTGGAAAACTTGGCGTTCCTCCGGTGTTGCGTCCTCAGCCACAACAAGGGGCAGTGGACCCTCAAGAACATATGCCAACTTCTCGGAATCAAGGACAATCCTCAAATCCAAGTCCCAATCAGCGAAGTTCTCAGCGCCTTTGCGTTTATTCGTATCCAACATACGTATAAACTGATTAGTAGATGGTTCCGCCATCGTAAATCTATTATATAGATTACGAAAAATGGTTAGCATAAATTAAGCAGTTTCATATAATATCATAAGCATTAACTAGATCATGGATTTTTAATCTAAAAATGTCCCTCCCACTAAATCATGCAAAACTGTAATCCCCAAACAGAATACAAAGATTTAATAATTAAATTAAATATAAATAGTGAAAGGTGGATCCCATGAATATATTTCAGCTCACAGTAGAGGCACGGTCTCGCCTACGTATATTCATCAGGTAGACAACTCATTGTCAATCACTCAATAGTGACTAATTGGTTTCCGGTCCTGGTCGTTTCTCGTTGTGACAGCTTGGGCACGTTCACAAGGAGACGTACCAAGTTTAAACTCGTCAATGATAAACTCAAGCTACTTACGTAACCCTGACAGCTTGGGCACGTTCAGGATTCCGGTTTCGCTTGAATTTATCTAGTATCTAATATACATCCGGCACAAATAAATCTCTATTTGCTACACCCTCACAGTAGAGGAACAGTCTTGGATGTAGTCACGAAAAAATATTCATAAACCGTATTGACAAGACGGACCATGTAATATGCATCAAATACATAATTAACATAAAACCTTATTAATTATGGATTTTCCGCAAAAGATGCTTTTTACTTTATTTAATCAAATTAAATAAATACATGCATGTAACAAGCAAAGAATAAATTAAACATTGAATTTAAAAGGCATAATCATATTAGGGTGTCCAGAATCAGACTCGCTCTGATACCATTTTGTAGGGGTTTTATGGCGAAAATCTGGTAACGCAACGGAATAGTGGAAAATCAAAATTTTCCGATTTCAAATTTTTTCCTGAATCAATTAAATAAACTTATTTATTTAATTATCTAATTATCAAATTAAGAAAAAATTAAACAAGAGATCAAATTTCTTGGTAATTACTGAATTGCCACATAACTTTGTAAATTGATCATTTTAGTCAAAAAATTGTCAAATATAATTTTGGATGATTCTAAATCAGATTTCACACAAATCCTCAAATTTAAGCTAATTGCCGAGAGCACCCTACATTTTCGGTTTATTGCATTTTGGTCCCTTTTGTTCAAAACATGCCAAGATCAAATACAATCAACCCAAAATTTTACATGCATCATATAAACTCCATAATACATCACATATATGAAAATCCCCAATTTTGGAATGGGTTATGAACCCTAATTTTTCAATTTCATCAAATTGACCAATTTTACCAAATCCTTAAAATCCAACACTTTAATCCATTCTTTACTTCACCAAACAAGCCTCACCATTTTTAAATAACTCTAGAACAATTCTAGGTCACCAAGGAGAGGCTCAACAACTCTAGAATGGCAACTTGATTTCCAAAGAATCAAAAATAAACCTTTAAATCCATTTTAAGCTTACTTACATGCATCAATCTTTCATTCAAGTTCACAATCAAATAAACACAAACTATAAGAGATGAGAGAACATCAAAGCAACACAAAATGATGCCAAGCATGTTAGAAACTATTTTCATGTTGAAGACTTTAAAGAAATACTTACAAAAATCAAGGTTTTTCAAGCTTTTTCCTTTATGTCTTCAAGCTTTTCTCTCAACTTTCTTTTATGTTTATTTTGTGTATTTGAACTTATGAAACCCTAAAAATGAAACAAACAATATATACTTCACCAAAAATTGGCCCTTGGCCGATTTTGAAGCAAAGAAAATATCTAGATATTTTTTCAATTTTTGTTTCATTTAATAAACTTTATCAACTTGTTATCTTTAATCATTACAACTTTAATAACTTTATAACAAGTCAACAAAAGAAACTAAAGTCATTTAAATAAATATCACAACTTAGGATATTTATATTTTTAATTAATTTAATTATTTAACAATTAAATAATTAAATAATTATTTAAATACAAATATATTAAATATATGTATTATATTTACATTAAATATCAAATACATATATATTTATGATATTAGTCAAATATCTCAATTTGACAATTAATTAATGTGTATTTTATAAAATCTATCATTAAATGCGAATACACAAAAATTAGAAAATGACTATTGGGTCCCTTCACATGTATTTTGCGTTTAACCTTTAAACGACTTATAAATAATCAGTATTATTTATAAATGTTGCCCTAGTGCTCTACGAGTATATTTCATTAGTGAGACTCTCTAGATTCAGGCATATCCGTCACGAAATCCAATTTCGTGTCCATAATTTACCCACCCGTAAAGTATGACGACCACAGATAAACTCGTTGAATCATACAGGTCGAGGTCATGGCATATGTATAATTCCTCCGTCACAGGTATCCGGATATATCTCAGAGATATAGATGTAAACGTCAAATCTCTATAGGGACTATCTTGTCGACGTCTCTATTAGCAATCTAAAAAAGAACACTTAGAACTGCCTTCTAAAGTGTACCACGGGCCCATGGTTTTTATCGGATTGCTAATCATAAATGGACTACCTATGCTCTGTACACAGAACTGACGGATCCTATCTCGACACACACAGGACACCCTGACGATCTATCCACACCCAACGAACAGATGGAGGTCTGATCTAAATAGATCGATGACGTGACTGCCATCTAAGTGTGGAAGATGTCTCATGTGCCCACATTGGTATCTCAAGTCGAAGAATCACAAATGCTACTCAACCCGAGAAGATTCTTATTGACGTTTGTGTACCATCCATTAAAAATCTTCGGTGAGTCGTTCAGTGTTTATCCGATATAAACACCTACACGTCTATACGAGTCCCCAAGACTCATGGTTCATTGAGAAACCATTGGAATCATATATTCCAGTATACGACATGTACCGGTCTCAACGGGTTTACTTTACTGACCAAGTAGTGTAAACTTTGACCAAGAACTGTCTGAGAATGACAACATCATGATACAACTCAATGTCATTTGTGACGCTTTTGCAACAGTATCATGACTAATCATCCTAAGCTCTATTACGTCTTTACCATATTAAAATATATATTATATTACATAAAATTCTTGTATTATTCATAATAAAACGTTTTACAGTAGTATTCTCAAAGAAATACAACCGGGAATTGGTGCTCTGAGCACCAACCCCAACAATCATAATGCCCAAAATCGCTCTCCCCCAAACAGGGGCTATTACTAGATGATTCAGACGTTCGTCCATTTCGCATCTCCCATGAACCTCTTCCATTGGTGCTTCGCTGGCTATGACCACCGAGCTCACTCTCCGTAGTTTTCTCCTCCCGGACTCTCGCTCCTCTTCCATACCCACTGGTCTTTTCCCACTGGAAAATTCTTTCATCATGTGACTAGGCCTCGCAAGAGTTCGTTTTTCTAATTTATTCTCTAACTTCTCGATCTTCTCTATCATGGTTTTCATAATACCTCGGTTGTCTCTTTTTTCGGACATTTTCCTTTTCCAACCGCAAGTTCTCTTCCATCTTTTTCATCTATTCCACTGTTGAGGACTCCAAAGCTCTACGATTTCTGTTTCCTGCCATCATCTTAGTGTGTTGTGTTTTTTTTGTACTGTATGCCACATACGGCGCCAATTATTGACTACTATTTTTATTTCCAAGGACAATATGAGAAATTAACCCCTCGAACAAACCTCCCCCAACAATGAATTTGTTTGGTTAATAGGGAATCAAAGCAAACTTAGCAGACAAACAAGATAAACACAAAGTTTACGTGGTTCAGCGAAGAATGGCTCTAACCTACATCCACGAGAGAAATGGGGTGTATTTTATTACTGCTCGGGGTCAAGATTGACCCGAGCTCCAATGGGTAATTGTACTATCTCAGTGATAATACACCTTGGGTCTTACACTAGCCCAGTATAATTCACTCACTTAGTCAGGTAACCGATCAGTTTTCTCTCTCTATCACTAGTTTTTAAGCTCTTAGCTTTTTTACAAGTTGTGAGATGCGAAATTTGCTAAGCCTTGAATTTGAATCTTCAACCCTTTTATATATGCTTCCAAATTCACTATTCCACTGCCAATGACATCAGCCCATGTCACCTTGCCATCATTTCTATCGCAACTTTCCTCAACTACCCTTAAATGCGCCAATCAGAATAGCATATTTCATTGTCCCTGCACCAGCCTATGGTGGCCTCTGACGACCTATGAAAGTTGACAAGGGCTACTTCTAATGAGAACCGTTGTTTTTCCCACAATCATCATTAGCATTCTAGAAGTATATCCTCTCAACTAGGACATATGTCACATGACTTCAACACAGGCCGCCTGTGATCCCATCTTCGTTCCTCGGATCGGCACACCGAGGTATATGATACTATAAAAGCTTTCCTTTAACTCTCTCCACTAGGTCGGGTTTCACTAACAAAGACCCATCAGGTCGGGTTTCAACAAACTCTTAGAAAACCCCAAATCAACATCCTCCGGGTGGTGGGGTCGATTTCCAACTTGATTCGTCATCAATAAGTTATGTCTTTGGAATAACCCCCTCAATTCATGTGGTCAGGGTGCTCTGTCAAATCTCTTCTATCTCTCCGGGCCTTTGGGCCTTTATCATTCATTTTAGCTAAGTACAATATATGTTCTACCCCCACTCGGTATTTGAACCTTCATCATGGTGAAAAACCACCATCAACGTATAAAGGGTAAAGGTGGGCAAAAGGTGTGTTTTTTGCGCCCCTATATCCAAGGCCAATTGTTCGTTTTGAGTACTCGACAGAAATGTTCATGGTTACTCTCTAAAAGGTCTCCTACGACTTTATTTCCATAGGGGCCTAACCCACATATGAGTAGTTATTAGTGCTCACTACTATCATCCACATGACCCAGAAATCTAACATGGAATATTGGGTGTGACATTTACCATTAGTGAGACTTAAACTTTAGAGCAAGTCTATGTATAAGTTTCAAGTGCATACTTGGTACCATCGGGACAACTTTTGATGGTATCATCAAGTCAACTTGGCTTCCCGATACCATGATGGGGTTTAAGAACTTTATATGGACATGATGATCTATTATTCAAGTCTCATCCTCCACATTATGTGACATAATAATGTGGGATAAGTTATTAGTCCAAAAATCACTCGACGTTGGGAGACTTTTTATGAAGATAAAATTATAACGGGTCAAAATGTGGGATCAAAGTGGTTACACCTTTTCAAAATGGACAAACGATTTAGTAGGGAGAGGATCTTATAATAACCCCGGATCAATCCTAAATTTATTTTTTTATCCTTCTGAAATCTAAAATATCGATCATTGCTCCAAATAGCAAAAATTGTACCTGGCTGGCATGCATGTAAACCAACAAGATTATTATGGTCATTAGCTTTCAAAACATACCAAATGTCTGACCCTATAATGCCACGTGGAATCCCAATATTGTTCCACGTTTTTAGGGTTGCCGAAAGTGGTAGAAGATATAGATAGATAGGGATCGTCACATCAGAACATGCCAGAGCCAGACCTAAAGTCATTCATATATATCCACTTTCTTTTTCTTTTACCTGCCACCATTATGGTTACCCAAAAAAAAAATAATAATAATAAAAGAAAGAAGAAGATGCTTATCATTATCATAATTCGAGATGCAACTTGTTCGTGTGGTAACCCTAGCTAGCTTTTTGAAAAATCAATTGTCTTGTTTCAATTTCAGGATCTAGCATGTGTTGTGTTTGATATGAAAGCAGAGCTTCCATGCATCTATCTCCCACCACCCAAAAAAGGAAAGTCATTATAATAAAAAAAATTATCCCACTTCCATAAGAGGAAATTTTTATGATAATAGAGTCTAATAAATGGATATAAAAAATTATTTTCTTATCCAATTCGAATGTATTGGATCTTATGAGTCCAATTTCCACAGATATTCTTATCATCTATACTTATAAACACATCATCATCGGTCTCAACTGATGTCGGATTTCACAACTAATGATTCTTTTTTTGGGGAGTTACATGTAATTAATCAATGAAAGATATGTTTAAGCTTGTGAGTTTACGCAAGTATCAAATCTAATTGCAATTATACAACTCACTGAATAAGGAATGTGGAAAAGGCCTGACGTCCCTGCAAAACCACACAAGCATTTTGCAGTGTGATTGGTTGGAACATTGTCAATGATGCTTTGCCAAAAATTATTTGTTAATATAAAAGCATATATACTTTAAGCATTAAGCTTTGCTTTTGCGCCGTATTAGATCTTTCTTTTGGTGGGCATGCATTCACTTCATGAGGCTGTACATGTTGAGCTTTCATTGGTTAATGCTTTTTATTAACTATTTTTTTCTTTTCCACTAACTTTTTTCCAAAGCCAAGGGACCAGGCAATAATAGATTGTTGTTTAATCAAGTTTTCAGAAATTAATAGCTGTTGATATTTGTTACAAATTATTGATCTATGGTATCTTTGAACTTAAGGGCTACCTTCCATTTTTCCACAGCAAAACTCATGGCATCTTGCAACTTACCCTCATGAAAAATGGTTTGAATTCGTTATCATTATTTCTTAATGCTGAAAACCCTAATTAAAATGACTCTCAAAAACAAGTTAAGTACAATTATTAGGGGAAAAAATATACGCTATTTCATGTCGGTCATGGAATAACTCAATAATAATTTGCCTTGCGTGCTAAATAATAAAATATAATTAAATAAATGGTAATTATTTTTAATACAACTCCACATATTATATATTTATTGGTTGGTTATATCACGTCACTCATACAATGATGATCAAGTAATTCTTTTTTATACGACGAAAGTATGAGTGACACGATATCTTCAACTAATAGGCACATCATGTGTAGTTGTATTAAATATAATTATAATTTAATATTTTATACGCATGACCAGCAAGGATGATATCGTACTATCATTATATTATTGAAGAAATTATACTTCGCTACATATATATATATATATTTAAATGGTCTTATTAATACGCATGATAAATGAGGTTTTCATGAAAAAACGATCTAAAAGATGCATAATTATATTGATGCATTTTTAATTAATCTAGTAAATTCTAGATATCACAGCGGATGAGTTTTAGTACAGGTTTGTATGTATCAAACTCACCAACACTCATAAAATAAAAAACCAAAACTCACCTACCATCTTGTGTGGGTTTTACTTAATATTAGCAAACCCAATCACACTCAAAAAATAAAATATCAAATTTGTATTGATATCAGATGAATTTTTAGTGAGTTCTTAAATTTCAAACTCTTAAATAATAAAATAAATTCGATCAAACTTACTTTAAATTAATAAGAAAATTCATAAATTCATAACATTACCCGCTAAAAAACATATCAAATCTTATCCCATATCGGACGAGTACCAACGGATTTGCAGATTTGTAGGTGAAATTGTCATCCCTAATAAAGTCATATTTGTCATTATACACTTTTATCATAGCTTAACTTAGTTTTAAGTAAATGTGATGATAATGTTAACTTGAGCTAAAAATTTCATAAATTAATTGTTCTTTTTGTAATTTAAGTAATTAGTATAAACTAAGTATGAGATTAATTAATATAGTTTATTAACTTTTTAAACACTCTCTCCTTATGAGCTATTTTTCCAATATGAGTTAAACCCATGAGATATGAACCTTTAATCTCTTGCAAAATAAGAGACCAACTAATTGGACGATCATTTGGAGATGAATTTTCTGGATATGATGTATATGATTATGAACTTACTTTACAAGGGAAAAAAAAAATTCGCATCTCTCAGTTGAAAAAGCTTGAAAGCCAACGAAGGCATTCAATATACGCCGTTGACCAAATTCAACAGAGCATGGGAAAGGAACAGGATTTACAGCCGCAGCCGGCAGCAGAGCAGTGAAGAGATAAAGGCCAAAGCATAAGTAAAGGATTCGATTGGATTGAGGAAGAGAGAGAGAGAGAGAGAGATTTGAATTAGCAAGTATGTTTCGAGGGAAGTAATCATATTAGATTTGAATTTAAAGTTCAACTGAATTTTGTGTTTATTTAGTTTTTTAAATGTTGATTGATAATGATATACATAAGATAATGATTTAAATGTAATTAAATTTTAATAGAATATTATTATTCGATGATGGGTGTCTCAAAAATTTAATATAATTTATCTTAACACTTGATCCAAATTCGATAACATTAAAGGGATAATGTATTCTTTACTCTTTATTACACTTTTTTATTGGGACACCCCACATTATAATATAATATACAATGTATAGTGACCAATTAGAGATAAACCAACATTTATTCCATAAGTGATGCTTCTGTCCTCGTTCACTTCATCTCTCTCTCTCTCATAGTCATTCTATTTCTCTATATAAAGCCCTAACAGTCCTTCTTCTTCATCACACCAACAAGCAAATCAAATGGAACAGAATATAAAACAGAAAACAGTTTTGTTTGGGCAGTACTAGTCTTGTGCAGCTAGCTAGCTATTAGCTATTAGCTATTATCTATTAGCTATTATCTTCTGTTGATGCATGAAGAGGGTTTTAATTAGTTAATTAATAAAAGGGTAAGAGGAGGTGACAGAAGAGAGTGAGCACACATGGTATTTTCTTGCATATATGCTTTGATCTTCATGCTTGAAGCTATGCGTGCTCACTCTCTATCTGTCACCCCACCCCCCCATCTTTCTCTCCCTTTTCCTTTTCCTCTTCATTTATATTATGCTTGATTTTGCCCTACATCAGTAGTAATGTGTTGTAGCTACATATGATTTCTGAATTTGACCTAAATACCTGTGCATCTTCATTTTAGGGCATAAGTTTATGGTGTCTTTGTAGGGCTTGTGGTCATAAATATATATGTGTGTATATATAAGTGGAAGCTGGATACAAGACACTCTAATTAGGGCTTTTCTTTTGCCAACCATTTCATTTGACACTATATTTTGAAACTGTTATTGTGGAGCAATTTAGGGTTTAGGCCTAATTAATAGCAGGCCTGGTCATGTGTGTGGAAAAGATAGGAAGTAATCATATCTGTCAGGTTCGTTAGCTCAGTGAAGATAGCTGAATCTTTTCCTTCTACTTGTGATATTATAAAAGCGGAAATAAAATATGGATAATTTTATCTTGATTTAATCTCGATGGATAGTATTTTCTTTAAAATTCTTCCCTTAATTATCTAATAAAATTTGGGCACAATTTAGTGTCAAAAACAGCTTAACTAATTAATGCCGTTGATTTGGTTGGAAATATTAACTTGATGTTAGGATTACATGATCATGTGATCATCAAATGATTGAGTTTTGGTCGTAATTAGGGCATATGTATCAAAATGTATATGTATTTGCATATAACATTGCTCTTGTTCTTTCCATTATATATTTAATGTTTTGCAAGTTATATTCCTTATCTTAAATGGAAGCCTTTAATATTATGGTGGATCCGATGCTAAACGATCATATACATAATTCTTTTTTACTCATCTATGATTACATGTTTCAATTGGTCTAATCGTTAACTTGACAACCTAAGCTAGAGATATAAATTTATGATAGCAAATATTGAATTTCTAACAAGATCAAATTATAAAAATATTCATTTTAAAGATTAAAATTATAAAAATTTCCAAATTTTACGAGATTGAGACACCTTTCAATCTTAGGGTTTCTCCTCTCTGTGGTTAAGATTTTCTAAGGAAGCTCATATGTTATTAATTCAATTTATAAAATCTATATATTAAAGGTGATATTAATATATAAGATCTGGATTCGAATCAGGTTCACACCAAAATTAAACATTCTGACTAACACTATTTTGTTCAAAGGATATTGATTTGGGGATAGAGTGGTGGACGAATATCATTATCATTTTCTTGTTCACACAAAAAGTTCACTGGTTAATTGAACTAAGACAATTAATGTAAATTATTCATCTCTTTACTGGTCTAATAAATGCAAAATTAATGTTATATGAATGATGTTGAAGGTATGTAAAAGTTTTACAAAGAGTTTATGTTACGCCAAATAAATTTTTTTTTTAATTAAATACGCAATGTAATTAGAAAATTATACTTGATTCATGTCGAAATTTCCTATAAGAAGATTTATGTACGTCTAACAGTAATTGCTAATATATAATATATATATAGAGAGAGACACACAACGATGACAAAATGAATTGATGAATAGAATTGAATCGAATATGATCAAACGAATAGAATCAAAATGTGATTGATTTGTATTCGATTCGTTTACTAAATATATCATAATATCATGATTTGTATTCGATTTGTTTACTAAACGAATCGAATACGAATATTCGTTTACACATGACATTATTTAATGAATTAAGTTATCATAATTTATTTACATTAATTCTTCATAAATGTGTACATATGAATTACACAATTAATAGATTTAATAAAATGACTCACCAAATATATATAATAATATTTTATGTGATAATTGACAATAATTTCTTGATCTTAGTTGAAAAATAACAATTAGTAAAAGAAAATAATAAAACGAATCCTAAACGAATAAATGAATCTGTGAGTTTAAATTCGTATTCGATTCGTTTATTAAACGAATCAAATCGAATCAAATTGACTCATTTATTAAACAAATCTATTTTTCAAATCCATATTCACTTTAATCAAATCAAACGAATAAACGAATCATAACCCAAATTATCACCCCCTATACACACATGAATTTACCTAATCATATGCTAATCAGACCTCATCGAGAGTGCTAATGTCTAAAAGAATCCGAAGATACTAACCTTATTAAAACCTTGATAGTGAGTCTTTAGAGAAAACTTGAATAAGAGTGAAAGTCTCCCACCAATCTAATTGTTGTGTATCAATGCAGATCATCAAGATTAACAAGACAATCAGCTGCATTGTTATTTTCCTTGAAGCTATGCTAACACCTAAATCTCATCTTGGAAATCTTATCCTTGCAGTTAAGCCATCTATTGCGAAGAACCCATGGAAGATTAAATTTATCTTTCATATTTAGCTAAGTTCTAAGTTCTAGCTAAAGCTGTCTCTTTAATTATTTTCAAAAAATTACTCTGATTTAAAAGAAAAGTTAAATCTCTTTTTTATATTACTCCAAATTTATTTTAATGGTAGTTAGTTTTTTTTTTTTTTTCACTTTTTGGAGGAAAACAGAAACCTTTCACTGCAAGTCTATTTAAAAATGTCAAGAAACGCTATGCTTCAAGCACATGATCATTACAAGAAGCTGAAAGTATCGTAAAAATCATTTTTTTTTTAATAGCAAATGAATGAAACACAATTGCAAGAGTCTCATTGCGAATGTATTGTAAATCGTACATAAAAGTTGCAAAAATGGTTGACTATTCTTACTTCTCTACCTGAAAGTACATGATATTCAACGCAGAACTTGGGATGCAGTACTCTTCAAAACTATTCTGAGAAAACCAAGATTTAATGATGCTTCCAGATGGATTTGATGGATTTCCGGATGGCCACTTGTCGATAAGCCTAAAACCACATTGTGATGCAGCTGAGAGTATAGATGGCTCATCAACTCGACGAAAGATGTGACAAAGGATAAATGCCGGTTGTTGGTCTTCTCTAAGGCCGCCTTTGTTAGAGGACGCAATCAGCTCTTTTGCAGTTGCAAACAAAGGCAATATAGCTTCAGGAATGTAACTAACATCCGTGCCTAAAATGACTTCAAAACCTCCTTTATTCGCCTCCCTAATGGCTTCTATATGGTCCCTATTTCCCCACTCTAGTCTCTTTGTAATTAGTTTGGCCAAGAATGGCGGTTTAAGGTTTGAAGTGACATTTTCAGTCAGCAGGTCAAGTGCTTTCGGGTCTCCATCTGTGGCTACCGCAAGGTCAGCTGATCCAGCAGCAACCATAGAGCAGATGCCCCCACAGCCGCACCCCAACTCCAACATCCTTTTACCTGCGACAATGGTGGGATTTCTTGCTAGAACAGCAGCCATCAGATGAGCTGATTCCCATAGCATCAAGCCAGTTGATTTGCAGGTGTGTTGGTACTCTTTGGACAGCACTTTTATCTTGAAACTGCGGTCTCTCAGGTTGACCTCAATCACCTAGCAATAAACAGAGAATCATGAGAGAAACAAACAAATGCCTCGGCAAAAATTATTAGTAGCTGACATGCATGTTGAGTTTTACTATTGTTATAGATGCAGAGATATTTGTTCTATTTCATCCTTTTGAGATGAAGAGTAAGTAATAAAAACATGGAAAAAGATATTTGAGTTAAAATAGCCAACAATATAAGAAAATTGCTACATCCGTAGTATTCAATTTTTAACAATCTTTCAAATCATAATTTGAAGAAAACGAACTGTTGCAACAACTTAAGAAAGTTTCAGTAGAAAGTGTAAGACAAAAGGCAAAAGTAAAGCTTTACCTCATTATCTTCCGAAGATGATATTCCAAACATTTCAAATGCCAGACCTTCGGACATGTCAACCTCAGAATCATTTATAGGCTCCTTCAAAGCATTTGCTGCAGCCTCTGGCTCACTGATCTCTTCATTAAACATGTCTACCTTGACAGAAGCTTCTCTGCAGGAAGGGGTCACCCCACCCGAAGAGTAAAATACGGCTTGGACCCAACGCCTAAAATCACACCCCAGAAACACAATTCATTTAGAGATAGTGTATAACAGATTTTGAGATTGTGAGAGAAGCAAAACCTAAATTGAAGTAACCATTAACCGGTCAGGGAATTGTAAGAGCTTTATATTTTTTCTGAGTCTTTGATCATTTACCGATTCATCACCAACTCCCGTGCACGGTTCTCAACTTGTTTGCAGCACAAACCGAGTTCTTCAACATCAAATCCATTTTCTTTGAACAAACTTGTCAAGAAATCATTACAGAAATAGAAAGCACGCTGAACAAGGAAAAAATGGTATATTTAGAATCAGCTAAATCACAAAGCTAGATCACAAAGCAACAAGACAGAAACTCACAGTTCCATCACCCCTGACATAGAAGTTTTCACTGATTTTTTGGTCCTTGCCCGTTAGCCTTTCCTGTCAGTACAGCATCAAGAGCCATGTGAAATTATGCCATAAGTACATAAAAAAATGGAAGACATTTTAAAGGGATTTGCTGTAGTACTACTGTACTAGTACCATACATTAAGTAACAAACCTGAGCGAGGTCACCAACTGCATAGTCACGAAAGAGCACATAACCAGTTGGCTAGAAAGAAAAGGAAAAGAGAAAGAGTTGCATCACATTCACTGAGATCGTCATCGCATGGTGGTTGTGAAAGAATATTCAAAATTGGGAAAACCATGACCGCTTACCTTGAGAACTTTTTTAATGTTTTGCAAGACTAAAGACATCTTCTCAGGGGACACTGCAGATAACACAAAAACCTATTTAACAGGTCAGCTGATTAGGAAGCAACCTGTGCTATCTGTCAATATAAAGATATCACAAGTGAACACTCAAGTACACGAGCAAGTTTCTCTATTATAATCTAGATAGGACATCAATTATAACCATTGGAGAATTTGACCAAGCTGGTATCAAGCAATCATATAACAGTTGCTAAAAAATCATAACTTCCATTCAAATACCATGGTTACTATATCAATTGATGATGGAGAAATCTGTCTGCTAAGGTCATCAATGGTCAGGTCACAAACAAATGCGCTGACACGAGTCTCTGAGAAGTCTTTATGTGTCTGCAATTAGAAAATTAAAATAATTCATACCACAGGACCATTCCAAAATAAAGTTGTAAATCGTAGGTTCACCCACACATCTAAATATGTTGTAATACCTAATGCAAACATTGGCAAGAAAGAAAGAGGAGAAATCAGGAAATAAAAAATAAAAAATAAACACCTTGCTATGTTTACCTACATATTTATTTCCAATATGCATGCCTGTTATAACTTCAAATCATAGCATTATCCTGATTTCATTTGTTGGTAAATTGAAGAACTATGAAATTCGTAAAAACCTATGGAGAATCATATATTAAAACAAAAGAAGAAAAATACATTATTGAACTTTTTCAATATAACATGAACATCTCAAACAGTAGTAATTTATAAACTCATATGTAGGCCCATGTAAGAGGAAGAAAAACAAACCTTGACCAAGTTAACCGCACGTGGTGAAAAGTCGCAAGCATTAACATAAACATCTGGGTATGTAGCAATCAATGGAAAGATAGTGTTTCCAGCTCCACATCCAACCTGTAATCAACACCCACTGTGTTAATCCCGATCCCATAAAAAAAAAATAAAAAATCAAGGAGTGGGTACAGATCTTGCAAACAATATCTCAGATTAAAGCAGATACTTTTCAAACCCTTCATATGATAAACTAAGCAAGAAAATGAAATAATTAAAAACTATGAAGGGGTACTAGATGAAGAAACAATCAAAGGAGGAGAACAAGCTGTCCGCAAAAATTCAGAATAACTATACATTTATCCACTACATTTTTTTGACTTCCTATCAATTAACCCAAGTTAAAATCAAAATATGATAATAATTACAAGCAATCTAACTGAGACAATTTTTGGGGAAAAAAAAAACTGAGACAAAAGAAGGAGAGTTTTATTTGCCTATAAGAACATAAACAAGTGAAAAAACATTCACCATGTGAAGAAGAATGATAGAAAGTATTTTACCTCTAAAACATCTTTCCTCCCAGCTCCCTGTAAATAAATTAAAAAAAAAAACCCAAATTAATCATTCATTGATTATGAAAACTAATAAACCAAAATTAGAAATGAATTGCCTGTTTCATAACTCACAGAGAAATAGCGACCCCATTCCTTGTCCAAATAATGGCGATCTTTGAAAAACTGAACCATAATACCATTAAATCAAACTCAACAAATTGGATGGAAACCAAAAAAAAAAAAAAAAAACTCACTCTGTCTTGATGGCGTTTGTAGAACACGTCCCAATACTTTTTAGCGTCTCTTTCGTATTTGTCTGTTGAATCGAAAAAGAATTAGAAACAAAATTAAGAAAAATAAATAAATGAATTGTGTAAGGGAAAGAGAGAGAGAGATATATCAATTACCTCTCCAGAAAGGGGAAACTCCAGAGTTGGGGATAGGGTAAATTTGTAATTTTGGAGCTTCTTCTTGTTGATTCGCAGCTTTTGGTGCATATGATGATTCCATTTTTTAATAATAAACGCTACGAACTTAAATATATTTACCGAAAAGTTTCTGCTCTATCTTTGAATTTATTTCAAAATGTTTTGTTTACTTGATTTTGTTTTTCTTTTATTTCTAATTGAATCGACGGCCGCACAATTTCTACTCACTGTGAGGGAAAGAAGGGTTTTGACTTTGAGACATTGGGGAAGATACTTACTGAACCGCAGCGTTTCAATATTTCGCTGATTGTTTGCTTTCGTTTTTGAATTTACCATCGAAGCCCTGATCTTTTACTTTATTTTTATTAAGAATATAGTGTTTCACATTTTATTAAATAAATCATTATTATTATTATTTTGTTTGTGTGGTGAGGGCCAACAATAAATATTCGTCCCAAATGGGCGTGATTTGGTGATGTAGGATTTAGGATCTCATTTTAAGATTATGGGTTCGAATTTTGGGAGTATGCCTGTAATGAGTGGTTTAATGATGTGATTTACAATGATTTTATTTTATTTTAAAAAAAAAACAATAAAGATTCACCATCTAAAATTTTTAAAAATGGCTATTTATAGTTAAATATCAATGAAACAATTCTGATGCTTTGTGCAATTATACGCTAAAAAGATTCAAGGACCAAAAAAAGGTTAGTTTTTTATTAGTATATTAAAGGAAAGAGAGCTATGAGCTATATGTGGGTTTGAGTCGCTCTACCTGATTGTTAAAGAGTATATTTTTTCTTAAATTATGAATAGATCTCTCCATCATTGTTTGGAAGAGATTTTTAAATTGGATTTCAAATACATCATATCCAGATAAATCTAACAACGAACATTTGTCTTTTTTCATCTGTCTTTTTTCACCAAATAAAAAAATTACATATCATTATATTCTATCGAAATCATTATTTCATACAACTCAATAAAATCTAAATATTATCAAATGCTTATATTATGAGAAAGATTCAAGGAGACGAGTAATCTGACTGACTCACAAGTCAAACAACACCTTGACCATTTCAAATAAACAAATTCATACATCTCAAGACTCAGCAACTAAAGAAACTTCCTGCAACGGAAAAAAAAACCTAAATTAAATTTTTCTTAAAACCTGGACTAGCAATTCTAATGCATTGATTATGCAATTATTCCATACAAAAGATTCAAGGGTAACTGTTCTAAATCACCATCTTGTTGTGCTAATTCTCTCTCTTCATTCTATCACTCAAACTTGTGAAAAAAAAAAGCAATAAGCATCTAAAAGGATCATTGTTTTTAAAATGTGGCAAGAGGCGTCGTGTCGCCGCCTTGCGGCGAGGGCGCGTCTAGGGGTCCGTCTCTGGCGTATTTTCCAATTTTCTCGTACCGCGGGGAGTGAGGCGGCCGTCTCACGCCGCCTCACACCAACGCGATGTGAGGCTGCAGCTTGTGGCGAGGGTGCGTTGAGACATCCGTCTCTGACGTGTTTTCCAATTCCCCGCACTGCGGGGAGTGAGGCGGCCGTCTTATGCCGCCTCACACCGACGCGGCGTGAGGCGGCAGCCTCGCTCATCACGCAGCTCTCTGCCTCTCGCTCATGAAGCTCTCTGATTTCGGCTCTCTTTCACGCAGCTCTATACCTCTCTCTGGTTTCATCACCAAAAATGAAGAAGAAGAAGACACAAAAATGAACAAGAAGAAGACAAAGAGATGAAGAAGAAGACGCAGAAATGAAGAAGAAGAAGAAGACGATGAGATGATGAAGAAGAAGAAGACGCAGAAATAAATAAGAAGATGAAGAAATGTACAGCTGGTTCACACTTCACACTATTATTATAAAGTGAGATGAAAGTCAACTTTTGCATCATTTAATAAATTATTAATTATATTTTTTGTAATAATAAAATTATTTTATTGTAATTCTTATATCATTTAATAAATTATTAATTAGTTTTTATATTTTTTATAGGAAGTCAACTTTTGACTTTGTAATTTTTGATGATATTCATGTATCAAATTGTATTATAAAAATAATGAAAATTATTATTATTATTATCATATATATATATGCATGATGAAATTTATTGTACTCCGTAGGAGCAATGAAAACTATTTAAAATTGTGCCATGATCTCAATTTTAAACTATTTCTTTATATAATTTATAAATTATTAATATCATTAATCAAGTGATTTTCAAAAAAAAATTTAATTGTGAATGATATCAAATTAATTTATTATTAACAATAAAATTATTTATTATTTATTATTAATTTATTAAATTTCTAAATATTTATAATAAATTTATTATTAATCAAGAATCATCATTTCATCAATTTATATTTTTTTTACGTTCGCATTGAGACGACCGCAGTACACCTCAAAAGCGACCCCCTCAAATCGCTATCCGTATTTTTAAACATTGAAAATCACATAATTGTTAGGACGGATTTGATTCTAATTCAAATGATGTCTATGAATCCAGTTTATTAGGCAAAGTGCCTAGAACACCTTTTACTAGGTAAAAGTGCAAGTGACACCGATCTATTAGCCCTCGTTCATCGTGACGTAAGTGGACCCATGTCTAGCTAGGCTAGAAGTGGATATGAATACTTCGTAATGTTTACGGATGTGGCATCGTGTTACGGTTATGTGTATCTTATGAAACACAAGTCAGAAACTTTTGAGTAATTCAAAGAGTTTCGACACGAAGTAAGAAAACAGATCGGTAAAAGTATTAAAAATATTACGGTTGGACCATAGTGTAAAATACTTAAACATATAAGTTTCAAGATTACTTGAAAGAGTATGGTATTCTTTCACAGTGGACTCCTCCCGGGACACCTCAATTTGATGGTGTGTCCAAACAGAGAAACCGAACTTTGTTGGACATGATAAGGTTAATGATGAGTCACTCTGAGCTACCAATTTCCTTCCGAGGATACATATTAAACAATGCAATACTTTTTTGAATAAGGTTCCATGAAAATCTGTTAGACAGACTTCATGTAATATCCCAGATTTTTAGGACTATTCTAGAAGATTCCCGAAAAGATGTTATAGTCTCGGAGCATGATGATAATGAAGAATAAGAGTTCAAGCGATGTTATATGGGTTGGAATAATAGATTATGATTTTTAGCCGCGTTGGAAAACGCGTAGGATCGGAAGTCAGTTACGAGATTTTTATTATCAAGTTTACTGTTTTGACCTCAGAAAGAGTAAACGAACTCCGATCGAGCTGATTTTTGGACCATCAGACTCGTTTTTCCGATACGAACAACTTTCGTGTTGAACACTTTTCGAGAATCGCATTAGAAGGGCTTCGAAAATGCGAAATTCCAGAAGGTTCTATGGCAGGGGCTGTTTTGTTATTTTCGCAGGGACCAAAGTGATATTTCCAGGTAGTATATATTGCCTCATAGTTTTAAGAAATTGCAATTGGACCAAACTTCTTCATTTCTCTCTACCCGCACCCCAGCGTCGTTTTTGGAAGGAGGACTCGCCGGTGACGATTCCGGCCACCACAGGCCAGCGTTCCGATGCCGATCTGCTCCCCCAGCGACGGCAAGCAGCGTGGTGGCCGGCGATCGGCCGTTAGACGCCGGCAACGGCGAGAAAAAGGAAGAAGAGGGCGCGACCTTGGGTATGTCGATCCCGGCTCGTCCGGTCGTTTCACGAGCCGTGCCACCTACCAAATCGAAGACCTCGGAGAGTACTACGAGTGTGCGGAGTCGGTTTCGCCGAACAACGGCCGAAGGCTCGCGAATTGAGAGAGGAAGATTCGGTGAACAGTAAACCCATGTCGAACGGTTGCTCCGATCAGAATTCTGTCGACACCAGCGCGTTCGTATGGCCGTTGGGAGTCCGAATACGGCCTCGGAATTTCAACTTGACTAGGATCTTCGGCGCTCGCGAAGCCAGGTAAGTAACTCATGCGATAAGAGCTTAATGTGTGATTTCGTATCTTGATTTTACATATATACATGTATAGATGATTAATATGTTAGGTAAAACAGAGATAGTTAAGAAGTAGTTTGAGAAGCAGTTCGAGATTATGTGTAGCTAAGTGAAACGATCATCGCAGGTATGGCTTTTGTTATTAGCATAATATAAAGTGAGAGGTTTAATGATGTTAATGACTATGTGTATGTATGAATGTACATAAAGGTATGGATCTGTAACGATATGAAGTGTGTATGTGAATAAATATGAAAATGTATAAATATATGAGTATGTATTCGTATATGCATATGGTACTAAGATACGTATAGGTTGGATATGTTCAGTTGATAAAGATGTTATATCAGATGTTCCTAGATAGAGATCCTGAATGATTATGTTTGATCGATAAAGAAAAACTATGAGAATTATTAAAGGTATGACATTTGAATTTGATAACAAGAGGTGTATTCATATGTTTGAAACATGTGTTTGTACGTGAGTGTTTGAGTCGTGTTTTGGAATGTTTGTTATGAATGTGCTTATGTATGAGGAGTCGCGTGACAAACTTGGTGTGCCATGATATGTATGTATTGCTTGATTGTATGCCTTGTGAAGTATTGGTTGTTAAGTTTGCGTCATGATTAGTTGTATGATGATTGTGTGTGTGACAGTGTGTGTGTACGTGTTGATGGAGCTCGTTGATATATGGATAACGAATGCTTATGTGAAATTAGTAATGAAATTTGGAAACTAATGTGTGCTAGATGTTATAAAGTGCGTTTTTAGCTGCATTGGTATGCATGTATATGTATAAGAACCTAGAATCATTTTTGGCATGTATATAAGAGAGGTGTGATAAGGTATGTGTAAATGTACATGAATCTCGATTGTTAAGTCGTAGTAGTAATGTTGTAATTAAAGGAAGTTAAGAAAGGCTTGATTTGGTATTGAGAAAAGTTTTTTTTAATATAGCGATTTGATGATATTTCAAAATTAGACTATTGTGATAAAAGTATAGATATATATACGATTTGCTTTGTATACTTTAGGTGTTAGCTATTAGATTATCATATATGTTAATATGAAAATGTGAAACTTTGATAAGAGTTAAGAATAAGGAATAATAACAAATTAATAATTCGAATTTAAAGTAACTTAGTAAATCTGATAAACGACTGATATGTTTGACTTGTTTGTTGTGTTACTAGCAGAGTTACTTACTGAGTTTTAAAACTCACACCAAACCAGTTTGCCAGTTTTGCAGGATGAATTGTAGATTGGTCCATCATGTCGGTTTTGAAAGTCATTCTCGAGACGTGGTTTACCCAAGCGGCAGTCACCCTCGCAAGTGTCTTGGGAAATGTTTTAGAAGATCAGGATATTTGATTTATTGTTTTATTTTATCGTATTGAGTACGTGGTTTGTATTAATAATTTAAAGTTTTGATTGCATGTGATGTTGTGGGCACAGAGCCTTTGAGTGTTGATAGATGATGTGGGCACAGAGCCCTTAGGTTGTGGTTTTGATGAGTTTTCTTTTGGACCTGAGGTCCTTTTATTGGGATGATGTTTTTGGTTTGCCTTTGGTGCTGGACTGCGATCCAGGTTATCCAGTTTTTAGGATACTTCATGCCGAATTTTCGGTAGATTCAGGGCTTATGGAGATGGGTCAATTCTGTCTCCTGCCGGTAGCATCCTACCTCTGGCGGGGTGTTACACTTTATATTAAATATGAACAGGAAAGAAACATGATTTCTCATTCCTGAAGATTTGGGGATGCTTGGCATATAATTGAATGTTTGGATGATACCAAACTAGAACCCAAATCGGATAAGTGCCTAATTGTAGGTTGTCCTAGGGAAACCAAAATATATTACTTATACAACTCACAAGAGAATAATGTAATTGTTGCTCTCCATGCGGTTTTCCTAAGAGGAATACCTATATGCAGTGGTAAATGGGAGGAAAGTAAAACTCGATGAAAATCAGAGTAATACTGTTCCTGACACCTCCTTAATGGAACACAAACAATTCATTATGGATGAGACTGTTCCACAATCTTCGAATACACAAGAACCGCGTAGGTCGGAGAGAGTCAGAAAACAACCTGGGAGGTATGGGTTTCTGATCTCACCTCATATAGATATCAATCTTATTGAGGAAGACAAACCAACTACGTATAAGGAAGTGATACAAGGTATCGACTCCTTTTATGGCAAAGTGCCATGAAGTCCGAAATGGATTCCATGTATACCAACTAAGTTTGGACACTGGTTGATGTACTAGAAGGCATTGTGCCTATTGGTACTAAATGTGTCTTCAAGGAAGACATACATGGATGGCAATATATAAATGTACATAGCTAGGCTTGTACAGAAAGGGTATCGTCAATGACATAGTGTCGACTACGATGAAACCTTTTATCTATTGCCATGATTAAATCCATTTGGATAATGCTTGCTAATGCTGCATATTTTGTTTATGAAATATGACAGCTGGATGCCAAATCCGTTTTCCTTCACGGAAACCTTTTGGAGGATGTTTACAACATCCTGATGGTTTTGTCGTGCCGAAACATGCAAACAAGGTTTGTAGTTAAATTGATCCATTTATGAATTGAAGCAAGCATTGTATTCTTGGAACCAACGTTTTTATGAGATCATAATAGTATATGATTTCATTCAAAACGAATATGATTATTATGTATATAAGAAGATTAGTGGGAGCGTACTAACAATAAATGTCTTATAAGTTGATGATGTGTTGCTTCTTAGCAATAACATTCCCATAATATAATCGGTGAA
The DNA here is from genome assembly GCA_019454045.1 of Zanthoxylum bungeanum. Taxonomy (NCBI): domain Eukaryota; kingdom Viridiplantae; phylum Streptophyta; class Magnoliopsida; order Sapindales; family Rutaceae; genus Zanthoxylum; species Zanthoxylum bungeanum. The sequence goes on along the minus strand of SKCR01023998.1, from coordinate 25,073 downwards.
AGCTTGGCTTTCATTAAAATTCTCCATGGAATACCTGGGAGAAGCAGGCTTCATTCTAGGAATAAAGCTCTACTGGGATAGATCTAGAAAGCTGCTGACAACCCTCCCAGAACTCGTACGTTTTTGAAATGTACATGACCTGATGTCTCATATGCTTTGAGCATATGTAGACACTATAAGTCCAATCCAGGTGATGGTCACTGGATTGATGTGAAGAACATCATTGAGTATCTTGGACGAACTAATGATGCTTTCTGGAAATATGGGGAAATGAGAACTTGAGATGACTAGGTTCACCACTGTAAGTTTCCAAACCGATAAAGACGAATGTAAGTCACAATAAGGGTACATATTTAGTTTGTATAACTGAAAAGTAAGCTGCAAATCTTCCAAGCAAGATACTGTTGCCGAATAAATAACAAAAGCGGAACATTGCTGCAGCTGATGCAGCAAAAGAAGCATTTTGGATCTATATAATCCTAATTGGATTAGGTATAGTTCTGTTAGGAGCTGAGCTGGGCTACAACACAGGCTAAGGAACCGCGATCTCATCAACGATCCAAGCATGTACTTTGACTATTTCATCTGATTCGTTAGAACATACATCGTAGCGATGTGATTATCGAATAAATCACATTAGATGATAACATTGCAAATTCGCTGACGAAAGCTGATTCTCAGCAGAAGTTTGAGCGACCCGTACATAGTTCAGGTGTAGGACACTTGAGTGATTGGCTATAGGCCAAGTGAGAGATTGTTGGACAATTATGACCCATAGCATCACTATTTGTACAGAACATGGCGTTATTGTACAAATTAACTATGTGACAAAGGAAATTGCTATTTTATCATTTGTAATTGGATTACCGAGATATATAAATGATAAAAGTCCATATGATTAGTACCAGATTAATAAGATATGAGATAGTATCAATCCACGAAGGTTTAATCATTAAATATCCATAGTCGTAGTATTATCGAGATTGGACATCGATAATGCGGAATAGACTAGTATTACACTTGTGCGTGTTATGGTAGCGTAACAGCATAGTTCTCATATATTTGGGTATTGGATACTCATGCAAGTGTAATAGGAGGTTATGTTTACCGATGATACGGAAACAGCTTCGCTCTGGATAGACCCCTCGGAATCCCATTGGTAGTATGACTATGTGTCTATGGGAGTCCGAATCAGGGTAGGTGTATTTGGTCTTAACCTGAGACTTGCATCACTAATACTTGCGACAATCAGTATACTTTGGTTTTGGTCGTCCGAGGCTTTAACATGTAATGTGTATGCCTCTTCTGGGTATACTGAGAATCGTAGTGTATTGGGTGTGATGTCAAGATGGAAGTATCACTTCAGTCATATGGAGATGATGATCACGCAGGATACGGAACTGGTACTCTTGTATGCTGTAGCTATCAGGATAATATGACAAGGTCATGATTATCCAATTATAGAGACTAGTTACCAGAGATCCGATATATGCTTCGTACGAGGCAGACACAATTCCAGCCCAAGGCCTTGCATGTGACATTCGATACTGGATTGTAATACGCAATACTACGTATACTACGCCTGACAAAGATTATATATTCCTCGTTGAATATTTCTGGACAATTGGGTAGGCACGGTACTTTGCTAGAAGCCAATCATGTCTTGTAAATCGGTAGGAATGTGGTACCGGGTACGCACGTATTTGGATAGTCCGATTACTATATTTACTGCCAACATATCCAGGGATCTCTTGGGTCGCTTCCCGTAGATTCACCGTTGAGATTTGACTCGAACAAAGAATTAATCTGGGATTAATTATGAGAGAGAAAATTAATCTGGGATTAATTACGGCAATAAATTAATCTGTGATTAATTAGAAAGAGAAAGAATTAATCTGGGATTAATTGCGTCGAGAATTTATTTGGGATTAAATTCGTCGAGAAGAGAGAACACGATTAATTTAGAATTAATCGCTAAAGTAAATTTAATAGTGAAATTAGATTTTACTATTTAAATTATTTAATTGGGCTAAAATAATATATTAGATATATTAAATGAAATCGGCTTTCAAAGCGGAATTAAAATTAGATTTTAATTCTAGCGAACGAATTAATTTAGAATTAATTCGCAAGCGACTTTCGTAATAATTTTGCTAGGCATTATTATTTAATTAAATTAGATTTAATTAAGTCGCAACCGTAATTCGCTTAATTTGAAATTAAACAAACCCGGGCCCGAGCGATGTTGCGTGTTGGATTGTCCGACTTAAATTTGGAATTTGAAGTAGGGCCCACCAACTTACATCAAATGTTTGACACTTGATGGAATTTGGTATTTGGTTGATTGAAAGCTTGGGATTACTTTCTCTACACTCCAACCAAATCCAACACTCTTTATTATTTTATTTTGAAATTAAAACCATATACCAACTCTTGGATGTTGACTTTGGTATTAGTTTTAGAAACTAAAATAACATAACACATCTTCTCTCTTTCTCCCACCATGGCCGAAACTTCATCTCCTTGAAGGAGAAATTTTTTCTTTCATTTTGTTCCAAGCTAGCACTTAAATAAGTGAATCAAGGTGAAAGGGAAACTCACCCAAGTGTTGGAAACACTCAAGAAGGCTTGGAAGCTTCAACATTCATGGAAAAGTTTTGAACTCAATCTGATCAATGTGAGTAATTCCGCAACTCTTTTGATTTTATTCACACACAAATCACTCTTAGATGATCTTGGCATGTTCTAGGAACACTTACAAATAATTCATGAAATATTGGATTAGGGAATGAAACTCTGCGAGACGTTTCAAGTTGCCACAATCATTGAAAAGTTGCCTCCATCATAGAAGGACTTTAGGAGCTATCTGAAACACAAAAAGAAACAGATGAGTCTTAAAGTCCTTGGAGTTCGATTGAGGATCGAGGAGGAAAACATGAAGTCCGAGAAGGCCAGCTACAAGACTATGGAGTCTAAGGCCAACATTGTCGAGGGTGGAAATGGTAGAAAAAAGAGAAAGAACAGTGGAGCTGATTCTTCCTAAACAAACAAGAAGTTCAATGGGAAGTGCTACATCTGTGGAAAAAATGGTCACATGGAAAAGGATTGCAGAAACAAGAAGTCTCAGAATAAAGGCAAGAAAAAGAAAAAATAAGGTCCATGTCACTGAGGATGAGCAGCTAACTGATGAGATCTCAGAGATGAACCTCTTAATAGTTGTAACAGAAGCCAATTTGGTTGGGAATTCAAGAGAATGGTGGGAAGACACTAGGGCTACTCGTCATATATATGCTGATAGCAAGATGTTTTCCTCGTATCAGAAGGTTGATGGTGGCGATCATCTGACAATGGGAAACTCGTCTACCTCTAGAGTGGCTGGACAAGCCACAATGGTTCTGAAGATGACATCTAGAAAGATCTTACATTGAAGAATGTTTTGCATGTTCCTGATATTCGGAAGAACTTGATTTCGGGTTCACTCTTTAGCAAGAATTGTTTCAATATTGTATTTGTTTCTGATAAGTTTGTACTGACCAAGAATAATGTCTATGTAGGAAAATGATACCTTACTGAGGGCCTTTTTAAGTTTAATATAATGTCTGTCAATCGACACAGTGCTAATAATAAAGCTACATCTCCCGCTTATATTATTGAGTCACAAAATATATTGCATGAGAGGTTAAGACATGTTAATTATGATACAATGCGTAAATTAATTGACATGCACCTTATACCTAAATTTATAATTGATAACCACTATAAATGTGAGGCATGTGTTGAAGTAAAAATGAACAGAGTATCATTTCATTCCATAGAATGAAATTTTTAACCCTTGGAACTTATACACGCCGATGTATCTGATATGAATGTTGTCCAAATAAGAGGTGGTAAAAATTACTTTGTCACTTTTATCGATGATATCACACGATTATGTTATGTGTACTTACTGGGGAGCAAAGATGAAGCTATTGAGAGCTTTATACACTATAAGAACAAAGTTGAAAATCAACTTGGTAAGAAAATCAAAAGAATCAGGAGTGATAAATGAGGTGAATATATGTCACCATTCGGTGAATATTATTCCAATCATGGAATTATTCATGAAACTACTGCTCCTTATTCGCCTCAACAAAACGGGATTGTGGAATGCAAAAACCGAACGTTGAAGGAAATGATGAATACCATGTTGACAAGTTCTGGTTTACCCCCGAACTTGTGGGGGGAAGCCTTATTTTTCGTCAACTACGTTCTGAACAAGCCACCTCATAGAAGATTGGACAAGACACCATATGAATTGTGGAAAGATCACGTACATTCCTACAAATATCTGAAAGTGTGGGGGTGTCTCGCCAAAGTGATGGTTCGTAAACCTAAGAGTTAGAATAATACCCAATACTGTTGATTGTATATTCATTGGATATGCTTACAACAGTAGTGCATATCGATTCTTGGTACATAAGTCTAAAATTCCTGACATCAATCCAAATATGATAATTGAGTCAAAAAATGCGACATTCTTTGAAGAGACATTTCCTTGTAAGGAAAGACAAATAACAAAGTCTCTCAAAAAAACTATTGATACTGTTAAAGGTAGTGAAGAAGTTGACCAAGAATCAGATCAACATGAAAATATTGAGGAAAATGAACCTAGACGAAGCAAAAGAGTTAGAACTTCTAAGTCATTTGGACATGATTTTCCGACATACCTGTTAGAAAATGAGCCTCAAAGCTATAAAGAAGCAATGTCTTTTTTAGATGCACATTTGTGGAAAGAGGCTATCGATAGCGAGATTGATTCTATCCTTCAAAAGTAATTCCTTTTACCTTAGCATTTTATTTTATTGTTATTTACTTTTCAGTATTTACTTTACCGCATTTACTATTTCGCATTTTTACTTTATGGCTTTTACTTTTAAGTTTTTACTAGCCTTAGCCATGTGTCATAACTAAGTTAGTTATCTAGGGTTGTGATGAATTTCAATATCACTGGTTTATAAGGGTTAGATTATAGTTTGGGTAATATAAAGATTTATTTATTGAGTCTTAATCTTATGCTTTTTATAAACTGGCCATTAATAAAATTGATTAGGTAAACTTAAAATGAACTAGACATAGGGATTTTAAGTTTAAGACCTTAGACTCAATAGCCCACGATCTTCCTTGAGGATAGATAACCCTTTAATAGATTTCCTTACAGGATAGACATATACCTGTCGGGCGGGGGTAGCCATAATTGGAACTTAAACTTAATGAATCCAAATAATTTGGTTGACATAGACATATGGTTCAATTGGGTTAAACTGGGTATTTGTGTCTAACCATCGACAGAGGCATTCACATAATTTAGTGTTCCAGGTTAATAAATCAATATATTACCAACTATAGGATAACCACTTCATCTTAAATAATATTGAAAAGATTCACAACCCTAGATAGTTTTTAATCTTGAATTTTCTTAAAATTTACTTTCGAACAATTTTATTTACTTGTCTTTAAATTTAGAATCGTTGCCATCAAACAACCTGTTAGATACTAGTAATCATTTGACCTCATAAAATTAATAGCTTATGTATTAAGTCATCGTGGGACCTAATTGAAGAAATGGCCAACAACAATTCGTTGTGGCCAACCGAAAGGAGCATGATCCAAAGAATTGCAGGAATTTATGAAAGTTGAGTCAATACAGCAGTCAATACCAAGCTGGATCAGATATGCAAATTCATGGAGACTTTTACCACTGGATCCACAAGTTCACCATATGGACGAGCACCAGAACCAAACCAACTTGAAGAGACGGTGAATTATGTCAATAATTTCAACAGACATGGGAACAATCCATATTCCAACACCTACAACCCAGGGTGGAGGAATCATCCTAATTTTTCATGGAGTAACAATTCAGGACAAAAGAACAATCCACCACCTGGATTCCAACAGAACTATCCACCACCTGGATTTCAGCAACAAAACAAAGGCCATGAGCAGACAAATGAACCAGGAATAGCAGAAGTACTGGCTCAGTTAAAAAAGTACGATGTTGTGATTCAGAGCCAATCAGCTTCTATTAAAGCATTGGAGAATCAAATCGGCCAACTGGCCAATGCTCAGAGTTACAGACCACCAGGAAATCTTCCCAGCAACACAGAACCCAATCCAAGGAACCGAGGAAATGAGCAAATTCAAGCCATTACTTTGAAAAGCGGTACTGAGATCAACAAAGATGTAGGGATCAAGGCAACAATTGAGGAAATTCCAAAATATGCAGTTCCACAGATGGAGGAAAAAGAAACAAAGGAAAAAGAAAAAGATCAATCATTCCACCTCCACCTTTTCCTCAGCGACTTCAGAAAAAACAACTAGAAAAGCAGTTTGCTCGTTTCTTGGAGGTATTCAAAAAGCTGCATATCAACATTCCATTTGCAGAAGCCTTGGAAGAAATGCCCAGCTATGTAAAATTCATGAAAGATATTCTTTCACGAAAACGGAGATTGGGAGACTACGAAACAGTAGCATTAACGGAAGAATGCATCGCCATTATTCAGAGGAAACTTCCCCCGAAGTTGAAAGATCCTGGCAGTTTCACAGTTCCATGCACCATTGGAGAACATTACATCAGTAAGGCTTTATGTGATTTAGGAGCCAGTGTTAACTTGATGCCTTTTTCTATTTATAGGAAACTGCAGATTGGAGAAGCAATGCCTACCTAGTTTTGCATTGCGGCAACTTGCGGACCGAACACTTGCATTTCCAAGAGGTGTGTTGTTGAAGATGTGCTGGTGAAAGTAGACAAACTAATTCTCCCAGAAGATTTCATCATCCTTGACATGGAAGAAGACAAAGAAATACCTATCATTCTTGGTAGACCATTCCTGGCTACAGGTAAAACTGTGATTGATGTGCAAAAAGGAGAACTAACCATGAAAGTTTAGGACCAAGAAGTGACCTTTAATGTTTTCAAAGCCATGAAATTCCCAAGTGATGAAAATGAAGAAGAATGCTTCAGAGTTGATGTTGTTGAAAGTATCGTTCAAAATACTGAGCCAAATTCCACAGATACACTTGAAGCTTGCATCACCAACATGACTGACAGTGAGCTAGATGCTGAAATCCTGGAATGTATCAACTACCTTGACAAACCATTCAGATTCAAAGCGACACCACCAGTTGAAAGCTTGGAACTGCCCAAGAAAGATCGAATCAAGCATTCGATTGAAGAACCACCACAGCTGGAGCTGAAGTTACTTCCGAGCCATCTCAGGTATGCATTTCTTGGAAACACTTCTGAATTACCTGTTATTATTTCTTCTTCACTAACATTGGAGCAGGAAGAAAAGCAACTGAGAGTATTACGAGAACACAAAAGAGCCATTGGCTGGACTATAGCATACATTCGAGGCATTAGTCCATCATTTTGCATGCCAAGATTCTGATGAATGATGAGTACAAACCCACAGTGGAGCATCAACGGAGACTTAATCCAATCATGAAGGAAGTCGTGAAGAAAGAAATAATCAAATGGTTGGATGCTGGCATCATTTACCCAATTTCAGATAGTAGTTGGGTGAGTCCTATGCAGTGTGTACCAAAGAAATGAGGAACTACTGTGGTTACCAATGAAAAGAATGAGCTAATTCCAACAAGAACGGTGACTGGATGGAGAGTATGCATGGATTACCGAAAGCTGAACAAAGCCACGAGAAAGGACCATTTTCCGCTACCAGTCATTGACCAAATGTTAGACAGATTGGCGGGACATGAATTCTATTGCTTTCTTGACGGATATTCAGGATACAATCAGATTTCCATCACCCCAGAAGATCAGGAGAAAACCACATTTACATGTCCCTATGGTACTTTTGCTTTCCGTAGGATGCCATTTGGATTATGTAATGCCCCCGCCACTTTTCAGCGTTGCATGATGGCCATATTCTCAGACATGCTGGAGCAGAGTATGGAGGTTTTCATGGATGACTTTTCTGTATTTGGAGATTCTTTTGATCATTCTTTGCAAAATTTGGAACAAGTGTTACAAAGGTGCGAAGATACGAACTTGGTGCTCAATTGGGAGAAATGTCATTTCATGGTACAAGAAGGCATTGTTCTTGGACACCGGATCTCACAAAAGGGGATTGAGGTAGACAAAGTAAAGATAGAGACAATTGAAAAACTACCTCCACCAACATCTGTCAAAGGGATTCAGAGCTTTCTCGGACATGCAGGTTTTTACAGGAGATTTATCAAAGATTTTTCCAAGATTGCAAAACCTCTTTGCAATCTTCTGGAGAAGGATGTGCCTTTCAACTTCACCAAAGAATGCCAGGAAGCTTTTGAGATCTTAAAACAGAAGCTGATTTATGCCCCCATCATTGTAGCACCAGACTGGACCCTTCCATTTGAAGTGATGTGTGATGCTAGTGATTTTGCTGTAGGTGCAGTTTTGGGACAACGTAAGCAAAGACTTTTCACACCATTTACTACTCCAGTAGAACTCTGAATGAAGCTCAACTGAACTACACAACCACTGAAAAGGAGTTGCTCACAGTTGTGTACGCTTTTGACAAATTCCGCTCCTATCTGTTGGGTCCCAAAGTGGTGGTCTACACAGATCATTCAGCAATCAAATATCTGATCACAAAGAAAGATGACAAACCTAAATTGATCCGTTGGATACTTCTTCTGCAAGAATTCGACGTGGAGATCAGAGACAGGAAAGGAAGAGAGAATCAGGTGGTAGATCATCTATCGAGGCTCGAGAATGGAGAAACAACTGACAAAGATCTGTCAATCAAAGAAACTTTTCCAGATGAACAGATGTTTGCCATGAAACAACAGGAAGTCCCTTGGTATGCTGACTATGTTAACTACATTGTGTTAGGAAAATGGCCGTTGGAATGGACAACTCAGCAACAGAAAAAGTTCTTCAAAGAAGTCAAGCACTATGTCTGGGATGAACCGTACCTGTTCAAACGGTGTGCCGATCAATTATTGAGAAGATGTGTTCCACATGAGGAAATCAACAGTGTTTTGCAGCACTGTCATTCATCACCATATGGCGGACACTTCAGCGGAAATAAAACTGCAGCAAAAGTTCTTCAATCAGGTTTGTTCTGGCCCACTCTTTTTAAAGATGCTTATCTTTTTGCTTTTCAATGTGATAGGTGCCAGAGAATAGGGAATATTTCGAGGAGAAATGAAGGACCGTTGCAAAACATTCTAGAAGTGGAAATATTCGATGTGTGGGGCATTGATTTCATGGGACCCTTTGTTCCATCATTCGGAAACCTGTACATCCTGGTTGCTGTAGACTACGTCTCCAAATGGGTCGAAGTTATTGCACTGCCATCCAATGATTCAAAAGTGGTGATCAAATTCCTTAAAAAGAACATTTTCACTCGATTCGGAACACCTCGTGCAATCATCAGCGATGGTGGTTCACATTTCTACAAAAGATATTTCGATGCACTCCTATCCAAATACGGAGTTACTCACAAAGTTGCCACTGCTTACCATCCACAGTCAAATGGACAGGTTGAGGTTTCAAACAGGGAAATCAAAAGAATCCTAGAAAGAACCGTTGGATCAACAAGGAGGGACTGGTCAACAAAACTAGATGATGCATTATGGGCCTACAAGACAGCTTACAAAACACCCATTGGTATATCTCCATATCGATTGGTGTTTGGGAAAGCGTGCCATCTGCCAGTTGAGCTTGAGCACAAGACGTACTGGGCACTGAAGAAGTTGAATTTTGATTCACAAGCTGCAGAAGAAAAAAGACTTCACCAACTCAACGAATTGGAGGAATTTTGCCTACAGGCTTATGAGAATGCCAAATTGTACAAGGAAAAGACCAAGAAATGGCATGACCGAAAAATAGTTCACAGACAGTTGGAACGAACACAGCAGGTGTTGTTGTACAACTCGAGGTTGAAACTTTTTCCTGGAAAGTTGAAATCTAGGTGGTCAAGACCATTTGTGATCACTCAGGTTTTACCTTATGGAGCTGTTGAGTTATTGGATCCCAATACCAACAACACATTCAAGGTTAACAGTCAGCGTGTCAAACACTAATGGGGAGAATCATTTGAGCGACAAAAAGAAAGTGTCACACTTTCAGATCCAGTTTAACGTTCGAGAAGTCAAGTCTAGCTGACGACTCTAAACTTAGCACTCGCAGGGATGCAACCCATGCAATTTGTGTATATGTTATGATTGTGTGATTTAATTTGGTGTTTTTTTAGTTTTTGCAGATAAGTCATTTCAAGATGGAAGAAGCTCTCGCAAATCTTTACAAGCAATTTCCTTCTCTCCCTCAAAAATCTCTGATGAAAGTCTACAAAGCTCGCTTGGAATGGATGAGGTTACTAACAATTCACGGTGTTGCTAATGATATTCGTTGGGTAATTGAAGCACGGGTCCGATTGGCAGGTGAGTCTTCTGACTCTTTTATTTCACATCTGCCTGGTTTTGGAAGAAGCACCTATGCAAAGAAACGTAGAGCTAAGCAAATGGGTGTTTTTTTACAAATGTGCACGATGGAATTGCAATACTCGTTGTCGTTCTTTAGGAATGGTGTCTGATAATAGCGAAGACAAAATTAAATTCATTAGGGATGGCTTGAGTAAGGAGTCTTAGATGAAATATCTTCAACTCTTGAGACGCATCCCAGTAGATATGTTCATATAGCCATTCGCAAATTACATACACAATTTCAAAAAGAAAGACAACAGTTAAGTCTTGGGAATCTGACTCAAAAAGACCATGTTTGCCAATTTATAAGAAAATTGGATGGGAAACTTGTCCCTGACGCATAGACGTCAATCAAGCTGTTACTTTTCTTGTGATATTATATCTCTTTGTCTTTTCTTAATAATTGTAATTTGTTTTGTGTTTTCTCTTTTATTTTCTCCGACAGATCCAGACCTTTTTGACTAATCATGATATTATTTCGCTACTAATCATCCTCTGGAAGATACTTGTGCTATTTTTACTCACCCTTTTCAGGTACTATAAATTCAGCCCGTCATTGCACTTTTTAAGGCATCCAGAGTTGAGAGAAAGAAATACATAAAAAAATGGAAGCCACTTCAAGAAGACGAGTTGAAAACATCTGTGTGTTCTGCGGTAGTAGTGTTGGTACTAAGCCACAATACATAGAAGCAGCACAAGAATTAGGTCGAGTCTTAGCTGCGAGGAATATGCACTTAATATATGGCGGAGGAATCTTGGACTTATGAGGATCGTTTCAAAGGCTGCACAGGAATGAGGCAGTCACGTTTTGGGAATCATCCCAAAACCCTTGGCAGAGGCAAATCTTATTGAACCATCAAACGGAGAAGAACTGATTGTGCCAGGTATGTCTGAACGACTAGTGGAAATGATTAATCGTGTTGATGCTTTTATTGCTTTGCCAGGTGGCTTGGGTACATTGGAGGAATTTTTATTGTGCTATCTTGGGCGAACCTGAACATACACCAGAAACCAATTGGATGCTCAACGTTGATGGATTTTATGATTTTCTTTGTGTGTTTCTTGATGATGCTCGGAGAAATGGGTTCGTGTCGAAACCTTTAAAAGAACTCCTCTTTACTGCCAGAACTGCTGTGGTTCTAATAGACCAACTCATCGCCTATGAACCACGAGTTGACCCTATCCTTTCAAAGATAAATTGGTCCGAGGATGATCGTGGTAAGAGGCGTAGGATTAATCTGGATCTTAACCTTTAATTTCCTGTAGAATTTCAGCTAACCAGGTATTATTTTCTAAACTCTCCTTTTACTGTTTAAGACATTGGGGACAATGTCTCATTTAGGTTTGGGGGAGGGAATTAGTTGATCAGTACCTTGTTTTTAGTTTGTGTGTTGTTTTTATTTTTAGTCCAAAATTTTTCGAAAAATACAAAAAAAAATTGAAATTTTTTCAAAAATTACAAAAATATTTTGCGTTTTTGTGTTTTGACTAAAAGGTGAAATTAGTAAAAGATAGCGAGTAAGGAGTTTCCACTCCTGAGACGTATCTCAAGCCTATTTTCGAAATAAGTTAATTTTTGTTTATTTCCTTTTAAATTATTTAATTTGTGAATTCTCCTTAACACTGACTAAAATGGATCTTCATATGCTCAGTTGACAGATATTATCAGCATACATAGTAACATACGGACATGAGTTGTAATTGAAAAGTTTGTAATATTCAGTGCTCTAGTTTAATTGGAGGAAGCATCTCAAAAAGTATGGAGTAAAAAAAAAAAATTCTGATGTATAAAATAAAGCATCTAAGATCTGGATTAATCTGTATTTAACATGTTTGAACACCTAGTGCCCTAAAACCAACTGGTTTGGGAGTCACTGGCCCAAAGCTCGTTACATGGATCGAAGATGCTGCAAAAATATATATATCTGAAGTCTGAGTAATTAAGTCCGTAGGGGTGTCTTAACACCTGGTGCCCTAAAGCCAATTGGTTTGGGAGCCACCGACCCAACACTCGTTACATAGATGAAGGTATTGTATATAAATAAAAATAGTGAAAAATCAAAGAAAAAAATCAGAAAAATCAGAAAAATTATTCCATTGCTACAAAAGGGTGTGAATCTCTTAGAACTTTAGGACAAAAATATTACTCTCTTATCATTGCACTTATGACTGTTTGGGCAAAAATGAGTTGATTAATATTTTGTTGGCTGTGTATATGGAGAATGGTAAATATAATCAGAGAATTTACTTATTCGGTAATTTAGAAAGAAACAAAACAACTAATAACTTGGAGTAGAAATTTCACCTGATTAGTCACTAACTTCTTTATTCTCTTTTCGCTTGTCTTTTGCTTTTTGTGCATTAGTTTTACTACCTTTTTACTTTTGTAAAATGTTTGTGGGTATCATTGCTGTAAACCCTCACGAGACTACAACTCGTCCACTAGGGACACCTAGGGGTTTAAAGGCTTGTTGCATACGCTAAATGCAACCGTGATCCCTACGAAAGTGGCTTAGTTAAATTTTATTATGTAATTTTTATTTTGTGTTTTGCTCGAGGACTAGCAAAATGTTAGGTTTGGGGGTGTGATGAGTGGTAAATCTATCACTATTTCCCACTCATTTAACCTAATATTTTGTATAGTTTCATGAGCTTTGTGAATATTTTGATGTGTTTTGTGTTATTTTGTAGATAAATAAAGTTTCAGGACATTCTGGAGGTGATTTGGAGCAAAACAGTGAAAATGGGAAAAAGGGCATTTGGGTAATTTATCCGCGTCGCGACGCCAAGACTCATAGCGTCGCGACGCCTAAAGTGCTCCGGACATGCTAACGTGCGTCGAGGGACACGTGTCAGAATCTGAGAAAATGGACTTGCTAACGTGCGCCGACCTTGCTAACGTGCGCCTTGCCACGTGTCATCATCACAGAAGATCAGCTAAAATGCGTCGTCTACCACGTGTCGAAATCTCATTGGACCAAAGCAAGCGCGTGACACGTGTCGAGTTTTCATTGGACCGAATCACCGGCGACTCACATGCTGCCACGTGTTAATCTCTCATTGGACCAATCCTAAACGCGTGCCACGTGTCAGATGTTCATTAGACCGATAGCTCAGCCAATCACCGTCTGCCCATTGCACCACCTTTACCGCATGACACGTGTCATCACGAGATTATGCCGACAATGCGCGTGGTCAACCCGCGTGGACCAAAGTAAACAGGTCCAGCGTCGCTACGCTGAAGCCCTTGGAGTCGCGACGCTGGACGCAAAAATTGTCTATAAATTGAGCTCGAGATTTCAGTTTTAGTTGCACCATTCTCTCTCATTTCTTTGATGTAAATAAGGAGTTCTCTCTCTAATTTCTTTTAATTTAAGTTTTGTAATTAATTTTTAATTACATTCTATAATAGTAATTACTTTCTGTAATAGTAATAGTAATTTATCTTGTTTTTACTGTTTCAGTTTTACTATTCACCATGATGAGGTAACTTCTCCTTGCTAAGGTGAAAGGTAATTCTTTTATTGTTACTATTTAGATTAATCTCCCTTAAATATAATATATTTACTATTTAAAATTTGACTTAATAAGGATACCGCCATATTGGTCGGTTGGCTATTAAATTTAAATCGGTTTAAACCTGACTAATCCAGAATACCGCCTATATGGCTGGTTGATAATTAAATTTTCTTACCGCCTATATGGCAGGTTCATGGACAAATCATACCGCCTTTATGGCTGGTCGGACTTAATTTGAATTAATCAGGTTACCGCCTATATGGCTGGTTGACAATATTATCACAAGTTTATATATTATTTTATGGGAGATATCTAAAATAGTAAATAGTAATAGTAAAAGTAATCCTTTTACCTTAGCATTTTATTTTATTGTTATTTACTTTTCAGTATTTACTTTACCGCATTTACTATTTCGCATTTTTACTTTATGGCTTTTACTTTTAAGTTTTTACTAGCCTTAGCCATGTGTCATAACTAAGTTAGTTATCTAGGTTGTGATGAATTTCAATATCACTGGTTTATAAGGGTTAGATTATAGTTTGGGTAATATAAAGATTTATTTATTGAGTCTTAATCTTAATGCTTTTTATTAACTGGCCATTAATAAAATTGATTAGGTAAACTTAAAATGAACTAGACATAGAGATTTTAAGTTTAAGACCTTAGACTCAATAGCCCACGATCTTCCTTGAGGATAGATAACCCTTTAATAGATTTCCTTACAGGATAGACATATACCTGTCGGGCGGGGGTAGCCATAATTGGAACTTAAACTTAATGAATCCAATAATTTGGTTGACATAGACATATGGTTCAATTGGGTTAAACTGGGTATTTGTGTCTAACCATCGACAGAGGCATTCACATAATTTAGTGTTCCAGGTTTAAATCAATATATTACCCAACTATAGGATAACCACTTCATCTTTAAATAATATTGAAAAGATTCACAACCCTAGATAGTTTTTAATCTTGAATTTTCTTAAAATTTACTTTCGAACAATTTTATTTACTTGTCTTTAAATTTAGAATCGTTGCCATCAAACAACCTGTTAGATACTAGTAATCATTTGACCTCATAAAATTAATAGCTTAGGTATTAAGTCCTCGTTGGATCGATATTTTTTATACTACTTGAACGATACGTACGCTTGCGTTATACGCGTCTGTTTACGCCGGTCAAATCTCTATTTAGAAACGGAAAGTTCGTCTCTAAGTTCCGTTTCTAATTTCCTAGGAATTTTTTTTATAAAATTGTTATTTTTAAATTTTTTAAGAAATTAATTTTTTTTAAACAATATTATTAATATTAGTACATAAAATTATAAAATAAATATATTAATTAAATTATAAAATAAACACAACAAATAGTAAAATAAAATTTTATTATATAATGTTTAAAAAAGTACGACATAAAAAAATACATATAAGCTAAGATCCCATAGATCCTTTGTAACAAGATAATGAATGTAGGCCCTTGTATAGTTCTTCCAAACCTAAGTGACAAACAAATAACACATGTTCAAAGTTTGACAATGCATAAACAAGATGATTATATTACGAGACTATTACATTGGAAACCAGACCAGCTGAAGCCTATGATAGAGAATAGCCGTATGCCCATCCACCTCTTCAAATAAGCTTTGTTGTGATGAAACACACACAATAGAGGTGATTGGAGAGAAAATTCTTCTTTATATTACAAACAAAGAATTACAAAGCTTACAACCCTAAGCTTAACAAAAAACTCTCACACCACTTTACTCTCTATTATACTCACGTTTGGGATTTCTGGGATACTGAAACTAATGGTCTTGAGCTCTTTTTATAGTGCCAAAACCGTGTGCACTGTTGCAACACATTTTTGGCAGCTGTAAATGTGTTTTTCAACTTGGTTTCATGGTTGGCAACCTTAAGCATTGCCAACTTGGTTTCATGGCTAGCAACCTCAAGCATTACCAACTTGCATGCTGACTGCATGCATACTTCAACAAATCTCCCTCTCGGTGAAGATTTCCCCAAAATCTGAGCCGACCATTAATCTTCCAAACCGGATCCTCAAAAGGATCATCCCCTGGCTGCATCTATATGACTGCCTACGTACCCTGAGTTGGGATCAAGCCAATCGTAGTTCTCTATATCTCCACACTCTGTCTATGTGGAGAGTTTTGTCATCCCGACTTTGGCACGACAGATTTCAAGCTTCTCCTTCGGTAAAACCTTCGTGAACATATCAGCACCGTTGTCGTCGGTGTGAATCTTCCTGAGTTCTAACAGCTTTGAGCTCAGGACGTCCCGTATCTAGTGATACCTCACATCGATATATTTTGACCTCGAGTGAAATGTATAATTTTTACAAGATAGATAGCGCTCTGTCTATCGCAGTACAAAATGTACTTCTCCTGCTTGAAACCCAATTCCTGGATGAATGTCTTCATCCACAACAATTCCTTGCAAGCTTCTGTAACTGCAATGAATTCTGCCTCTGTTGTAGAAAGTGCAACACATCTCTGCAACCTAGACTGCCATGCCACAACTCCTCCGGAGAGAGTAATCAGATACCCCGAAATAGATTTTCGGGTATCCACATCTCCTGCCATATCTGAATCGGTGTAGCCTATCAACACTGGTTCGCTGCTTCCAAAACATAGCCTCATTTTGGATGTGCCTCGAAGATACCGCATAATCCATTTGATAGCATTCCAGTGTTCTCTTCCTGGGTTTGACATAAACCAGCTAACTAATCCAACTGCGTGTGCTAAGTCTGACCTCGTGCACACCATGGCATACATAAGACTTCTCACTGCTGAGGTGTATGGAACCTGTTTCATTTCCTCATTCTCTGTCTCTGTAGAGGGACTCTGTTGTGTACTCAATCTAAAGTGGGTAGCAAGAGGAGTGCTAACCGCTTTAGCCTTGTCTATCTGGAATCTCTGAAGTACCTTCTCGATGTACTCCTCCTGTGACAAGTATAATCTTCTGGCTTTCCGATCATGACCGATCCTGATGCCAAGAATCTGTTTAGCTGGCCCCAAGTCTTTCATCTCAAAAGACTTACTCAGTTGCTACTTCAAATTATCAATCCTCGATTGATTCCGGCCAACTATCAACATATCATCTACGTATAGCAGTAAGATGATAAAGTCATCGTCGGAAAATTTCTGAGCGAAAACACAATGGTCTGAAGTTGTCTTCTTGTATCCCTGATCCCCCCTAACTGACTCAAACTTCACGTACAATGTCTCAGTGCCTGTTTCAAACCGCAGAGGCTTTTCCTGAGTCTGCACACATGGTCCTCTTTCCCTCTGACTCTGAAGCCTTCTGGTTGCTCCATGTAAATTTCTTCTTCCAGATCCCCGTGAAGAAATGCTGTCTTGACATCCATCTGCTCAACTTCCAGGTCGAGGCTTGCTGCTAAGCTGAGTACCACTCTGATGGATGACATCTTCACAATTGGAGAGAAGATTTCATCGAAGTCAATGCCTTTCCTCTGATTGAATCCATTGACGACTAGTCTGGCTTTGTATCGGGGTTGTGAAGTATGCTCATGTTGTTTCACCTTGTACACCCATTTGATCTTCAAAGCTCGTTTGCCTTTTGGCAATTTCACCAACTCAAAAGTGTGATTGTCATGCAAAGATTTCATCTCATCTTGCATGGCTTCCTCCCACTTTCCTTTGTCATCTGTTTCCACAGCCTCCTTGTAGCTCTCGGGGTTCTCCCCCGTCAGTAAGCAGTACATTCTCATATGCAGAGTATTTGGTTGAAGGTCGCCTCTCTCTGTCAGACCTTCTCTGTGGAACTGTTGGTTGTAGCTTCTGGTACTGATGGTTGATCATGATCATCATCTTTGGGAGCTTCATCACCTATACCCTCATGTCTGGGAACCTCATTTTCAACTTGTATTGGCACTGGTGTATGAGGTTCTGGATTCACATCTCTGTATTTCTGGGGCATTATCTTCATCTCATTTATGATATCTTCTATGGTCTGGTCTTCAACGAAGACAACATCTCGGCTTCTGACAATCTTTTTCTCCACAGGATCATACAGTTTGTAGCTGAAATCATCCTGACCATAGCCAATAAAGACACACTGTCACGTCTTTGCATCAAGCTTGGATCTCTCGTCCTTTGGGATGTGTACAAATGCTTTGCACCCAAAGACATGCAAGTGTTCGTATGACACTTCTTTACCTGTCCAGGCTTGGTTAGGAACATTACCTTTCAGTGCGACCGCTGGGGACATGTTCAAAACATGTACTGCTGTGTTGAGTGCCTCCCTTCAAAATGTCTTCGGCAGCTTGGCTTGTGACAGCAAGCTTCTGACCCTTTCACACAAGGTTCTGTTCATCCTCTCAGCTAGGCCATTCAGCTGAGGTGTCTTCGGAGGTGTCGTTTGATATCTGATTCCTTGCGTCTTGCAGTACTGATCAAACGGACCTCTGTATTCTCCATCGTTGTCTATTCTGATGCATTTGAGTTTCTTGCCGGTTTCTCTCTCCACCAGGGCGTGAAACTCCTTGAACACTCCAAGCACTTGGTCTTTTCTCTTCAAGGTGTATGCCCAGATCTTCTTTGAGACGGGGAGCTCTGGAAGGACACTCTATTTTGCTTTCCAGCGATGCAGTGTTCACACTTCCGTAAGTGTGAGTTCTTCAATTCGGGAAGAACATTCCACCTGTGTAGTATCTCCATCCCCATTTGACTCATGTGACCGAGCTTTTTGTGCCATAGCTCGACTGCCTCATTACTGTTGACTGTATTTATGCTACTATTTGAAATCTTAGCATGCATCAAATACAGAGTTGAGTCTTTCTTACCTCGTGCCACGACCATTGATCCTTTAGTAAGCTTCCAGGTTCCGTCACTAAAGGTGCTGCAGAAACCTTCGTCATCCAGCTTGCCTGTTGAGATCAGGTTTAATTGGATGTCTGGGATGTGCTTGACTCTCTTCAACACTAGCCTTGTCCCGTTGTCTGTTTCAAGGCAGATATCTCCAATACCGATGGCTTTGGACTGTCTGTCATTCCCCATCCTTACAGCACCGTAGTCTCCTGGTGTGTAAGATGAAAAAAAGTCTTTGCGAGATGTGGCGTTTATGGATGCGCCACTATCTATCACCCAACTGGTCTCGTGGCTGGCAAGATTTACAATATTTTCTTCATATATAATGAAGAACTGTTTGGAGGTATTGTTGGTGGTAGTAGCAACTCTTTCTTGATTAGAGTCACCATCTCTCCTGGACTGCTCGTTCTTCAACTTGTAGCAATCCCTCTTCATATGACCTTTTTTTACAGTGATAGCACTCAATATCTATTGTTTTTGATTTACCTCGGTCTTGTCTGGTCTACATGGGCCTCGGCTTTTACTCCTCACCCTTCTGGTGTTCTTTTCTGTCACTAGAGCTTCTGAGGTTGAGACTGATGCTGACTCCTGCATTCTCGTCCTCTTTTCTTCCTTGAAGATCCTGGTCTTTGCCATCTCTATAGTGACTTTCCCATCTGCGGTTGAATTTATCACCGTAGATCTAAACGTTTCCCAAGATTCTGGTAACGTATTAAGAAGTATTAAACCATTTACCTCATCACCGAAGTCTATGCCCAATCCAGACAATTCTTTCATTATTCCGAGGAAATCGTTGATGTGGTCCGCCGCAGCTGTACCTTCCTGGTATTTCAAACCCATCATTTTCTTGATGTAGTACAGCTTGTTGTTGCCAGTCTTTGCTCGGAAAAGCTCCTCCAGCTTTCTCCATAAGACACGTGCATTTGTTTCTTCACTCACATGGTTGATGATACTATCGTCGATCCACTGACGAATAGTACTGCATGTTTTATGGTGAAGATTAGCCCACTTCTCATCGGACATTCCTTCTGGTTTCTGCTCCAGAAACACCGATCCATCATAGTCCTTCACATACAGAAGGTCTTTCATCCTTCCTCTCCATGTGAAATAATTGGTACTGGTTAACAAAACCATTTTTCCGTTGCCCCCATCCATCATAAAAATTCTAAGGAGAATATCAAAAAACGGACCTCACCGTTGCGTCGGGAATGGTAAAAAATGGTGGAAATGACACTTCGTTTGTCAAAATCCGGCACATGGGCCAAATTGAAAATTCCAGAAATTACAGGGGTCAAAGTGCAATTTCCGAAAGTTTAGGGGCTAAAGTGCAATTATAGAAATTTAAGGGACTAAAATGTAATTTTCAAAAAGTTTAGGGACTAAATTGAAATTTTTTTGAAAGTATGGGCTAAATTGTAATTTCCAGAAAGTTCAGGGATCTATCTGAAATTTACCAGACACCGCTGACGTGGCAAGTGTTGATGACGTGGCAGACACGTGGCACTACTGACTCGATGCACACGTGGCTGCTGACTTGGCTGCTGACGTGTCTTTGCTGACTGGACTGCTGACTGTGCGTTACTGCTGACGTGGCGGCTGACTAGGCGCTGACTGGACGACACGTGGCGGCTGACGTGGTCGTCTTCTTCCTTGAGCAGCGCGTGAAGCGCGTGACGCGACTGGGCGCGAGTGAGGCAGCTTCTGTGAGGCGCGTGCGGCATTTTCCGAGCTCCGTTTGATCGCCGAGAAATACCACCGTGCTCGTCTCGCCGTGAAAAGTCTGATTGTATGCTCAATATCGATTTTCGACAACTTTCGTCGGAACCGAATTTCCGAACCGAACCTCTATTTCTGAGTTTCGGGATCCTTCCGAGTAACCTTAGCTACTGATACCACTTGTTGTGATGAAACACACACAATAGAGGTGATTGGAGAGAAATTCTTCTTTATATTACAAACAAAGAATTAACAAATCTTACAACCCTAAGCTTAACAAAAAAACTCTCACACCACTTTAGTCTCTATTATACTCACGTTGGGATTTCTGGGATACTGAAACTAATGGTCTCGAGCTCCTTTTATAGTGCCAAAACCGTGTGCACTGTTGCAACACGTTTTTGGCAGCTGTAAACGTGTTTTTCAACTTGGTTTCATGGTTGGCAACCTCAAGCATTGCCAACTTGGTTTCATGGCTGGCAACCTCAAGCATTACCAACTTGCATGCTTACTGCATGCATACTTCAACAAGCTTCTATACTGGAAACTGCAATCCCACCTGCACAAAACTTGAAAAATAATATGCATGTGGCATGACCTTTGAGAAAGCTACATAAAAATAATCTAATGGCCAAGTAATAGAACAATTGTACAACCAAAGAGATAGAAGTCCATGTCTAGTATAGCACACTCTTCAGTGACCTCTAAATATTGGGTAAAAGAAGTTACAGGAATGAAATGGAAAAAACTAAGCTACAAATAATCAGCCCAGCCAGACAATAAGCCAAGGGCTCACAAATGAAATGCATTGATGCAAACCAAGAATGATTAGGGTATAGACAATAAGATTAAATAAAATAAGTGACCATGTTACTAACTTTGGCTGCATAGTTGATAAGATCTAATCCATAAACCAACTAGATTTGCTAGTAAAGCAGTCATTTCAGCCAAATCACCCTTCTCCTCGTTTAGAACACTCTTTATATAATGGTTACATAAAAAAATATAGCATACTTTGAAAATTTTTTAAGGAAGAACGTATTTGACACCTAAGCTTCAATTCCAATCCAACTTATTCATATAACTTTACTTCAACGGTCAATTAAATGGTTAAGTAACAAAAAAGATAAATAACTATATCAATTTTATTTTCACCACAAATACCATTAACTTAAGTAGAGATAAAGTTATACAAATGAATCCTAGTCTTTCTTTACGAAAGAAGCAAGCCTTAAAAATTCACAAGCTATTTCCATTTCAACACATCCTTCATGTACCAAAGCAACAAAATTGAGAAGAATCAACTTTCAGAATCAGCATGCAGAATTGCAGATTAATTATACAAAATCAGGGCCAGAGACAAATGAATTTCATGGAATACAAGAGGAAACACCTACAGCCTTCATAAACAACGAATATAGTGTCTTGATCAGGGAAAACAGATTAAAAAAGAAGACATACTCATATCGTGTTCCATCCATGCTCATAATAAGTTCAAATATCTCTTCACTGCTGGCCTCGACAACACCTACAGCCTTCATTGCTATGCTACAGCTTATCGGCTGCATCAAGTAAAGTATAGATGATGATTCTGACCTAAACCATTTTAATGCATAGCAACTGACAGAGATCTAAAGACCGGAAATATTACAAATTCCACAATGAAATAGCGGGCAGTATAGCTTCTGCCTAAAAGAAGTTTCAAGACGAGCAAGTCAGTAACTTGCTCAAGATTATACCTTCAATTTCAATAAGCAATCAAGTGAGCATGGTATTGGTAAATAGCTCTAAAAATAAACCACTCACCTCAATCCACTTGGGAAAGTTGCAATAAGCTGAGTATTCTTCTCCAATGAGTTTTCCCTGGTGCTCTCTGACAATACTGCTGCCTCATCATAACAAACAATTTTAGAGAGCAAAGCCAAATCAAGAGCTTGTATGGTGAAATACTTACATATCAAATGCACGTGTGTAGGTAATTGTCAAACAATCATTGTTTTTGTTGGAATTAGTTAGGTGTTGGAATTAGTTATGTAGTGGTGTAGTGGGTAGTTGTTGTGGTGTTTTGTATTTAATATGGTAGTTAATATGATAATTGTGTATTTAATATGGTAGTTGTATAATGCCTATATAAAGGCCTCTCATTGTAAGTTCTAAATCAAGCAAATGTTTATAGACATTTTCTTCACAAATTCTCACAGTTTTCATGAACATTAACAATCATTTTCATCAATATCAGACATTAATTTAGCAATTACTTCATTACAAACATGGACCATTTGGGATAATGAAGCAAATCATTACTGAATTTACTTAACGATATAATTATTTAATCCAGTAACATAGTCACATTGTCGTCGCCCATCACAGACATATACAAAATTAATAGTACCCAAACAAAATTCAAATAAGGTTTTGACATAAATATAAAATTTTATCACTTAAAAAAATTTGAACTCACCGTCAGTTTTAGCACTTGATACAACTGCCATGTATCGCTTGGTCTTCACAGGCATCAATACCATCCCCGGCCTTTCAAGTAATGCTCCTGATTTCACAATACTCCCTACAGAATCTACAATTTTTTCCATAAATAAATGGTTGATGGTGTTTTCTAAGCATTACGGTATTCACAGTATTTGAGCCAGCACGACAAGGGCACAGGGGTAATTTCCATTCTCTGGTTGACTTCATGGTCAAACCGACCACTTCATGGTCAAACCGACCACGTCATGGTCAAACCGACCACGTCATGGTCAACCGACCACTTCATGGTCAGACCGACCACATTATGGTCAGACCGACCACATTATGGTCAGACCGACCATTATGGAAGGACCGACCACTTTGGTACAGATGACTAAGCATTACAGAGGACGGCAAAGACACTCTCAGCATAGAAGGATCGCCATGATCGACCTCATCAAAACCGACCAGACAGCAAGCCACGTTCAAGATAACAGCACCCCATTCTTACGGATAAGGTAAGAAAGATATCCTGCTCTCGCAAGGAAAATGAGTCAGAGTCCGAAAGGGAATACGGAAGAAGAAGGCATTATCGGATCAGGAAACCATGAAAGGAGAGAAGACTAAGTGCAAATAGGATTTCTTATAGGAATCGGATTCCTGTATTATTATAAATAGAAGGGTAGAGCATGTGTAAAAGACATCGAAAAATCATCACAAGAGTGAAAGATTCGAATTGTAAAGTTCCAATTTGTAAGAGCGAAAGAGAGGCCCTGAGAAGTATATTGGAGTAATAAAGAGCACCACCCTGTTCTTTCCCGTGGACGTAGGTCGGATCCCCAAAAAATCCACCGAACCACGTTAAAGTCACCTTGTCTGATTGGCGTATTTTCTTGTTTTCCGCTAAATTTGCCTTTGGTCCCCCATAACCAAACAAATTCACAGTTGAAGGAGGATTCCCTCGGAGGTGATATTCCCATATTACCCTGAGACCAAAATCCACCGTCAACAGTTGGCGCCGTCTGTGGGGAACTTTCAAAAAGCAGTTCACGTGATAAGACGAATGGCGGAAGACGGAGATCACCAACCAGGAGGTCCGGCAATAGACTGGATGAGAAGAATGGAAGATAACATGAGAACTGTGATGGAACGACTAGAAAGAATGGGAGGAGCAGACAACGAGAAACCAGAAACCAGGGCCGACCAGAAGAGAAAAGAAAGGGAAAAAGGGAAAAGAATAGCAGATGTAAGCGAGGACGAGGAACCTAGAAGAAGAGGCCCTTATGGGGTAAGATCAGAAGTGGTAGGAAGAAAACCACGATCAGAAGGCACATGGGAAGAAGAGGAGGAACAAACACCCGATCCCTCCTCCGACAGTTTTTACAACTCCAAAAGAGAAGATAGAAAGTACGACGAAGACATGCAGGAGACCTCCGAGCTCATGGAACACCATACCCGGAACAACAGACGAACAGAAGGACACCGAAGGCGACACGGGGGACAGCCCATGGAATAAAATCTTGGTTAAGAAAAGAAATGACCAGATGGGGAAAGGTCTCAAGGTCGGCGCGGGAAACACCGGAGGCGAGGAAGAAAGGTCTCCCCTTGCAGAAGAGATAAAAACAGCACAGTTCCCAAAACGGTTTAACATGCCGACCATAGCGCCATACAAAGGCCATTCCGACCCAAAGTCCCACATGGAGAATTTGTCCTCCTAATGGAAGTACAGGGGGTAACGGGCGACACCGTATGCAAAGTATTTCCCTTAACTTTGGGTGGACCTGCCTCCTATGGTATAGAAGTCTGGCCCCGGGGAGCATCCAGAGCTTCTCCCAGCTAAAGAAATCGTTCATCCGACACTTCAAAGGAGCCTGCACCCCCAAAAAGACAATAGGAGAATTAAGGCTCATAAAACAGGAGACGACGAAACACTAAGAAGCTTCATTGAAAGATACCACAACGCCGTACTCGAGGTCGGAGGATACGAATCCCAAGAGGCCCTGGAAAGTCTGAAAGGAGCCCTAAGGGTCGGGAAACTCGGGACCCACCTGAGAA